>JAJTJO010000656.1:0-564324 GCA_024550625.1 Dendroctonus valens | reverse complement strand
ACTTGACTGCACACACTCACAATTAGTACCGCAGTACCATTCGGCTCCGTACATCACGGTAATAATTATTAATTAATACGATCACGACTTATCTTATCTGGAAGTACCCAGGAAAGCTGCTGAGAACTGAATGTTTACGGCGAATTTTTATGGATGCTCGCTATATTCGGTGCACCAAACGTTAATTGATCTACCGAGACCAGTCAGTAATTGATTAAGATTGTCTTGATCGTTCCCTGTACTGTTGAGGAAAGTTTGAGGCTTGACGGCCAGAAAATTCAAGCCGCCCTAAGCCACTTGGATGGTGGTCTTTTTTGGAGGAGGATCGATACGTCATGAATCAAACATTATACAAAGATACGTTTCTATTAACCTTAAACTACTACAACACTAGAATATTTCCTTAAATACTTGGCTGGGCAGCTGCGTTTCGTCCGCTTTGATATTCAGCTCAGCTTCAGCTTTGAACATGTTGCTGTCTGGGGTGCCCTCTTTCTCCTCCTCCTCGTCCTGTTCCTCAACCGGCTCAAATTCCATCCGCTCCACATTCTCCACGTCAAAGGCCACCTTCTTCTTGTCGTCTGGAAGATCCAGAGAGCGGCGCCGCTCTTCGGGAATATCGGCAATCGGGTCCAGAACGCCGGATTCCAGCGGATGACCAAAAACGAACTTAGTAGGCCTGCGGTCTGCCACACTCCTCAACCTGCAACCAAACATTTTCTGAATTTGCTCAGGATTTGCGGGTATTTGCCAACTTTTCATCGCCGTCCTCATCAGTGTTTTCAACGTTATCATCAAAGCCGACTTTTTTCTCTGGATCCGGATCCGCATAGGCGGCGTGGTTATCCAGAGGCTGTTGGGGCAAAACGGCCGGTAATCCAGTGGGGCGTCTTAGTGCAGCCTGGGACAATCTGGAAAATAGTCCATTATTGACATATGTCCTGTAAAAAGAGCAGATGCAAATGCTCACTCTGAGCTTGGTTTTTTGGCTTCCCTCTTCGTGAAAATGGTGGTCTTGGTGGTAACATCTATTTCCTCCTCAGTGGTCAAGTTGGCCTGTTTGGTCCTCCTGCAAACCAGTTCAGAATTGTAGTACACTAATTGCCTAGCTGGTTTCTGGTATGTTACCTCAGCACACATAACCAGTAGAGGAAAACTGCCAGCAGCAGCAGAAGCAACAGCACGGCCAGTAGGGACACAGCAACAATCAGCGCTGTGCGCCCAGCATAACCGCCACTCTCGTCAGCTGAGTTAGATAGAATTTGCTGGTTAGCCCCAGATAAACCCACTCCCAAATATACTCACTAGCATATCAATGGCTAAAACTGCATAAACGGTATCGCTGGTTTTCCGGTCAGTAATGGCCCAGCTTCAAGGCGACCATCGAAGTTCTGAGGAGCACTTCCTCAGGCAGTTCGTCTACATCAATAGTCAGCACGTGGCCCGAACAGGTGTAATGGAAATAGGCGTTATCAATGCCCATATCTGCATAGAAACCAATCAGTTTCTTCCATTCAGTCTGGGTTCCAGATGGTCCTACCATTTGTAATATCCACTGATACATCTGAGTCTTCAGTATCATTGGCAAAATGCAACACAATTTTCGGGGGACGTAAAGCTGCCTTTCTTGTAGCTGGCGTTAAACAGAACCTCCTGGTTCTCCACTTGGACGGAAACGTTTCTGACCAATTTTGGCAGTGGCCATTACCTAGGGCAGCCGCGCTGGTTAATTCTGAGGAAAAACTCTGAGATTGACCGAGAAGGGATCAGAACCGGTGCCTACCTTGAGCTGAAGTGGCCACCAAAGTCAGAACAATGCTTGAGTTGTCGGCCAGCACGCTCTCATCCAAAGCCTTCACCACCTCAATGCTGTACCTGTTGCTTCCCTCGTCAACCAACCGGAAATTCCCCGAGTATTCATCATAGGCTGCAATAATCCTCTATAAATCCCAAGTAGGCAATAGCGGAAAACCCAACTTACAATCGAAGATAACATTGGAAATTGTAGCAATGTTATCGTTGGCAAACTCTATGGCAGTCCTCAATTGAACAGCAGGTGGATCAGTGCTCAAATACTCTCCAAAGTAGGCGAAGTTGGAGAATTTCGGAGCTTCGTCTGAGTCCTGACTGGAAGGTTGATCACTAAGCTAGCCGTGGCCAAAACAACCCCATCACTCTGTCGTTGAGCTACCAGGTTTGTTACTAGCACTCTGTGGTTCTCTGTTATATCGGCCGGTAGTGGAGTTTTCACATTAAGCTCCAAGTCTCCTCCTCAGCTTCAGTGTAGAAGAATTCCGAGTATTCTAAAAACAGGATCAATAAAAGCATACCCAACCCCCAAAAATAACTTGCCTGTTAGGTTCAGTTGGATATAATCTGGATTGGAATTGGCTAGGGCGAAAGCATCCCCACTAACACCTTGCTATGCTGTTTTCGTCCACTGTGTAGGTAGCTGAATAGACGTCCTTTGAGAAGCTGAAGCTGGGCAGTTTTATCACTAAGCTGGCCTCGCCGTAGCTGACTCCTACTTTGTAAATCGTCAGCTGCAGCTTGCAGCTCAGATAAACTGGCTAAGTATGGAAGAATTTAAGTGGAGAAAGTGTATGGATAATCCATTGGGAGTCCACCAATTGCAGCTCAAAGTTGTCGCCAAAGCCTACAAACACCCGTCAATTTTCGAGTAGAACTTCCCCACTGCAAAACTCACTGTTAAGCATAATTGGCTGTACTCAGCTTGGCTGGTTTTGATGGCAGGTTCCACCTCCACATGAGGAGATAGTCTCCTCATCAAGCACGTATTCAGCTACGTAGCTGACAGCGCTGAATGATATCGCACTTTATCGGGCAGCTGAATAGCCAAGACAGCTGTTCCATACGTTTGGAGTCCTTGTTGCGCTGTTAAACCAACAATCAAAGTGCTGTTTCCAGCTAATATGTTCGCTGGGAAGTTCTGCAGCAACTTCACCATCCAAGGTGGAGGACACCAACGAAAACTCCAAGTAGTTTGGAAGATCTGGAAGGAACATTTGCACAAATCAGTAGGTTAGTGAGTCAGAAAAGTATCCAGACTTGGGGCTTTTGATGGAGATCAACCTACCGGAGGTAATACTGATGTCATCTGAATATGAACCTTCTACAGCAATGTTCTCAAACAGTACAAGCGTTCCAAGATCAGCAGCTGACTTTTCAATGGTGTACTGAGCGCTGTAGTACTGTCGGGTGAATTGCAGGCTAGCGTTTTTAGCGGGAAGTTGCAGTAAAAGCACAGCTTTTCCCGAGCTGGATTGATCCTCATCGGACGCTCTGAGAGTGAGGAGGAGCTCCTTGGCTACCAAAGTGCTTGAGTTCAGATTAACATCCACAGAAATGGCGCATTGAAGCGAAGTGGCGTCGCAAGTCCCACTCAAGTAGCTCTCATATTCTGCAATATTCACCAAATAACTCAGATTTTTGACTTTGGTGCGCAGCTACCGTACCTAGAACCGTCAGCTGAGTGTATGCGGACTTTTTTAACCAGAATTGGGCTGAGCAGGTCGCACAGTATCGGTGCTATCTGCGCTGACAATATACTCAGCTTCGTAGTGATTGCTGTCGAAGACTTCGTCGGAATAGAGTGGCAGCTTCAGGATGAGAACTGAGGAAGTGTTGTTCACCTGATTCCGTGTCTTGTGCCGTCAAAACAATAAACAGCTCAGTAGATAGCGACAGCACTGGGTCCTCTAGAGGAGTTTGTGACTAAAATTCCGTAACTTGTTCTCAGGATCAAGCAATGTCAGTTTGAAGTAATGGTTGAAATCTGCAAATGAATGATGAGGAAAAAGCCTGAAGAACAGTGAAGGTTGCCTGAATACCTCCCAAGGAAAATTGCAGTGAGGAATAACCAACAGCGGCAAAACTAATATAGTAGTCCAGCTTGATGGAAGGCTCGGCAACGTCTAAGTAGCTGCCAGTGTAGTACTGCTGGTCGAATTTCATGCTTTTTTCAATAGCTGGGACCGTTCAGCACTAATACGGTGCTTCCACTGGCATCGCCAGATGTTGTTGATGCCATGATGTTGATGATCAATCGTTCTTCACTTTCATCCAGATTCTGCAGCAGTTGAATTGTGGTAGGAACCCGCTTCGCTTGAAACCAGTGACAAGTACTCTTCGTAACCTGGAAATCCACATTTCTCTTTAATTCAACAACGCCTAAAACGCCAAAGTTTTCCTCTGCAAAAGATTGCCTCAACTTCACTGTTGAGAGTTCAAAGTCTGATGAACAGAGTAGAAACCTTGGACATTGAAAATACTCTACCTTCATAGGAGAATAGAAGATCCTCATAGTTGGCATTCTGTAGCTGTAGGCTAATGGGGCCATCGTTAGGGGAGATTGTGTCCGAGCCCCCCATCAGAACTCCTCACATACTCAGCTGAGTAATGACTTTTTTCAAACTGGATACTGGACGTCTTGGCAGGCAAGCTCAGAACTAGAACTGTGTCAGCTACGGCCTGGTTGCTAGAATTGCAGGCTGTCACCGTCATAATCAGTTCGCTGTAGCTGTTCAGGGTGTCAGCACTGAGGTTCTGCCTGGCTGTGACAATGTAGGCGGATGTAGCCGAGTCCAAGCTCAGGTCAAAGATGTCCTCGAAGCCTGCAAGTCAGCGCTAGATATCCACGAAAATCCTCGTCACTGACAACAAACCTTCAAAGGAGAATGTCAAGTCCAGGTTCTCCGGGTTGTTTAGCTCGATAGAATCGCCGTCCATTTCTACTGTAGGTTTTCCGGTGGCGTCCATAGAATACTTGGGCAGTGTAGTGCTTCTGAGCAAAGTATGGCTGGAGGGAATCAGTTCCAGGCAAATCCAGAACCAGAACCGTGAACGTAGACAGTTTCTTCAAATCGTTGGAAGCCGTAATGGTAAGAGCGAGAGAACCCGAAGATAATTGCTCAGTAGTCAAATTTTTCAACACTTTGATAGAGTAAGAGGAGGACAAAGACTCATCAAGCAGAAGTGGAAGTACTCGTCATCTAGTCGAAACGTTTGGACAGTTAAGCAAGAAACATTCCAGAAAGATCTGGACAAACCTTCTATAGCAAAATCCACCTCTAAATTGTCGTCGTTCTGTAGTCGAATGAACTTATCGGCCAGTTCAACCGTTCCGGATTTATACTGGGCAGAATAGTGCTTTTGGACAAACTCCAGCTGGGAAGTGGTGGTTTCTACATCAACAACCAGCAGCGAAGTGGCCGTGGAAGTGGGATGGCTGGTTATGGAGGCGGTGAGGACAACAATAAATGGTGTAACCAGTGGAGAAGTGTCCAGATTTTCAACTACATCTACTTCATTGGTTTCAGTGTGAATGTGAAGTAACCCATCATATTCTGAAAATACCAATCGAAGACAGTATTGAAAGTGCCGCGCTTACTTTAAGCCATTACCTCCAAAGCTAACAACAATCGGTTCGGAGTCAGCTCCAGTTATACTAATGAGATCTTTGAGTTTTATAGAGTCTTTTCCAGTATCCTTCACGGAATATAGAGCTGAATAGTAAAGCCGGCTGAACTGGATCAGGCGCTGAGTTGGCAGCTGCAGCACCAGCAGGGCACTGGCAGATAATCCAGACATTGTTGCAGTTATAGGAACAAGCAAATGCTCCTGGCTATCCAGGATTTCTACGGTCAGATTCTTCAGCACAGTTACCGCCCACTCCGAGCCATTCAGGGTGACAGCAAAATTGTCGCTGAAAGCTGATAGAACAGCTGTAATATTTGTTTCAACCCCTCTCAAGGCTCACCTGCATCAACTGCAATCTCAACTGCAGAAAAATTCGTGGTTTCCTCGAATCCTATATGGGAGGCACTCGCAAAGGTCACAGCTCCAACTTCTGAGTACTCAGCACTATACAACGGGCTATCAAAGTGAAGGCTGGCCTTCTTAACGTAGGAAAGCGCCACAACTGCACTGGATGAGTTCTGAGTAGCTGATATAGCGGTCACAGTAAACACCAGCTTTAAGTACTGATCGAACTCATCAATCGATAGAGCGCTGATCGGGGCGATTGCATACGAGTCCTGATCAATGATGAGCCGCTCTGAGACCTCTATAAACCCGGAAAAAAGACATATTGACCTGGGACGTACATGTTAGGAAGACATGACTTTCTTAATCGTAGAAAGAGAATGTCGTCGATTTAAAAAAACAGAAAAATTAATAAATACCGTCAGATAATATGACACTCTCGGCATTTTGGAGGATGATCTCAGGATCCAGGCTAATGGAATTGGAGTCTGGATCGTAGGTGCCCTGGTACAAGAGGCTCGAGAAAGCTGGAATCAGCTCCAAATGCTCCACATCGATGATCAGAACTGTTTCGGTCGTCACGTCTGTGGTAAAGCTCAGAGTGAGCAAGATCTGAGCTGGCAGGTCAGCAGGGACACTTGTGGGATTGCTCAGAGTGAATTTCTGGCTACTATTGTCGAATGCTACTTGGAAGCTGGACGCCCAGTCTGCAACGAGTTGCGTTAGAATTTTTACTCCCATGGTACAATAATGGATATTGTTTGTCGAACATTTCTTACCTCCTTCCAGCTGATAAGAGGACTCATCGGGTTTGAGTGAGGTGATCGCAATATCCCCATCATTCGCAGTCAACTGGCCGGCACTGGAGTAGGAAAAGGAATAGTAACTTCTGGAAAATTGCGGCGAATCAAACCCGGCCGACGCATTAACGGCTATAGTGACTTCAACGTCCTGAGTTTGACCTCCAGTATCCTGCAAACAGCTTCACGTGTACAAGAACGGAAGCTTTGTCGAGCTTCCCGGACTTACAACGGCAGTCAGAGTGTAGGTTTGACTTTGGTTGAACTGGAGGATCCGGTTGGGGCTGAGCAGCGCCTTGAAGTTCCGCTCGTTCAGCTGGACTGTTGTCACCTCAAAGTCCCCCGGTAGAATGGAGAAGATCATGCCTTCATTGGAGAAGTTGATATCACGCACGCTAATCACTTCCCCATAGGCGCTGATGTCGGTTTTGGGCATTATCGGCATAGGCAACGAGTAGGAGTAACCCGAAGGGTTGGTGAAGACCAACTCGCGAGAAAAAGTGTCATTGACTTGCACATCCACGTGCTGCAGGAGAAAGCAATTTGCTTATTTTACTATATTTAAGAACTATGAAACTATACTGACACTATCTACATCTGTTTTCGTCACAAAACAGCGTAATGGTTAGGACGAACAGACTTATGCCTCCATCAGTATGCACATTTTCGCCAAACGAGCCAAACGCTTGGGTAGTGGAAATTGTGAGTGTGTTTCCATCAGTCGAAACGTTGAAAAAACTTGTAGCCACCGTTGTGTTCACATTAGTGCTTGTTGCACTAAAGCTCCTCAAACTAGCTGCAATTGTAAAATTGGTAAGCAAAATCGTACTGGACAGGATGATTTCAAATCGGATTAAAACTGAATCTTTTGGACCCATCTGGGATCTTCCGCAACTTTCCAAAGGTCCTCAGTTACACACCCATAAAGCGCAATATGTTGTTTAGCAGATGTTTTGAAGTTTCAAAGGTGATAAGTTTAAGATAGCAGATGTAGACGCAACAAAAGCTTTCATGACAAAAACATGTCACCGATAAGATGATGATGACTATCATACATTTCATGCTGAAATTTGAAGCTGAAACTTACCTGTATCGGGCAGAGTATAGCTCTGGATCACCTCAGTCACATTTTGCTCGGAAATGCTGATTTTGGATGGGCTCAGTTCACTGCAATCATCAGCACCTGGAAAGTGCCAGGTGTTCAGTTGGGTCACATTGAGGACAAGTCTTTGTCCAATGGAAATAAGGAGCCGGAAAAGTTGCCTGGTAGGCAAAAAGTCGGACGGGATAAAAACCAGGAGGCTTTTGAGTCATTTGGTTGGGACTAGGTGGTCAAAGGTTCCTCATTTTGTCCATCTAGTGACTTTCTGAGCATGTAGATGTTTTCGCTAACACATTCATCAGGCGCAATTTGAGGCCAAAGTTCTGCCGAGCCCTTCGGGCCGTACGATTAGGCATCTGAATCACGCCTGAAAGTTTCAGTTGTTGGCCATCATCAGGGGCTTCTGGACAAATTCGCAAACTTCGATCGCAAATCGCGATATTGAGAGTGTGCGAGGTTTACTTGAGACGGTAACTGTATAAAAGCGAAGAGGGACAGGAAACTGGCACGTTTTGCTTGGAAAAGTGCGCACTTTTCGCTTTAAGCCTTCAAAGTTTTAATCAGGGGCCAAAATTCGCAAACTTGAGTTAGATTTGGTAATCGAGATTTTTGAGAGGGCGCTTGGTTTCCCTGAAGTTTAACACCCAGTATGAGGGCACCAAAAAAGGCAGACGACTGGGGATTTTTTGTTTGGAAAGAGCGCAGTTTCTATACAAAAGGTGAGAGTTTCGTGATCGAGCAATTATCAGGGATTTCTGGAAAAATTCGTAAACTTGACCTAGATTTGGCAAACGATATTCTAGATAAGGCGCGTGAGTTGGCTTGAAGTTAACGTCCATTGTGAGTGAATCAAGAAAGATAAACCACTGGGGATTTTTTCCGTTGAAAGGGCACACTTTTCCCTACAAACTCCAGTAAGTTTCATTATCCGTCTCATCATCAGGGACTTGTGACAAAATTCGCATACTTGAGTTAGATTTGGTAAATCGAGATTTTTGAGAGGGGCGCTTGGTTTCCCTGAAGTTTAACACCCAGTATGAGGGCACCAAAAAAGGCAGACGACTGGGGGTTTTTTGCTTTGGAAAGAGGCGCAGTTTTCTATACAAACGGGGAGAGTTTCGTGTTCGAGCAATTATCAGGGATTTCTGGAAAATTCGTAAACTTGACCTAGATTTGGCAAACGATATTCTAGATAAGGCGCGTGAGTTGCTTGAAGTTAAACGTCCATTGTGAGTGAATCAGAAAGGATAAACCACTGGGGATTTTTTGCCGTTGAAAGGGCACACTTTTCCCTACAACCCCAGTAAGTTTCATTATCCGCTCATCATCAAGGACTTGTGGCAAAATTCACAACTTGAGTTAGATTTTTTAATCGAGATTTTTAAGAGGGCGCTTGGTTTCCCTGAAGTTTAACACCCAGTATGAGGGAACCAAAAAAGGCAGACGACTGGGGATTTTTTGTTTTGGAAAGAGCGCAGTTTTCTATACAAAAAATGAAAGTTTCGTGTTCGAGCAATTATCAGGGATTTCTGGAAAAATTCGTAAACTTGACCTAGATTTTGCAAACGATATTCTAAATAAGGCGCGTGAGTTGCTTGAAGTTAAACGTCCATTGTGAGTGAATCAAGAAAGATAAACCACTGGGGATTTTTCCGTTGAAAGGGCACACTTTTCCCTACAAACCCAGTAAGTTTCATTATGCCGTTCATCATCAGGGACTTGTGACAAAATTCGCAAACTTGAGTTAGATTTGGTAATCGAGATTTTTGAGAGGGCGCTTGGTTTCCCTGAAGTTTAACACCCAGTATGAGGGAACCAAAAAAGGCAGACGACTGGGGATTTTTTGTTTTGGAAAGAGTGCGGTTTTCTATACAAGACTTGAGAGTTTCGTGTTCGAGCAATTATCAGGGATTTCTGGAAAAATTAGTAAACTTGACCTAGATTAGGCAAACGATATTCTAAATAAGGCGCGTGAGTTGCTTGAAGTTAAACGTCCATTGTGAGTGAATCAAGAAAGATAAACCACTGGGGAATTTTTCCGTTGAAAGGGCACACTTTTCCCTACAAACTCCGTAAGTTTCATTATCCGCTCATCATCAGGGACTTGTGGCAAAATTCGCATACTTGAGTTAGATTTGGTAAATCGAGATTTTTGAGAGGGCGCTTGGTTTCCCTGAAGTTTAACACCCAGTATGAGGGAACCAAAAAAGGCAGGACGACTGGGGATTTTTTGTTTTGGAAAGAGCGCAGTTTTCTATACAAAAGGTGAGAGTTTCGTGTTCGAGCAATTATCAGGGATTTCTGGAAAAATTCGTAAACTTGACCTAGATTTGGCAAACGATATTCTAAATAAGGCGCGTGAGTTGCTTGAAGTTAAACGTTCCATTGTGAGTGAATCAAGAAAGATAAACCACTGGGGATTTTTTCCGTTGAAAGGGCACACTTTTCCCTACAAACCCAGTAAGTTTCATTATGCGTTCATCATCAGGGACTTGTGACAAAATTCGCAAACTTGAGTTAGATTTGGTAATCGAGATTTTTGAGAGGGCGCTTGGTTTCCCTGAAGTTTAACACCCAGTATGAGGGCACCAAAAAAAGCAGACGACTGGGGATTTTTTGTTTTGGAAAGAGCACAGTTTTCTATACAAAAACTGAGAGTTTCGTGTTCGAGCAATTATCAGGGGTTTCTGGAAAAATTCATAAACTTGACCTAGATTTGGCAAACGATATTCTAAATAAGGCGCGTGAGTTGCTTGAAGTTAAACGTCCATTGTGAGTGAATCAAGAAAGATAAACCACTGGGGATTTTTTCCGTTGAAAGGGCACACTTTTCCCTACAAACTCCGTAAGTTTCATTATCCGCTCATCATCAGGGACTTGTGGCAAAATTCGCAAACTTGAGTTAGATTTGGTAATCGAGATTTTTGAGAGGGCGCTTGGTTTCCCTGAAGTTTAACACCCAGTATGAGGGCACCAAAAAAGGCAGGCGACTGGGGGTTTTTTGTTTTGGAAAGAGCGCAGTTTTCTATACAAAAGGTGAGAGTTTCGTGTTCGAGCAATTATCAGGGATTTCTGGAAAAATTCGTAAACTTGACCTAGATTTGGCAAACGATATTCTAAATAAGGCGCGTGAGTTGCTTGAAGTTAAACGTCCATTGTGAGTGAATCAAGAAAGATAAACCACTGGGGATTTTTTCCGTTGAAAGGGCACACTTTTCCCTACAAACCCAGTAAGTTTCATTATGCGTTCATCATCAGGGACTTGTGACAAAATTCGCAAACTTGAGTTAGATTTTTTAATCGAGATTTTTGAGAGGGCGCTTGGTTTCCCTGAAGTTTAACACCCAGTATGAGGGAACCAAAAAAGGCAGACGACTGGGGTTTTTTTGCTTTGGAAAGAGTGCAGTTTTCTATACAAGACGGGAGAGTTTCGTGTTTGCGAGCAATTATCAGGGATTTCTGGAAAAATTCGTAAACTTGACCTAGATTTGGAAAACGATATTCTAGATAAGGCGCGTGCGTTGCTTGAAGTTAAACGTCCACTGTGAGTGAATCAAGAAAGATAAACCACTGGGGATTTTTTCCGTTGAAAGGGCACACTTTTCCCTACAAACTCCGTAAGTTTCATTATCCGCTCATCATCAGGGACTTGTGGCAAAATTCGCAAACTTGAGTTAGATTTGGTAAACGAGATTTTTGAGAGGGCGCTTGGTTTCCCTGAAGTTCAACACCCAGTATGAGGCACGAAAAAAGGCAGACGACTGGGGATTTTTTGTTTTGGAAAGAGCGTAGTTTTCTATACAAAAGGTGAGAGTTTCGTGTTCGAGCAATTATCAGGGATTTCTGGAAAAATTCGTAAACTTGACCTAGATTTGGCAAACGATATTCTAAATAAGGCGCGTGAGTTGCTTGAAGTTAAACGTCCATTGTGAGTGAATCAAGAAAGATAAACCACTGGGGATTTTTTCTGCTGAAAGGGGACATTTTTCCCTACAAACTCCGTGAGTTTCATTATCCGCTCATCCTCAGGGAGTTGTGGAAAAATTTGCAAACATGGGCTCGATTTGGCAATCGGAAAGTTATGATTTTGAGTAAACTATAGAAGATTGACAACTGAAAACTTTTGCTGTTGAAGGAGCACACTTTTTCCATTAGACCTGAAAGTTTCGTTTACTTGACCCTCATCGAACTCAAACGTCAAATTGGGGGGAAAATTCGCAAACTTGGGTATATTGAACAAATCTGCCCTCTGGAGGGTGTTTTACAATTTTTTTCTCTAAATCGAACCTTTTCAAGCGAAAAAAGTTGTTTTTTATAAAAATACCTAACAAACTCTGGCTACCTAGCAAGGGTACTCCCGAATGTCTGGAGTAGGTAGTTTTGGAGAAAGTGCCGAAAACGCCGTTTGCAAAAAAAATTATATCTCCTCAACCAAAAATAAGCGAAAAATTCTAAGCACGCCACTGAATAGAAGCGTCCAAGCTCTAGACAAAAGCTGGTAGAGGTTTTTCCTCTAATATAAACAGCAAGCGAGCTACAGGCGATTATCTGGTGTAGAGCCCACATTTTTAGCATTCAAGTCTGTCTAATGTATTTGTTGTGCCGAGCCCTTCGGGCACGCCACTGACACGGAACAACAATTTTAAATACAAGCGGCAACACTGGGTTGTGGCTTTTCCATCAGTGTCGCACCTGCTCGTGAAAATTCGAAGAATCAGCGCTGATAAAAGTATCTACATAGATGTTTTCTTGCCTCGGCACTTCAATCTAAAATGGTTTTTAATCTAATCAACTTTGCTTCTTTTGGGACTTGATCATATGAAACGCCTTATTTTAAAAAAAAACAGGGTTTTTTGCTCAGAAATTTTATTGGTTCCGACCCCTTAGGATTTTGCGCAATTTTCATTTTTTTACTTTTTGCTCGAAGACAAAGCTTCCAATCGAAAAACGTTGTTTTTTATAAAAAGTTCGCCCTGCCTCCAGCTACCCAATGGATATTTTCCCAAATCCCTCGCATAAATGGTTTTTGAGAAATTTCCAAAGAACCGCCCAACCTAAAAGTGATGGAAAAATTCTGGGCACGCCCCTGAATAGAGGCGATCAAAATCTATTAAAGTGGCGGTTATCACTTTGCTTCTAAAGTCCCCAGCAAAAAAGCTACTGGCGATTATTGGATTTGGAGCCAAAATGTAGAAGGAATTAAGTCGAATTTAGCATGAAAAAGAACAGGACCAAACCAGCTGGAAAAACCTGCTATCCATCCAACGTTTCGCTTGCATCAGCATCAACCATGCCAAGGTTCGAAAAGAAAATACTTTTAGCAAAGGAAGATCGTAAAGACCTTTTAAGGCGACAACTCCTGTTGAGTTCGTGTGATTACCCGCTTACTCACAATGAGTGTTCCATATGGAAACTGGGGGATTTCTGAGCAAATTCCCTCCACCTCAAAACCTTTTTGCTCACAAATGATTCAAAAGGACCACCTAAGAACTACAAACGTTCAAGAGGCTGGCGGAAGTTAGCACCATCTCTTACTTTCTGCTGGTCTCGAAACATTCACTGCACAAAAACAGTTGCTTACCACTTTGCAACCTTTCTTACCTTTACAGCTGGCCCACAACAAGCACAGAAAAATCAAAAAGTCAAAAATATTCATCTTGGCACGCAGTGATCGAACATTTCAAAAAAACCCAATCACAACTACTGACTTGAACAATACGAATCCCAAGTGCTGTGTATGGTTAAAACGGTGGAGAATCAGATAAAATTAGTGGAAAAAACAAGGAAACTCTGCATCTAATTGGTGCTTGACAGCGTGATATCATGCCTTGAAATACCACTTTCAAGTGGTCGAGTTTTTGACACAAATCACTCGAGTTTGGATCGGGGAAAAGGAACGGCGATGTCCTACAATCGTAATAAAATCAATTGTTAAGCAAATCAACATTTATTTGGCTATGATTAATTACAGTGATTGTTTTTCATTCCAATCTAATCGGGCTATCGATTACTTATCGGGGATTAGGCTGTTAGTCTTTGGAATTAGCTGGAATTTTGATAAGTTGCCTGCTTAAATCACGCGCAGTAGCTAATGCTCCTCTGGGGCCTTAACAGGAACTCTGGCCGCGAGGTTCAGCATGCTGGCCCACTGGCCTTTGCACAGCTGGTCAAAGCTCATGTCCTTTAGTAGGCGGCCTCCTAAATCGCCAGGACCTCGACAGGCCAAGTCCGAGTCCCTCAACTTATCAGCATTGCCATCAACCCATCTGCGTAAACCGTCCCACATCACACTTAGAATCAAAGAAAAATATGCTACATACCTGGATAGATAGAGAATGTTGCAAGTCGCAGTGCCAGGGATTTTGTCCAACCTCACAGAAACCAGTCGAGTTAAAGGCTCGAACAGCCTGGCGGGCAGGAACTGGAACTTGTTGCTGTCCAATTGCCTGCAACATTTCCCTTCAGCTAAATGCCAGCTTTTACCTGCAGTGCTTACAGCTTCACCAGCTTGGGCGTGGATAGAAAAGCCCTGTCGCTAATCTCCCGAAGGATGTTGTTCTGGACGAACAAACACGTCAAATTAGCCAGGCCCTGGAACGCCTGCTCCTGCACCTCCTCCAAATTGTTGGAGAACAGGAACAACTTGTCCAGTCTCCCGTTCTGGATGAAGGCGTTTTCTGGCACGCTGCCGATGAGGTTCCGGCCCAAGTGCAACTCCTGGAGGCTGGATAAGTGCATAAAGTCCTGCGGCTGGATCTGGAACAGCATTTTGTTTAAAGCGACAGGAGCGGGGTTGAAATGGCGCGCTCACCTGCCTGATTTGATTGCCCGTCAGCTGCAGGATCAATAACTTGGGGAGTTTGAAGAACAAAAGCTCCGGCAGGTGGCTAATGCGGTTTTTTCTTAGGTTGAGCATCTGCAGATGGCTGAGATCATCGAAAATTCCTGCAAAGTCCCCCAAAACGTGTCGAAAAACAGAGCTACAATTTCTTCGGAAGAAACTAAGATCGCTCAAAATTAAAAAAGCGCGAAAATCAGAAATTAGCTGAAGAAGAAGCAGCAGATGTGTCTCAATACCTGTTGGAAGCACGCTGATGTTATTCTCAGCCAAATTGAGCTGAAGTAAAGCTTTCAAATCAGCAAACGCTGTCTTGGACAAGCTATCCAGATGGTTCTGGTTCAGATCCAGATCTTCCAGCAACTCCAGCCCATTAAACAGACCATCAGGAATGAATTTCAGCTCGTTGGTGGATAAATGCAGCACAACCAGGTTGGGAGTGTCGCTGAACAGTCCCGGCTTTAACAGTTTCAACTGATTGGAGGAGGCATCGAAAGTGCGTAGATTGAACAACTCTTTCAGGAGGCTTGGATGGAGGTTCTCCAATTTGTTCATCTGCAGGCGCCTGCAGGACTGTAGTAGATTATCGGATGGATCGACAGCTTTTACTTACAAGTAGACCAAGCTGCTGAGCTTCCGGAACAGATCAGGAGGCAGGAAGTCGATGCGATTGTCAAAGAGATCCAGCTCAGTGAGATGGGTGAGACCCAGAAAGGTGCTTTTGCTCAAGGTGGTAAGGGCGTTTATTCCCAAGTCTCTGGAAGAGAAAGCGATGGTAAAAGGGTTTTTTTTTTGCAAACGCGCCACTCACATGGACCGCACATCGTAAGGGACCAGTTGCTCACAGGGCAGTTGAGGTAAGTCCTTCTGCCAGCAGCTCAAAGTTTTGGTTTCTAGCTGGCATTTACAAGGCCCCACTGCACAGTCCCGCCACCGAGTGTCGCTTTTTGCTATTTCCCAAACTAGAACCGAATTTTTTTTGAAAATTCCCATTGAAACTCAGAAAGGTTCAACCATAATGCCAACTTCAGTTAAAAATTACGTAACTACCAAACCAATGACGCAAAAAGGTTGAAATTTTGCCAGTTTATAACTAGGACCCATGTGAATAACTGCGCAAGTTTATGCTGGAATCCAGCTCCTGGTTACCTATCCAGATATGTTCAAAGTCGACCCAGCAAATTCCTCCCACTACTCAAACACTTAAACCCAGCAGTGCTTTATGACGAAAATACTCCAGATGGAAACTTGAAGTTACTCCAAGTTTCCCGGAACACCCAACTGTATAACTCTGAGGAATTTCACCCCAATTCCAGTGTTCACTGAGAGTCCAGATCCGTTCACACTTGATTAAGTCAGTGGTTTGAATTATGCATTGTTTCGCAACTCAAAAATGCGTTACTACCAGACCAGGGCAAGAGGAAACTTGAATTTGAAAAACTGAAGGTTTTAGAGGAGATTCTGCTGCATAACTGGGGGCAGTTTTATGAGAATCCATCCATCCATTGAGGATCTGGACGACAAGAAAGTTGATCAAACTCAAGTGCAAGAATTGTGCGAGGTTCAACTCAAAAAATTCCCGCTGCAAGCCTGAAGCTTGTAGAAACTTCATATATTTTTGGGTTGTAACTGACTGGGTATAACTGTGAGAAATTTTATCGAAGTCCCATGCGCGAGTTAGGACGCACCAGCTTTTTCAATTGATCATAGTCTGCAAGGTGGAATTTAGAAGCTTGTTATCACCAGGTCAGGAGACGTAGAAACTTTAAAGTTTTCTAGTACTTTAGGGACAGCTAAGTATATAACTGTGACAGATTTTAATAAAATTGAGAACTCCAGTGAAACTCCAGAATTTTTTTAGTGTAATCTGGGCAAATGTTCAAAACCTCCAAAGTCGTCCAACTAAGGAGCTTCTTATTTCCAAAACAGGCTGAATAGAACGAAGTTTTCCAGTTTTTAAACAACACCTGACTGTATAACTGTGAGAAACTTCCAGGAGGAATCCAGGAAGATCCAGACGAACAGAAGGAATCAAATCTGACCAAGCCAATTGGTCGAATGAGGGAAGATTCAACTCAACATTTTCTTGCTGCTAACTACTAGAGCTAGAAACTTGAAATTTGGTCAGTTAGTCGCAGATGATATAACTGTATAACTGTGAGAAATTTCATTGAAATCGAAACGGCCAATGACAATTCTGATTTTTTTTATTTCGAAAACGATCAAAATCTGCAATGTCGGATTCAGAAGCTCCTCATTACCTTCCCAGGTAAAGTACGACCTTAAAAATGCTCAAAGTTTTAAAGAGCTTAAAAGTGTATAACTGTGGGAAGTTTCATTTGGATTTTGGTCCCCACTGAGAATCCAGGCAAATTCTAAGTTCATCAAACCCTCTGCACGAATTATGCAAGACTCAACTCAAAAATGGATTGGTGCCAAACCCAAAGTTGCAGTAACTGGGAAGTTTTCCGGGACATAACCCATACTCATCTGTATAACTGCGGAAATTTTCACCAAAATTCAGATTCTCAGTGAGAATCCAAGAGGATTCAAACTTCATGCCGTGAGTTGAGCGAAATATTCATCTTCCAACTCAAAGGTTCCTAAGTCCAAAACTTGAGCAAGTAGAAACTTGAAAAGTTGGCAACTAGTAAAAAATCCCCAGTTGAGAAACTGGAAAAAAATGCATCAAACTGCCGCTGCCCAGCTTGGAATCCAGTAGCTTCAAAACTTTGCTAGCTATTTTTGGAAGGATGCAAACACAGACTCAAAAAATCACTAAAGCAAAACTGGGGCAGGTAGAAACTTGAAATTTTCTCACTGTTTAACAAACACCCAGTTTATTGAGTGTGATCAATTTCAATAAATTCCGTTCGCTAAACAAATACTTCTACATGAAAATGGCATGCGAAAGCTTTAAGAGGTTGCTAATCTACCTTAAGCCCATGTTTACGTTATCTAGATCCTATCCTTCGGTGAGATTTCGTTTCAAAATAGCAAATAATTATGATAATAATGATTAGAATACTGGTGCTGATCACCTACCAGGCTGTTCTAAGGAGCGCAGCCGCCTCTCCAGCTCCTTAAGATATTCGCTTGTTTTATTGCCATCCGCAACGCGATCAGCCAATTCTTTGAGCTGAATGAGGCTTTTGTCCAAAGCCTGGCAGGCCGAGAGTTCGCACACTAGATCATCATCGTCGCTTTTTGAGGAAACGGCCAAAAGAAGCAGAAGTAGGAGCTTGGAGGACATTTTACAGCACGAACAAGTTGGGATTGATTCTGGAATTGGACTCAATGTAAACCTTGGTTTCTATTGAATAATGTGGCATTATTAACGGCTTTATTAGGCCTAATCCCCGTGAAATCTGCCTATCCTGCAATTGACGCTAATTGTTCACGGGGAATTAAAAGTTTAACTTGCTTTAGATTAGGCGCAAGCGAAAGCTCCAGATGTGCGAGCACCTACTTAGAAAATTAAGCGCATAATCCGCTGTTTTTATTCCAGGGTTTAATTTTTTCTAAATTGAGGAGCTGAAAATTGAGGAGCCTTGTTGGAGGAGCCCTGTTTGAGGAGCCTATTTTTTTAAATGCCAAAAATCCTGCTTAAAAGAGGTTTTATTGATGCCATATAATCACCTAATCCATACACTGGAAAGTTCTATAAACAATCAAACATACATTAACTCCCGATTAAATATTCAAGTAATTTGCGTACAAAAACCCCCAGAAAGTTGTTAGCTTGAACTCAGAAGTCATTACTGAGCGCCTGTTCTAAAGTGCTGAACTTCAAGGCCCAAATCGACTTTGCACAGCCGTTAAAATGGCCGTTAGGTGCATGTGCCTGGTACTACTCGGTGCTGGCTGCTTGACTGAATGCCTCAGACAGTCAGAGCTGCTGAAAAGCATCAACCAAATATCCCCCGTGAAGAATTTCATCGTTTTCACCGAATCGCATGCCGTTCAGGACCTGATCAAGCCATTCCACCAATCGCAGCCCGTTGTGACCGTCGATCTGACTCAGAAACGGCGCTCAGAAAACTACAACACCACGTTCAGAAGAACCTTGGAAAACTACCTGTGCAACTACAAAAAACGTGTATTTCACGTTTCTGTTGCACCCCGAACACTTTGCTAAGGCCTTCGACCGCATCGCCACGTTCAACTTTTGGAAAGCGCGACAAATCAACATCATTGTGGCCAATTTCACGTTGGATCAGGTTCGGGCCTGTTCGCAATGGGCTTTCCAGAAATACTGGGCTACGAATCTGATTTTCACTCAACGGGACTTTCGCCACCTCATGAGGTACTGTGCAGAGTGCACACTTTGAAAGCTAAATTGCGTGTGCCTAGTTTGAAGACTCCCTGTTCCAGATTCGATCCATTTCGCAACTCGACAACCACCGAGCAAAGTGCCAGGCTGATTTTCCAGAATCCCACCTCAAATTTACAAGGATATCGGCTGAAGATCGCAATGATTCCATCCATAACCGCCAAATGGAACGGAAGTGACTTCAACGGCCGGGATGGGATTTTAATGACCGAAATCCTTAGGCAATTTAATGCAACTGCGGAATTTCGCCGGTTTTCTGTAGCTGAGTATGGGGATTTTTCCTGGGGCTCCCTTACAGGTATCATGGCCTATGTGGCCAATGGAAGCGTGGATGCCAACTTTAACAGTCGCTTCATCTCCAGGGAAGTGGCCAGATATGTGAGTTTGTCTAATGGAATGAAGACTTTTTGCCTAAGGGGGAGGTTTTAGGTGGACTACACTTTCCCGCACGATATGGACAATCTCATCATCCTCCTCCCAATCCATTTATCTGCCAACTCCAGCGTGTGGATAGTGGAATCTGTAGCAATCCTCCTGATCTCCATTGTAGTCCTGGCGTTGACCCTGCTGTTCCTCCATCAACATTTAAGGCTTCCCTACAGCCTTTTGCCCATAATGGCTGTCCAACTGATGACCGGCCGGGCTCTCAACCTGCCCTCCAGCCCCCTCACCAACATCGTCCTCATTTCTACCACTTTCTTCATGTTTTTCCAGCTGAGCAGCTTCCAGTGTCGCCTGATCAGTGTGCTCACCATCGCCTCAGATTCCTCAGAACTCACCCGAATCCATGAGGCGGCCAACACTGGCTACAGCTTCAACACGGAAAAAATCTTCAGAACTGCCCTGGAAAACTTTGAGGGCTCCGACACGCAATCCATGAAAAAAATCATGTCCAGGAACCACTTCTACGAAACGGAGGAGCTGCTGGGCAAGTTCTCCAAATGCTCCAAATCAGAGGCTTTTATAACAACGGGAAAAGCGCCCAGGTCCTGTTCCAGGCCCTCAAAGGCGGACAAGGCTGCTTCTACAAGCTGAAGGAGCATTTGAACCCCGTACAGTTGACCTTTGTCCTGAAATACGGCTCCCCTTTGCTGTGGAAAGTCAACGCGATTATTTTGAGGACTTTCGAGTCCGGACTGCAGAGGGTTTGGGGCCAGTCTGCCACCCGGCAGGTGGATCTGGATGCGGAAAAGGTCATCAAGTTTGAGAACTTAAAGTTGCATTTCAACTGTTTATGTGCAGGATGGGTGCTGGGATTTCTGGTGCTGCTGGTGGAGATTGCCTTGAAATACTGGCGAACTGTTGCGTAATGGTTGTGGGGCAGCGCAGTCCAAGGCCTGAGATCAATCCCAGAACGGTGTGTTTTCGACAAAATCGCAATCACGTGGCTTCAATGATCGCGTGAATGTACCGATTTTCTGATTATCCATTTCATGCACATGTCGACTAATCACGGGTTTCCAGATCATCACCAGCACGCTGCGATAACGTGCCGGCCAGGTCCGGAGTGATTTTTTTCAGCTTTTTTCGTGACAGCTGACGGGCGCGCTAAGCCACGCCTCCGTCGCCATATTTAGGCTAACTTGATTTAAAAATCCATGGCTTTAGTATGTCAACCATTTCTTAAATTGATAAAGTGGTTTAGAAATTAATTAGATTTTTACGGACATAAAAACGCAACAGATTTCGAAAATTGAGGGCATCTTTACCTACTTTAGATAACTTCTGAAGTGCTACTTCAACAGGCCCGATTTTAAATATGTATTTGGGAGACATAAATACAGTATCAAACAAAATTTAAAAAAAATTTTAATCAAGAAAATGAAAAAATCAAGGCTCAAGCAAGAGCCTATAACGTCCTCAATGATATAGAACGTGTGAAAGTGTAAATGTTCAGTAAAGGTCTCGTGCACTGACTAAATGTGCAGCACCGTCCCCAAGGGCAAATGTTTCGGTCGGTGAAGGTTTGCTTGGAGCGAAAGGCTCGCTTCAAAGCCTTTGTTGAGAACCTTGAAGTGTGGAAGTTTCAAAAAGTTTCGCTTAATGGCAGATATTTGAAAAAGTTACTGTCTACATGGGATGAGGCAAGTGAAATTTCAAAGATTGATATCTTTTAATTGGGAATGGATAAAAAGTTGATATTTTCCCGGAAGTTGCAAAGTTCAACTACCTAGACATGCTGTGAGTTTTGTGAGCTTACGGCCCATGGACGAATTTTGAGAATTTTTTTAATTTGAGTGTCGAGTTTGTCGATTACTTTCGTGCATCCCCATATTCCAAGTCAAATATTTCATCAGAAAGATGAGTCAGGGAGTTGAAACTTTCACCGAAGCTGGAGATGTATCTTGCCTCAGCGCTGTGGAAGTTTCATCAAGTTCTGCCTAACGGCAGATTTTTGAGAATTTTTTGAATTCACTGTCTACATAGGATCATGCGAGTGAAATTTCAAACTTCTATGTCGTTTAATTGAGTGGAGCTAGAATGTTCACATTCACTTGGAGGTTGCAAACCTTCAAGAAGAAAACAACTTGAAAATGCCTAAAACCTTGTGGTTAAAACAGTTTTGTAACCCAAAATATTGCTAGTGCTTTGAAATCTTTCACTGTCTAAATCTACCCAATTTTACCGAATTAATCCTGAATATTAGTATAAAGTCACTGCATTGCAACTATGCAAACTAGGCCCTCTGTGGTTGTCCTCCTTGCAACCTCCCCAGGAAAATTTCGGCGAGAAAAACAGCAAAAGCCACCATCCAAGACAGCCAGATGCCTCTGGCCACAAGCTGGAAATTACCGAAAGTGATTTTGGTGGGCGAGTGGGCAGTGGCGTACGTCAACACATTCCTGCCACTCCTTTGCCAGAACTCCATCAGTCCCGCCTCAATGCTACTCAGAATGACCTGATTCACTTTCCCCAAAATGGGCGTTCCATATCGGAAAACGAACGTCAATTGGGCGGGGTTTAGCTGCTGGGCCACCTTATAGTAGCACTTCTTTTGGTAGCCCTGCTCATCTACAACGAATCGAGTGTAGGCGGCAGCCAACTTCTCCACCGTCAAAAACGCTTCATCTTTCACGCACTTGGTCATCCTCCTGGCAAACTCCTGGGTGGGATAGAAGGAGTTCTTCCCCAGGATTTGACTCACGTACTTCTGGTCGGCGCCCTCAAACCTCTCCAATGTGATCTGGAAAACATCTCAGTACTGAACCGGTAGGACAGACTGGCGGCTTCACTGATCCGAGTCAGCTCGGGTTCGCTCTTCTTCGCTGTCAGCACGCTGGTCAGCTTTGCCTGCAGGTCCGCTATCAGGTAGAAGTAGTAGACAGTCAGCGCCATCAGCAACATCCGGTAGTACTTGACGCGAACTGGATAAACCGGTAAATTGGCCAGTAGCTGAGTGTTGACAAGGAGGATCTTGCCTAGGGGCGTGTGGCTGAAGAACTTGACGTAGACATCGAAGAACACCAGGAGGGCGGCGCCCAGCGCGTGTGGTAGAAGAGGAAGCACTCTCAGAAGGTTCCCCTCTGCTTTGGAGCGCACGGGAAGCATAATCACTAGGCTGTGGATGTCATGCGGGTATGTGTAGTCCACCTGAAAGCTTCAGACTGGCAGGATAGTTTAAAAAAAATCCAAAAAATCCTCACAATCCGGAAATATCCCCTAGCCATAAATCTGCCGTTAAAGGAGGCATGGGAGCGGCCTTCCAACACCTCTTTGAACGTCCCAGTGCAGGTCCCATTAGGATAAATATCCCCATAGTCACCTGCAGGAAAATGCTGGTACTTCACAGTAGCGTTCAACTGTTTGGTGAGTTCCAGCAGCAAACTGCCGTCTCTGCCCTCATAGCGATGCCCATTCCATCTGGCTAGGAGTGAGGGAAACATGGCCGCCTCAAACCTATTCCCATGGAAATCAAACGCAGTATCCAAAAAAATCAAACCGGCGTCCTTTTGGGTGCGAAGCACCTTTCCAAAAGAATCGTATCTGCTCAAACTGACAAAACTGGAGTTGGTGAACACCAAATTAGTGGCCCAATGGTTCCTAAATGCCCGCTCTGAGTACACCTCCACTTGATCCAGAGTGAAGTTGCCAACAAACACGTTCCTCTGTCGGGCTTTCCAGAAATTGAGGGAGGTAATTTTGGAAAAGCTCCGCTCAAAGTGCTGGGACTTTTCCAGGAATGTGAAGAAAACGTTGTAGTAGTTGCTCAGATGAGTCTCAACAGACTTTCTCCAAGTGCTGTTGTAATCCTCCCCAGCTCTCCTTTCCTGGATGTTGACCACTATTACCGGCACAAACTTATGGAAAGTCTGGATGGAATCCCTTACTGCATCCGACTCGGTGAAGATGATGCAGTTTCGAATCGGCTGCAGCTGGTGGAGGTTGGCCAGCAGAATTTCCAGATTGGGCCCACTTTGACCTAGATTTAACCCGGCCAGAGTCAACAAGACAAAACCAAGAACCCCACCAGCCATCATAATCCAAAAAAAACTGTGGAGTTTTTCTCTAATGGAAGGTTTTCTGGAGCTCATCCATAATTCCAAGCGAAAGTTGGCTGCTCCATTAAAGTTTCCATGCTAATGGCTTAATTGAAAGGGGGAAAAAATCGAATACGGTCGTGCGTATATAACAAGCCAAGACATGCATATTGCCTAATCTGAATGACGTTGCTTGAAATGTATCGCCCCGCCCGCATCGATTGCCAGTGGGAATTACAGCGTTGCCTTGGGCGGACTCGGAAAATCCCTAGACTGGGTTTCCATCAGGTTTTCCTGCGGAAAACCATTCCTTTTTGGTATTGTAGATTCTAGTCACTAGACAACAAAACCAATCAAGTATTGGGGGTGACTATGAAAGGTTTGTAGAACCCAATAGGGCAAAATACCGCAGCTCTGGAGGAAAGTAAATCATGGAAGTTTCTGATACATTAGGCGCTTTGGCAACGCCGCGACATGATTGAGGAAGCAGTACCAGTCTTAGTCAGTTTCGCCGGGTTTACAATGGAAATCAGGTATTGGGAGGATCTAAAAGTACTACAATCAGCAAGGTCACAGACAGGATTTTTCTATTTGTCGCCCGGTTGCCAGATGCTGCAACTGTCTGAAGCCGCTGGGTCTTTTCCAACAAAATCGGTTTCTTCAAGCCAAACCGGTTTTCATCGATTCAGGGAAATTGGGCGTCAGTCTGGCAATGCGGCCTGTGGGGAAGCATCTCAAACTGACGTAGCTGAAGCAAAAATTGCCACTCTTTAACTTTATTCACGTTGTAAACGGGGTCGCTATCGTGTTGGTGCTGTTTTCAGTGATTTTACATAACGTGGAGAAAATGTATTGAATCTGGTCGCATAAACTGGGGATTTTTGACACCGTTTTGAATTGAATCGTGAGTATTTGGCATGCCTTTCGCCTATTGGGAGCCTTTTGATGTTGGCCAACCGGTTTAGTGGCTTGACATTGAAACGACTTTTCATGCTAAATGGTTTTAGCATCTCGCATCGGCTTTGGGGACAAGAAAAATGGGAATTTTTTCCCAAACTGACAATGTTAAAGTGACAGCTATAGGAGCATGGAAGTGTCACTAATCACTAATGACATTTGGATAGGGGGATGAATTATTGAGCTGTCACTGTCACATTGAATAATTCACTAGGGATGGGTGATTCTCCATCACTTTTCCGCTTGCTGTTAACGCACTGCTCTAATTTGGAGGTGTTTAATCGACTAGTAAACGTTTAATTTAATTTAAACAGTGTGATAAAAGAGCATGTTAAATGGATGTGGAGACTGATCCAGCTTCCTTTTCGTCCTTGTCTATTAATAATTGGGCAATTGTCTGGCATGGGAAAGTTCAATCCCCGAAAAACTATAATTAGGATCGTCTAAAACTGTTCGCTGAGCGTTCAAATGCCATCATCCAATCCGGAATTGGTTGTGGGGATTTTGCTATTAAACACCTGGAGTACGTTAAACTTTGGCAATTGTCCCAGATGCAAATTTCCACAATTTTCAGGACTTTTACTATGTGGTGTTTTTCAAGTGGCACACTCTCGAAATTCAAGTGCATTTTTCGATTAGGAGAATTTCCGCCAAAATCATTGAGTTATGAGGGAAAGACTACACTTTACTGGTCGAAGATGGTTCTGATTGGTTGTGCGATTATTTCGTGCACTTAAAGAAAATTGAAATATCGCGCACTTATGCATAATGGGGCTTGGTAACAGTAAAAAATTATCCAGGCGCAACACGAGCCAATCATTGAAAAGCCAATAAAGAGGTGTTATCTGCGTTTATTGTTTCACGGCGACGTCTTTTGATTTCTATCGCTCACTTGCCGTAAAAGTGCAAATAATTATTAGCGGATTAGTTACGCAAAAAAGTCAAGGAAATTGGATGTTTCGCTCCAGCAGGCTTGAAATTGAGCGGTAAATTAACAAACCTTGAAGAGTTTGGATGATAATATTGAACTTTCCAGTAGCTCATATTTAACCAAGGCGCTTTTAGGTTCTCTTGATTAACAAAAATCTCCACTTTTCGCTTCAAATCTCCCTCTCAAGCTGAACCCAGCTGATGAAGACTAATAGGTCCGAAATCCGGTCCTGGAAGCGCTTGCTTGTGACATCGCCAACAATTAACATTTCAAAACAAGTGGGTTTTTCGGATTTTTAGGCCGTCGTTTCGGTAGAATTTCTTCTTGATTCTAGAAGAAGAAGAAATTCTACCGAAGGACGGCCTAAAAACCCGAAAAACCCACTTGTTTCAAGAATAATTCTACCGAACGACGGCCTAAAAACCCGAAAAAACCCACTTGTTTCAAAGAAGAAATTCTACCGAACGGCGGCCTAAAAACTCGAAAAACCCACTTGTATCAAGAAGAAATTCTACCGAACGACGGCCTAAAAACCCGAAAACCCACTTGTTTTAAGAAGAAATTCTACCGAACGACGGCCTAAAAACCCGAAAAACCCACTTGTTTCAAGAAGAAATTCTACCGAACGACGGCCTAAAAACCCGAAAAACCCACTTGTTTCATAAGAAGAAATTCTACCGAACGACGTCCTAAAATCCCGAAAAACCCACTTGTTTTAAGAAGAAATTCTACCGAACGACGGCCTAAAAACCCGAAAAACCCACTTGTTTCAAAAGAAGAAATTCTACCGAACGACTTGTTTCAAGGAATGGCCTCGAAAGTCTATCTCTTTTGATAATTAACATTTCCTTGTACAATCTTCCGGGTGTAATTTTCTTCAACTGCAAGACTTCGACACAACTCCGATAGTCGAAAGATTCTAATGTATTTGTTGTGCCGAGCCCTTCGGGCACGTCACTGGTCGAAGAACAACAAAACAAAAATTGAAGAGTTTGGAAGGTTTTTTGTGTTCGGAGCCGTGTCGTGCCCGAAGGGCTTGGCACAACAAATACATTAGACTACGACATAACTCCGACATTCAAAAGATTCTAATGTAATTGTTGTGCCGAGCCCTTCGGGCACGACACTGGTAGAATAACAACAAAACAAAAATTGAAGAGTTTGGAAGGTTTTTGTGTTCAGATTAGTGTCGTGCTCGAAGGGCTCGACACAACAAATACATTAGATTTTGACACAACTCCGATATTCAAAAGATTCTAATGTATTTGTTGTGCCGAGACCTTCGGGCACGACACTGATCTGTACCCCATTAAACCTTCCAAACTCTTAGATTTTTGTTTTATTGTTCTTCTACCCGTGTCGTGCCCGAAGGGCTCGGCCCAACAACAACATTAGTCTTCGACATAACTCCGACATTCAAAAGATTCTAATGTATTTGTTGTGCCGAGCCCTTCGGGCACGACACTGGTAGAAGAACAACAAATCAAAAATTGAAGAGTTTGGAAGATTTTTTGTGTTCAGATCAGTGTCGTGCCCGAAGGGCTCGGCACAACAAATACATTAGACTACGACATAACTCCGACATTCAAAAGATTCTAATGTATTTGTTGTGCCGAGCCCTTCGGGCACGACACTGGTTGAAGAACAACAAAACAAAAATTGAAGAGTTTGGAAGGGTTTTTGTGTCCAGATCAGTGTCGTGCCCGAAGGGCTTAGCACAAGAAACACATTAGACTTCGACATATCTCCGACATTCAAAAGATTCTAATGAATTTGTTGTGCCGAGCCCTTCGAGCACGACAGTGGTTGAAGAACAACAAAACAAAAATTGAAGAGTTTGGAAGGTTTTTTGTGTCCAGATCAGTGTCGTGCCCGAAGGGCTCGGCACAACAAATACATTAGACTTCGACATAACTCCGACATTCAAAAGATTCTAATGTATTTGTTGTGCCGAGACCTTCGGGCACGACACTGATCTGTACCCCATTAAACCTTCCAAACTCTTAGATTTTTGTTTTATTGTTCTACCCGCGTCGTGCCCGAAGGGCTCGGCACAACAAAAACATTAGTCTTCGACATAACTCCGACATTCAAAAGATTCTAATGAATTTGTTGTGCCGAGCCCTTCGGGCACGACACTGGTTGAAGAACAGCAAAACAAAAATTGAAGAGTTTGGAAGGGTTTTTGTGTTCAGATCAGTGTCGTGCCCGAAGGGCTTGGCACAACAAACACATTAGACTTCGACATAACTTCGACATTCAAAAGATTCTAATGTGTTTGTTGTGCCGAGCCCTTCGGGCACGACACTGGTGGAAGAATAACAAAACAAAAATCTAAGAGTTTGGAAGGTTTTTTGTGTTCAGAGCAGTGTGGTGCCCGAAGGGCTTGGCACAACAAACACATTAGTCTTCGACATAACTCCGACATTCAAAAGATTCTAATGTATTTGTTGTGCCGAGCCCTTCGGGCACGACACTGGTAGAAGAACAACAAATCAAAAATTGAAGAGTTTGGAAGATTTTTTGTGTTCAGATCAGTGTCGTGCCCGAAGGGCTCGGCACAACAAATACATTAGACTACGACATAACTCCGACATTCAAAAGATTCTAATGTAATTGCTGTGTCGAGCCCTTCGGGCACAACACTGGTAGAAGAACAACAAATTAAAAATCTAAGAGTTTGGAAGGTGCCCCAAGGGCTTGGCACAACAAACACATTAGACTACGACATAACTCCGACATTCAAAAGATTCTAATGTAATTGTTGTGCCGAGCCCTTCGGGCACGACACTGATTGAAGAACAACAAAACAAAAATTGAAGAGCTTGGAAGGGTTTTTGTGTTCAGATCAGTGTCGTGCCCGAAGAGCTCGGCACAACAAATATATTAGACTTCGACATAACTCCGATATTCGAAAGATTCTAATGTATTTGTTGTGCCGAGCCCTTCGGGCACGACACTGGTAGAAGAACAACAAAAAAAAATTGAAGGGTTTGGAAGGTTTTTTGTGTCCAGATCAGTGTCGTGCCCGAAGGGCTTAGCACAAGAAACACATTAGACTTCGACATATCTCCGACATTCAAAAGATTCTAATGAATTTGTTGTGCCGAGCCCTTCGAGCACGACAGTGGTTGAAGAACAACAAAACAAAAATTGAAGAGTTTGGAAGGGTTTTTGTGTTCAGATCAGTGTCGTGCCCGAAGGGCTCGACACAACAAATACATTAGACTTCGACATAACTCCAACATTCAAAAGATTCTAATGTATTTGTTGTGTCGAGCCCTTCGGGCACGACACTGGTCGGAACGGAACAGAACCTTCCAAGCTGTTCGATTTGAAGTTTGCTGTTCTTCGATCAGTGTCTTGTCCCAAAGAATTAGCACAACCTGAGATTTGGAACGTACTAAATCTAGGTTGTTAAACCCCTCTTTAGCGATTGTTTCTTCCTCCGTGTCTTCGTCCCATAGACCCAGTCTTAGCAACATTCCTCCTTTTCAGGGCTGCATGCTGACTATTTCTGATTTCCTTTGAAATTTTCGCAATGTCAATATCCAGCACTTCTGAGGCTCCTGAGCGTTCCTTAAGTCCCGCCTCTTTAGCCGCCTCGCCTGTTCTATATCATCCTCTTCTGGAAATTTCCTGACTGATCCGAGCACCTTCTTCAGAACGTTCTGAACCCCCCCTTAACAATCCTGGGGTTTTTATGTAAATCTTCTAAAGCCGATCAGCTCCCCATCTTCGTCTTGTGCATCTAATAGCAGCGACGACATTTAGCCACAGCGCAGTTCCCACCTAAGCCCACTAATGCATTCTTTGACTGTACAGAAGCGTTTGACGTTGATCAGTCAGCAAAAATTATGAGTCTTCATTTGAGGGATGTTTTCCAGCTAACCACCACCTTGTTGCAGGCGTAGCAGGGGAAAATGGCTGGAAAGCTGGGAAAACTAGCAGTGGGCGGTTTGGCCGGCACTGCAGGTGCTGGATTGGCCACATATCTGCTGCTGAAGGAGCAGAGTGAAAACGTAATTGGTTTGGCACGCCCCACTCGTGATTAGTTTCCTTAAAAGGCGATGTTTCAGTGGCCAGCAGTGAACGCCCAAAAGGCCACGCCCAGGCCGAAAAAGGCCCTGCCCAGTCGCGCGGATCAGATCAAATCGCTTCAGAGCGAGCAGTTTGATGTGGTCATCATTGGCGGGGGAGCAACGGGGGCTGGATGCGCCCTCGATGCCACCACTCGAGGGCTGAAGACTGCGCTGATTGAGGCTGATGATTTCGCCAGCGGCACCAGCAGTAGAAGCACCAAGTTGATCCATGGAGGAGTCAGGTAGGGCCGCGACCAGAGGGACAAAGGTGACCACACCATTAAGCTGTTGATTAATCGCCTCTGCTCTTCTGGGTAGGTATCTGCAGAAGGCCATCATGCAATTGGACTATGAACAGTACAAAATGGTAAAGGAGGCTCTACACGAGCGGGCCGCTATGCTGGAGCAGGCCCCGCATCTCGCCCATCCTCTTCCCATTATGTTGCCCGTTTACAAGTAAGATGGTTGTTTTTGGTTTTATTGGAGTGGAGTTTCAAACAGGAAAAAAAACCGGTCGTCCTTGATACCAATTTACGCTTGTAATGCGAGCAAATGCGATTAGATCATGCCGCCGATGATAATGCGGTTTAATCAATGGCTTGATTGCTATGCAAATAATTCCCAGAAAAAAATCCTGCTAATGCCGGAAAACTGACTAACTCAACTCTCAGCAGCATTCCAGCTTGAGAACTGACGAACTTGCGTTTGATAGCGCTCAAGCTTTTAAAAAGTCCTCATGTTCAAACTAGTTTAGGTAGAAACATGTCTCTTTGTGCATCTATAGAAGATATCTGACTGTTGCAGTTCTGAAAACTTGAAGCAAATCGGGCTGCAGGAATATTTTTCAGGAAGTGCCCAACTTGCGCTTCATAGAACCTCAAAAAGCTATCAAACCGAATTGATTTCAAAACTGTCTCATGTGCAAACCAGGGCAGGTAGAGACGTGTTATTTTCTCCATCTATCGAAGACACTCACTTCTTCAAATGGTGGTAATTTGAAGAAAATCGTTACGCCTGGTTATTTTCCAGGGATTAACGACCTGGCTTTTGCCGGTTATATAGCTAACGACCAGAATCACTTTAAAAAATTTATTGCGTCGAAGCTGGAACAGGTACAGACTTGTCTATTTCGCCGATTATAAACGACAATTGATTGTAAAAGTCCTAGAAATTTTAAGTAAAACAAACGCAAGACAGGAATATTTGTCAGAACGTAACGAACTTGCTTCTGCTGGTATCTCATAAAGCTAATGAGGAGAATCGCTTTCAAAAATTTCTTACGGTGAACAGGTAGAAACTTGTCTCTTTGGCCAGTTATAAATAACACTCGACTGTTAAAGTCCTAGAAATTTTAACTAAATTACGACTCAGGAATATTTTTCAGGCATTAACAAACTTGCGATGCGAGTATCCCATATAGCTCTCAAGCAGAATGGCTTTCAAAAATTCCTCATGTTTAACCCAGGACAAGTAGAAACGTGTTTCTTTGTCGACCTACAGAAAACATCTGATTGTTGAAGGTCTGAAATTTTAAACAAATCGGGCTACAGGAATATTTTCCAAGAATTAACAAACTTGTGCTTGATGGTATCTCATATAGATATTAAACAGAATAGCTTTTAAAAAATCCGCACGTTCAAACGAGAACAGGTAGAAACATGTTTCTTTGTCAATCGATAGAGGACATCTGAGTGTTGAAGTTCTGATAATTTGAAGAAAATCGGGCAACAAGAATATTTTCCTGTAATTAACGAACTTGCGCCAGATAGTATTTTATAAAGCTTTCAAGCAGACTGGCTTTTAAAATTCCTCATGTTTAACCCAGGACAAGTAGAAACGTGTTTCTTTGTCGACCTACAGACAACATCTGATTGTTGAAGTTCTGAAAATTTGAAACAAATCGGGCTACAGGAATATTTTCCAGGAATTAACAAACTTGTGCTTGATGGTATCTCATATAGCTATTAAACAGAATCGCTTTTAAAAAATCCGCACGTTCAAACGAGAACAGGTAGAAACGTGTGTCTTTGTCAATCTATAGAGGACATCTGAGTGTTCAAGTTCTGATAAATTGAAGAAAATGGGGGCAACAAGAATATTTTCCAGGAATTAACGAACTTGCGGTGGATAGTATTTTATAAAGCTTTCAAGCAGACTGGCTTTTAAAAATTCCTCAGGTTTAACCCAGGACAAGTAGGAACGTGTTTCTTTGTCGACCTACAGACAACATCTGATTGTTGAAGTTCTGAAAATTTGAAACAAATCGGGCTACAGGAATATTTTCCAGGAATTAACAAACTTGTGCTTGATGGTATCTCATATAGCTCTCAAACAGAATCGCCTTTAAAAAATCCGCACATTCAAACGAGAACAGGTACAAACGTGTATCTTTGTCAATCTATAGAGGACATCTGAGTGTTCAAGTTCTGATAAATTGAAGAAAATCGGGCAGCAAGAATATTTTCCAGGAATTAACGAACTTGCGCTGGGTAGTATTTTATAAAGCTTTCAAGCAGACTGGCTTTTAAAATCTCCTCAGGTTTAACCCAGGACAAGTAGGAACATGTTTCTTTGTCGACCTACAGACAACATCTGATTATTGAAGGTCTGAAAATTTGAAACAAATCGGGCTACAGGAATATTTTCCAGGAATTAACAAACTTGTGCTTGATGGTATCTCATATAGCTCTCAAACAGAATCGCTTTTAAAAAATCCGCACGTTCAAACGAGAACAGGTAGAAACGTGCTTCTTTGTCAATCTATAGAGGACATCTGAGTGTTGAAGTTCTGATAATTTGAAGAAAAGCGGGGGACAAGAATATTTTCCAGGAATTAACGAACTTGCGCTGGAATATATTTTACTAAGCTTTCAAGCAGACTGGCATTTAAAAAGCCCTCATGTTTAACTCAGGACAAGTAGAAACATGTTTCTTTGTCGACCTACAGACAACATCTGATGGTTGAAGTTCTGAAAATTTGAAACAAATCGGGCTACAGGAATATTTTCCAGGAATTAACGAACTTGTGCTTGATAGTATCTCATATAGTTCTCAAACAGAATCGCTTTTAAAAATTCAGCACGTTCAAACGAGAACAGGTAGAAACGTGTTTCTTTGTCAATCTATAGAGGACATCTGAGTGTTGAAGGTCTGATAATTTGAAGAAAATTGGGTAACAAGAATATTTTCCAGGAATTAACTAACTTGCGCTGGGTAGTATTTTATAAAGCTTTCAAGCAGACTGGCTTTTAAAAACTCCTCAGGTTTAACCCAGGACAAGTAGAAACGTGTTTCTTTGTCGACCTACAGACAACATCTGATTGTTGAAGTTCTGAAAATTTGAAACAAATCGGGCTACAGGAATATTTTCCAGGAATTAACAAACTTGTGCTTGATGGTATCTCATATAGCTCTCAAACAGAATCGCTTTTAAAAAATCCGCACGTTCAAACGAGAACAGGTAGAAACGTGTATCTTTGTCAATCTATAGAGGACATCTGAGTGTTGAAGTTCTGATAATTTGAAGAAAATCGGGGGTCAAAAGTATTTTCCAGGAATTAACAAACTTGCGCTGGATAATATTTTACTAAGCTTTCAAGCAGACTGGCTTTTAAAAAGTCCTCATGTTTAACCCAGGACAAGTAGAAACGTGTTTCTTTGTCGACCTACAGACAACATCTGATTGTTGAAGTTCTGAAAATTTGAAACAAATCGGGCTACAGGAATATTTTCCAGGAATTAACAAACTTGTGCTTGATGGTATCTCATATAGCTCTCAAACAGAATCGCTTTTAAAAAATCCGCACGTTCAAACGAGAACAGGTAGAAACGTGTATCTTTGTCAATCTATAGAGGACATCTGAGTGTTGAAGTTCTGATAATTTGAAGAAAATCGGGGGTCAAAAGTATTTTCCAGGAATTAACAAACTTGCGCTGGATAATATTTTACTAAGCTTTCAAGCAGACTGGCTTTTAAAAAGTCCTCATGTTTAACCCAGGACAAGTAGAAACGTGTTTCTTTGTCGACCTACAGACAACATCTGATTGTTGAAGCTCTGAAAATTTTAAACAAATCGGGCTACAGGAATATTTTCCAGGAATTAACAAACTTGTGCTTGATGGTATCTCATATAGCTCTCAAACAGAATGGCTTTTAAAAAATCCGCACGTTCAAACGAGAACAGGTACAAACGTGTTTCTTTGTCAATCTATAGAGGACATCTGAGTGTTCAAGTTCTGATAATTTGAAGAAAATCGGGCAACAAGAATATTTTCCAGGAATTAACGAACTTGCGCCAGATAGTATTTTATAAAGCTTTCAAGCAGACTGGCTTTTAAAAATTCCTCATGTTTAACCCAGGACAAGTAGAAACGTGTTTCTTTGTCGACCTACAGACAACATCTGATTGTTGAAGTTCTGAAAATTTGAAACAAATCGGGCTACAGGAATATTTTCCAGGAATTAACAAACTTGTGCTTGATGGTATCTCATATAGCTCTCAAACAGAATCGCCTTTAAAAAATGCGCACGTGCAAACAAGAACAGGTAGCAACGTGTTTCTTTGTCAATCTATAGAGGACATCTGAGTGTTGAAGTTCTGATAATTTCAAGAAAATCGAGCAACAAGAATATTTTCCAGGAATTAACGAATTTGCGCCAGACAGTATTTTATAAAGCTTTCAAGCAGACTGGCTTTTAAAAATTCCTCATGTTTAACCCAGGACAAGTAGAAACGTGTTTCTTTGTCGACCTACAGAAAACATCTGATTGTTGAAGTTCTGAAATTTTGTAACAAATCGGGCTACAGGAACTAGTAAACTGTGGTGTCATAGTCTCCAAAAGTCTCAAGCAGAGTAACTTTCAAAAATTCCTCACGCTCAAACCAGTGTAGGTAGGAACTTCTGTTTTAGTCTATATATCGAGGACACCTGGCTGTTCAAATGGTGGTAATTTGAAGTAAATCAGGCCACAGAAATATTTTCCAGGACTCCGTTACAAACCATCAGCTATAGGAGTTTTAGGGATATTTCCAGCAGAGTCTTTGTATTCTTTTTGGTCCGAACATCTGTTTCCAGAATCCAGGAATTTCCTTTTGTTTTCCAGATGGTGGCAGGTTCCGTACTATTGGTTTGGCATCAAAATGTACGACATTGTTGCCGGTTCAAAAACCCTGAAGAACTCCTACTACCTGTCCAAGAAGAACGCCCTCGAGCTCTTCCCCATGCTGAAAGGCAACGCCCTATGTGGAGGAATCGTCTACTACGATGGTTAGTGGCAAATGGAACATTCCGCATTTAATAGAATAAATGGAATATTGGCCATTCCAATAGGGCAACAAGACGATGCCAGAATGAACCTATCCATAGCCCTAACGGCTGCCCGATTGGGCGCCACTGTGGTCAATCACGTAAAAGTGACCAGTTTGACCAAAGAAAAGGGCAAAATATGCGGGGTTAGTTGTCGGGATGAAATGACTGGTAAGTTGAAGACTTTCCTAATTGGTCGAAGGGAAAATATGGGGGTTTTAGGGAAAACCTGGTCGATTCCGACCAAGTGCGTGATCAACGCAACCGGTCCATTCACGGACAGCATCAGGAAAATGGATAATCCTCAAGTGAAGGAAATCTGCTCGCCAAGCAGTGGGGTTCACATCACTTTACCAGGTGAAAATTGAAGATTTTGCCAATTTTCTAACTCCTGATTTGAACGGATTTTCTGCTGGTTCCAGGCTATTACAGTCCCGAGCAAATGGGCCTGCTGGATCCCTCAACCAGCGATGGCCGAGTGATTTTCTTCCTGCCCTGGCAAAAGCACACGATCGCTGGAACGACCGACTTGCCATGCCAGGTCACGCAGAACCCCAAACCGACCGAGGATGAAATCATGTTCATCCTGGAGGAGGTGAAGAACTACCTCAATCCCGATGTTGAAGGTGCACTTTTCCCCATACCCAGTTTCCAGCGCTTCTAGCCACTATTTAAATACCTTACAGTGCGGAGAGGCGATGTCTTGTCCGCATGGAGCGGAATTCGGCCTTTAGTGTCCGACCCCAACAAGCCGGACACTCAATCCTTGGCCCGCAATCACATTGTTCACGTTAGTGACTCCAACTTGGTTACAATCGCGGGAGGAAAATGGACCACCTATAGAGCCATGGCGGAAGAAACCATTGATGCTGCCATAAAAGGTGATTATACAGGGTGATGGGGGTATGATAAAATGGGAATTTTCGAAACTGGAGGATGCGTGGAGTGCAAGAGTGCGAAAAGTTGGAAAAACCCTTTAGTTCGACTGTTTTCCAGCCTGTAACCTGCAGTCGAAATGCAAGGTTCTGGAGAGCCAAACCGATGGGCTCCTGCTAGAAGGGGCGCACGAGTGGACACCCACCATGTACATCAGACTAGTGCAGGACTTCGGCCTGGAGTGCGAAGTGGCCCAACATCTGGCCAAGTCCTATGGGGACCGGGCGTTTGCGGTCGCCAAAATCGCCAGTCTAACCGGGAAAAGGTGGCCCATCATCGGCCGGAAGTTGCATCCAGAGTTCCCGTATATCGATGCGGAAGTTAGGTAGGCAAGCGCCGCACCGTTTGGTAATGAGAGAGTTTTCCAGCAAGAAGATTTCAGGTACGGGTGTCGAGAATACGCAATGACTGCCATCGATATGATCGCTCGCAGAGTGAGATTGGCCTTCCTCAACGTGCAGGCCGCACAAGAGGCCTTGCCCGACATCATTGCCATCATGGCTGAAGAGCTGGGATGGTCAGAAGGTAGGAAAAAGGCCAATTTGGGCCCGGTGGTTGATTAATCTGGAATTGTTTCCAGAGGAGCAAAAACGACAGTCAAAGAACGCAAATGAGTTCCTCCAAAACGAGATGGGCCAGAATGTGAACAGGGCGAGCAGGGACAAGATCCCGATCAACCTCAGCAAGGAGGAGATTCAGCTGTACATCAAAAGATTCCAGATCATCGACAAAGACCGAAAAGGATACGTGTCCATCAACGACATTCGACGAAGTCTGAAGGTATGAAGAAGCTGCATGTTTTAAGCGCAAGATTTGCAAATTTCTGCCTCCTTACAAGTGTGCTTTGAACAGTCCCTAGGCATGAAGCTGACCGACGAAGAAATCCACACATTGCTCAGCGACATTAACGTAACATTCAACGGACAGTTGGAAATGGCCGACTATTTGCAAGTAAGTTCCTCTTAGTCAGACTCAATTAACGCGGCGTTTTCTCCACCTTTTACAGCAGCACGACAATCGCGAAGTGCCCGGCGAAGAGCTGCACGAGATCCTCAAAGAGATCGACACCAACATGAACGGACAAGTCGAGCTGGACGAATACTTGCAGGTTTGAAACTGAAAAAACTCGCTTTTTTTCTCGGAAATTTTTGAGTTTCCCCTGGCTTGTTGTTTTGTTGCGTGCTCGTGCGTGTTTTTTGAGGCCGAGGACTTCTTGTTTTGTTTGGGCTGCGTTTTGCACTTGGCCATTGCTAGCAGCTAATCCAGCCCGCTGTGAACTGGGCCGGCTCGTTTTTTCCATTTAGTTGATTGATAACTGCGAAAATTCTTTAATTTTCTGCATGAATCGCCCCCAAAGCCCCTCCAGGATTATTAAGCCCTTTATTTTCCAGATGATGTCCGCAATCAAGTCCGGCCACGTTACTTACTCGAGGTTCGCCAGAATGGCCGAGCTGGAAGAGCAGAAGCACGAGAAGGACCTGCTGAAGAAGAAGATTTCCGTCGAGAGGAGCGGAGGTGGTCTTTAGACTTTTGCGGTTGTTATTGGGCAGTAAAGAAATTAAACCTTTTGCGGGTGTGATTGATGTTGAGGAAGTTGTGGAAAGGAAGGAACTTGGTTGGATGAGTGGAGCTGGTTTTGGCTGATGAGCCCTTGATATTTATTTTAGCTGTTTGCGTTGATAATATATTTTAATTATAAAATGATCTGTAAATGTTACAAGTGCAGGTTTTCTTGCCAAAAACACTAAAAATATTAACAAAGGTGCTTCTAAATAAATCCCACTGAGGCTAATACTTGGCCGGTACAGTTGTGAGGGTTTCGTGGATGGATTGAGCCACGTAGGCCACATTGGTCGGGGTCAGGCCGCACATGCTGATCCTGCCGGATTTCAGCATGTAAACGTGATGCTTTTGAACCATGTGCAACGACTGGGCTTCTGCAAATATAAATGATTCAGTTTTTTGCCAATATCCGCCGCGTGGAACCAAAACGTACCATTCAATCCGGTGTAGGAGAACATGCCGATTTGCTCAGTGATGTGGTTCCAGCTGCCGGGGGTTCCCAGGCCTTCCAGCGCCTCCCGCAAGCGTTTGCGCATCTCAATAATCCGCGACGACATGGTTTTGATGTTTCCCCGCCTAAAACCCATTGGACGTTAAAAGCAACCAACCCCATTGACCTGAAGCCCACCATTGTTCGAACAGCTCCTTATTGTTGAGCACATGAGCCACAATTCTTGCCCCATGACTGGGCGGGTTTGAGTACATGCCTCTAATAGTTAGAGTCAATTGGGACTTGGCAGCCGCCACGTTTGCCAGATTGCTTGAAACCACCGTCAAGTTTCCAGTTCTTTCATCTGAAAATCAAACGACTGCACCTCAATCCAGCGGCTGAATCCAACGCAACCTACTGTAAAGGCCAAAGTTCTTCGCATAGGACTGGGCGCAGAAGATCTCAAAGCCGCGCTCTACAAAGAAGCGGACCGCCCAGGCGTCTTTGTCCAGATCGCCGGACGCAAAACCCTGATAGGCCGAGTCGAAGAACGGAAAGAGGTGCTTTTGCTTGACAACGTCGGCGATTTGCGCCCATTGCTCTTGGGAGGGGTCGCAGCCGGTCGGGTTGTGGGCGCATGCATGCAGAATGACCACGGCGCCTTCGGGGGCGTTGCGCAAATCTTCCAGAAGTCCTCCGATGTCCAAACCGCGGCTTTCTGGGTGCCAGTAGCGGTACTCGCGGGCTTCTTTGAAGCCCGCGTTCAGGAAGACTAGCCGGTGATTTTCTGCGGATATCAACAAACTAGTGCTCTCATCTTACCAAATAAACCTCGCGGTGCTCACCCCATGTGGGCTTGGAGAAGTAAAAAACGGTTTTGCCTAAGTGTCTGGCCAAAAACTCGGCGCCCACCCTCAAGGCGCCGGTTCCCGACAGGGTCTGCACGCCAAATGCCTAGAAAATACCCAGAAAATCAGTCAACAGTCCCAAGCAAGTGTCTTGTTGCATTGCGGCTCTATTCACCCGGTTTTCCGCTATCGCAGTACTATCAGCCCCTAAAAGCATCCTCGAAGAGGCGGCGCTAAACGCTTCCAGCCCCAGCACTGGTAAGTATTCCTTGTTTAGAGTCTCATCGTTTGCCAGCGCCTTTTCAGCCGTCCGCACAACTGGCAGCACCCATGGCTTACCCTCATCAGTCCGATAGGCTGCAAACGAAAGGTAAGTAGTTCTTGGAAGATGTTAACTGGGGCAAAAGTTGCACGCATCTGCCTACTTACCACCAACTCCCAAATTGACCTTTTGAGGGAAGTTGTCCTCGGTAAACTGCCTGGTAAGCTGGAAGACCTCAATAGGGGGTCCCAATTCCACACAATCAAACCAGGACATGTTAAGATCAGTTGAAACGGTCGAGTCTCGAACACACGGGGTAAAGCGGCTGTTTTAATGCACTTTTCGAGCAAAACAACTTTGAATGTCCCTGACTTACCAGATAACCTATTTGACCTTTAAGTAATCGGGCGGGGATCCAGGCCCCAAGCAAATTTCACCTGTTTTCATCAGTTTCTTCTGTATTAAGGCTGGAAATAAATCTGTGCATTTGCTGGGGTTTTTCCAATAATTCTCCTCCATCTTCTGCGATAATTATTTATTTTTTATGTTTCTTATTTAAATAATTTCCCTAGAAGTGGTCTCGTAGCTGACGTCAGGTCACTTTTTCTGGCAAACACAAAATTACTAGGTTTAAATCAATGGTTAGGACAAAGACAGGCAATTTGAAGCTTGTATTTATATATAACTTGAAGTGTTGAGGACCAAAACAAATCGTTTTAAGCGGTTTTCTTTGATTTTCGGCCTCTCAAATATTATTTACTTTAAAAATGTCTCAGAAAGTGAACTGGGCCAACTTTGTGGCCCACACCGAAGCCAACGTGAGTAGGTTTACATTGTAACTTAACCTCAAAATAGTGGCACTTAATTGAAAGCCCTTATACCCAGGGCTCCTCCATGAGGGGTCCGCCGCGCTTTAATTTATGTCATTCTCTCCATCAAGTTTCTGCCACAGTTTTATCCGAAAGTTTCCTTTAGTTGCCGAGCGTGAAAGACAAACCAGAAGATTCCGATGATGAAGCTCCAGGAAAATTATGCCGAGGCCAGTTTATTGGCGAAAATCATCCGTAAAGGGCTGGTGGCTAACAAGAATGACATTGAGGTGCAAAGGCAGGACCCCAAGTCGCCTCTTTACTCGGTGAAAACGTTCGAAACCCTGAACCTGTAAGTGTGGCTGGTTGGCACCCTTTCAGTCTTCTGCAGATAAGATTTTTCAGCAAGCCTAATCTGCTGAAAGGCGTTTATGAGATGGGGTTCAATGCGCCGTCAAAGATTCAAGAAATGGCGCTTCCCACTTTACTAGCTGATCCGTGCCAGAATTTAATCGCCCAGGCCCAGTCCGGGACTGGGAAAACGGCCGCTTTCGTCCTGGCGATGCTCAGCCGAGTGGACCTCGATAAACATTATCCACAGGTAGAAAATCAGTCACTTGATGGAAAGCCTGCATAGGGTTTTTGATGGGTTTTTTAGGTTTTGTGTCTCTCCCCTACCTACGAGCTGGCGATCCAGACTGGTGAAGTCGCGGCCAAAATGGCAAAGTTCTGTCAGGATATCGAAATGCGATTTGCTGTTCGAGGCGAGATGCGTAAGTAACGGTTTACCAGTTCTCATACGAAAAACCACACGGAAACGTGCAATTTCAGTTCCCAGAGGCACAAAAATCGCTGAGCATATAGTGATCGGCACGCCTGGAAAGGTGCTCGACTGGACCAAGCAGGGGCACTTAGATCTGAAGAAAATCACCGTGTTCGTGCTGGACGAAGCGGACGTGATGATCGACCAGCAGGGGCATCAAGATCAATGCATCCGAATTCACAAGTAGGCAAACGATTTTATTCACGCCAAAACTGTGCTTCATTTCGAGTTTTCTGCTGAAGAGATTTGAGCGCTTCGTGTCAAATGCTGTTCTTTTCGGCCACCTATTCTCAAGACGTGATGGACTTTGCCGAACATATCGTTAAGAATCCCATAGTAATTCGTCTGCGACGCGAAGAAGAAAGTCTCGACAACATCGGCCAATACTACTTCAAATGCGCGACCGCCGATGAAAAATACAATGCTCTGACGAATATTTACGGCACTTTAACTATAGGACAAGCGATTATTTTCTGTCGGGTAAGTAACAGTCCGAAGGTTTCGCTAGCACGAATGGCTGCCATCTTCAGTGAAATGTTCGCTTCAAGGTCTCATGTGCTCTGCTTTCTTCCAGACGAAAAAAATGGCCGATTGGTTGTCGAAAAAAATGAGCAACGATGGACATGCTGTCGCCATCCTAAACGGAGATCTCACTGTAGAGGAGCGAATTACTGTTCTGGACCGATTTCGGGAAGGAAAAGAAAAAGTGCTGATAACCACCAATGTTTTATCCAGAGGCAAGCTCTCATTTTCAAACCTCCACTAACCAACTCATTAATGCTGTTGCAGGAATTGATGTTGAACAAGTGACCATTGTGGTGAACTTCGATCTGCCAATGAATGTGGACGGAAAGGCTGACTGTGAAACTTACCTGCATCGAATTGGTCGAACCGGACGCTTTGGTAAGAGAGGCCTGGCTATTAATCTGGTGGACTCGGAGAGCTCTATGCAAATACTGCGGGACATCGAGGAGCACTTTGGACGGAAAATCCAGTATCTGAATGCGGACGATTGCGATGAAATTGAAAAAATCGGTCAATAAGTTTGGGGGTTTTTCTTGGAATGGGACCAGCATTGTTGGGTAATTAAGATCGGATTCATTTCAGTTTACTGTGATTGTTCTAATAAAGGTTGATTTTTTTATAATTGCCTGGACTGGCGTTGCAAAAAAACACAGTCGTTTCAATCCTCTGTCTCCGATATTGTGGTCTTCATAACATACTTAACGGTAAACGCAAATGCGGCAAACCCAATTATAACACACAGGTTTGTAATGCACGACTGGAAGTTGGAGACTGGTGCGGAAATACCCGCCGAATCGCTTTCGCTTGAGGCTTTTTCGCATGTGCTTCTCCTCTCCAGCTCAACCTGCAAAATTTTACATTTCGAACGCCATCGAATGCGAGGGTGAAACCCTTACTTTGATTTCCTCGACTGTTTCAGGAAACAGTTCGTTAAAATGGGTGTTTTTCAAGTTGTACTCGAGTGACTGATAGGCTAACTGGCGTTTATCGTAATCACTAGTCTCGATGCTGCCCAAAGTAGGGACTCTTTTCCAACTATACCCGAAAAAAACCGCTACTTCAAAACAGTTCCTGTATGAATCAAAGGGGGTTGTTACCATGAAACTCAAAAGACCTGTGAGAATAGTGGAGACACTCCAGGCTGGGTTCCAAGTATCCGGGTGGAAATCCGATATACTCAAACACAACTTTCTGTTCGTCTTGAAACGGCCATTCGGGGTGACCATGTAGATGGCCGGCGGCTTGAACGGAAAGTCACTGGGAAACACCAACTTTCCGTGGTAAAATCCGCCCTCGTAGGGCGTATTTTCCGGCCCTGTCACCACATAATGCCTGAAAACACCCAAAGTTATGGGCGCACTGACAATGGACAAAGACATTGGCGAGTTTAATTCTTTGAGAAAAACGCTGATTACCACTCAAGGATATCCGAACCGAGGGGCTCCGCTATCACATAAGGAATGGGGTCCCTTTTCAAGCGCAAATAGTCCTGTCTTAAACGCAATGTGGCTCCCGTGGTGCTGCTGTTGAACTTCCGCGACATTTCCTGATTTTTTGCTTGCAAACTAATTCACACTCTCTAAGCAACACTTTATTACATATTAATGCTCTACTGCAAAATGGAAAACAAGGAAAAATTGTTTTTCACTTGAACGAAGTGTGTGACAATGTCAACACTATGACGTTGTCACTTTCCCAAAGCCCGGTCATGTCATCACAAGTGGCAACAGCGCGTGAAGGCTGATTTCCTTCTGATCTTCAGCCAATCAGTTTCAAAATTGCTTGGCCACACTCGGCAAGGAGACGAATAAAACAAAACGTTTGACTTATTTTATTTATTTAAAAAGTAGTCCATGTCTATATCCTGGAAGGGTACAACATCTGAAATAAATAAAAGTAGCTTATATAAAAGGAAACAACGAACGATCTAGTCGAGGGCACACTTTAAAGCCGGAGCTCCGATGGAAGTTCACCTCACATACATTATCTATCTAATCAGAGGCCTACAGAGAACACAAAACAACTTACAATTCGGATCCTTTTGCCGATGAAGTTTCCGGGCAAATTCCTAACGAACTTCGCCCTCAAAGCGCCGCTAGTTCCATGGGGCCGAGTGATTTTGCCCCAAATGGCGCGCTTGTGCGACTTGACCGACTTAGGCTTGCCGGGCACACAAGTCTTGTTTTTGGCGGAATAAATGGCGACGCACTTTTTGCCCACATAGAACCAGCTGTCTTCCTTCGTGCTGGCCCCACCGACTTTAAGAAGGGCGGTGTTCTCGTGTTGGTTGCGGAGACCGCGTTTGTAGCCTGAAATCCAATGACAAAATTACACTAGGAACATTTGGGAACATACTCAAAGGGGGTTCGCCAGATCGTTAGCAGAAGCCCTTCCAAATGCTCGATTAATTTTAGCCCTAATTAACTAACCTGTAAAAACCGCGGTGGCGTACAATCGGCCGTACCTCTTGTTGGGTCTTTTGGCGGATTGCACTCTTTTCGTCAGCGCAGCGACGGCCTTAGCCACTTTGGGGGCTTCCACTTTCCGTAAGTTTGTCATCTCTGAAAAACATTCAATGATCAATCAACAAACATCGGCAAAGTCAATGGAGTTTTCAAAGTTTTGCCAATTGGACGTCATTCTTGGAGGTTTGATCGTCCTTTTGATGTGAAACTTTTCATTTACAATAAACTAAAAATTGGGAAACTTTGCGTTGAAAACTACCTTTAGTTTAGAATATCCAAACTCACCAAACGCAACCTAAAAAGAAATGTTGACAAGAGCAGTTCCGCCGTGTCTAAATTGTCAAAAACAACGTGTGGAAGCAATGTTGCCGTGTTGCTTCTCAATGCTCTGTGGATACATGGACTGCGGTCAATCGAACGAGAAACTTATTTTTAAGTTTATAATTACTAAATAATTTATAATTCAATGTGTTGCACTTTTAAATTAGAAAATCTTTTTGCCAACGACTTTTTTTAGCGGCGTTTCTGGTAGAAATGGGGTTTTCGACAATTCTTCACTAATGTCAGCCCGGAGGACGGCAATTTAAAATTAATTAATTTATTTATTAAAAAAATTAAAAAATCGACATTTAAAAACTTCCTCAGTTAAAGAACATTTTCGGGCATTTTTTTCTAAAAGTTTTTCTAAACTACATTTTTTTTTAATGAAACTACCCCTACCTGCTCTAAAATTTAATCTGAAAAAAAAAGCAATCGAAAATCTCACTTTAAAATTATAGCTTTTTTTGGTTTTCGACGGGATTTATTTAAGCTTTATATTTAGAAAAAAAGCTGTTATCCTACATCCACAGAACACCTCTGAACTATCACGTCAGAGCTCAGAGCTCACTAAAGAGGGAGCCACTTGTCTTTATAGAGCGTCAGAGCTTCATCTTAACCTAATCCGCTCATTTCTTTCCGTTGTGCGTCTCGTCTGTGTAAGTCTTGTTTCTACAGTAGAAAGTACAAAAAGCCAATAAAAATGAATTCAGGTATAGATTCAGTGCGTTCTCTAGTGTACGGGTTTCTACAAACTGAAGACAAGGCGATCGCTGAGACATATCGAAAGAAATACAACGTGGTAAGTCGGCGTGCTCGAGCCGGAAACCGAAAACACGTGGACTGCGTTCTTTGCCGAAAATACAGCTTTTTAAAGCTGTATTTTCCACTTACCTTAGTAAATCCAGGTTTTATGAATTGCTAGTAGCCCAAGAGAGCATAGTAGCTGAGCGCGACTGGACGCCTAATATCCAGATAATCTTTTGAACTTTGAGTGCTAGTCCCTGGAATTTGGGCGCCGATTTGTTAATAAAACCCCGTTTTAATTCATTCTCTTAGCAAAAATTGAACTCAACTACCAAACTGATTGACATAGTCAGCGCTTCTCCAGTCGCTAAACAGCTCAAAGTTCCTGCGAAGAAACAGGAGAGCGATGATTCATCGTCAGAGGAGGAGGAAGCCGCCAAAAAGCCAGTTGTGGCCAAACGGAAGGCTTCAAATGTAAGTAAAATGAACCGTTTGTTAAACACCCAAAATAATAGGAATTTGGGGAAAATCGCTATTGTAAAGTATACGCAAAGTCAATTGAGACAGCAGGTACTGGCATAGAGCTGTTTCATTGTCTCAATTGATATTGCACAAACGTTACGAGAATGATGGTTTAACAAACTGGATTAAAAGCTTAGAGAGCTGGAGATTAAGAGGTGTGGAGGAAGCGCGAAAGCATCCAATCGTTGTGTCTTCTCAGGGTCAAGCAGTTCCAGCTGCTAAAAAAGCCAAAGTGGCCAGCAGCTCAGATTCCGATAGTTCTGAAGACGAAGCTGCAAAGCCAGCAGTGAAAACCCCCGCGAAGCAAACGCCTGCCAAGCCCGTGCAAAAGGCGAAGAAGCAGCAAAGTTCCTCAGACAGTTCTGAGGAGGAAGAAGCGCCAGCAAAGAAGACCGTAATCCCGAAGGTTACACCGAAGAAACTCGCTAAGAAAGAATCGAGCTCTGATTCAAGCGAAGAGGAAGCGCCCAAGAAACCTGCAGCAGCTCCAGTGAAGGTCGCCAAGAAGGAAAGTTCAAGCGAGGACAGCAGCAGTGAAGAGGAGGATAAAGCTAAGAAGCCTGCAGTTGCCACACCAGCAGCCAAAAAGGTCAGTGACCCGATGTGCATTCCATCAGTTTAAATTGCTAATTCGTTTTTTACTTCAGCCAGTTCCTGTTGCCAAAAAGGCAAAAAGCAGCTCAGACGACTCGGATAGTTCAGAGGACGAAGCCCCAAAACAACCTGCAAAAAAACCGACAGTTGTAGCCAAAAAACAAGAAAGCTCAGACTCGGAAGACAGTTCAGAAGATCATGCGCCTCCAGCCAAGAAGCCCGCGCCTACAGTGGTGGCGCCTAAAAAAGCAGCTAAAAAAGACTCATCTTCATCTGATTCCAGTGACGAGGATGATGCAGATCAGAAGAAGAAGCCGGCGGCTGTTCCAGTGAAGGCGAAAGCTGCGCCAAAGGTGGCGCCGGCAGCGAAAAAAGCAGCAAGCAGCTCAGACGAGTCTGATAGTTCAGAAGATGAGGCTCCCAAGCCCGTGAAAGCTAAGCCAGTAGCGGTGGCTAAAAAGCAGGAAAGCTCCGATTCGGAGGACAGCTCGGAAGAGGACAAAGCTCCTGCAAAGAAGCCGGCTCCTAAGAAAGCCGCAAAGGCGGAAAGTTCTGATGACTCCAGCGAGGAGGAGGAGCAACCGAAGAAGGCGGTAGCCACCGCCAAGGCCACCAATGGGAAAAAGGAGGAGAGTTCGGAGGAGGAAAGCAGCGAGGAAGATGAGAAAGCTGCTGCCAAAGCCACGCCCCCGGCATTTAAAAAAGTGAGTTGAGTCGGTTGATTCGTTTGGTGGCTAATGTTGACTTTGCAGGCCCAATCAGGCAACGGGGATTCCTTTAACAACAGCCAGAATGAGGAGAATGAAGGAGATTTCCAAGTGAAAACCCCCAGAAATGACTTTAACAACCAGAACAGAAACAGTGGCGGCGTGAGTATTTTTTCCCAACTACACTCTTTAAGCGGGGGAACTTGTCTCTATCTCTGAACTCTTTCAGCAGCAAAATCGTAACTCGAGTTTCCGACGAGTAAAAGATGAAGAGATCGAGTTAGATCCCCGACTGATAGACAATTCTTTCGAGGCCAAGGTAACGTGCAATCTCGCAATTTTTCGGGTACAAAGGGTAGGCGCACTTTAGCTTTTCATATCACCGTGTTTGTACAGAAACTAATTGTGAGTTTGCACGTTTTCCGCAGGCCAATAAGTTCAAAGTCCGCCTATCAATTGTACTAATGCAGCTTTTCTCTTTTTTCCATATTTTCTTCAAAATCGCCTCTCTCTGTGTGTGTGTCTGGAAAAAAATCAGTTTGGACGAGGAGGAGGCCGTGGCGGTAGGGGCGGAGATCGTGGTGGTCGAGGCGGAAGGGGCGGTGATCGTGGCGGAAGAGGCGGTGATCGCGGCGGCAGGGGCGGCTTTGGATACAACAGAGACCGCAACTCGTTCGGGGGTGAAAACAGGGGCCGGGGTGGATTTAGAGGTGGACGTGGAGGCGATAGGGGTTTCAACCGAAACAGTTTCGGCGGGGGCGGCCGCGACTTCGACAATCAAGGGGGTGATAGGAAATCGTTCGGGGGAAATCGAGGCGGCGGCCGTGGCGGCTTTAACCGGTCCAATGACTTTAATCAGAGAGGCGGTTTTGGGGGCCAGCCCAAGCCCGAGAATAAGAAAATTAAGTTTGATGATTAGGGGCAGTTTCTGCACAAACGCATGTCTAATTCGGTAAGTATTCGGATTCGTTCGGTAGAACTTGGGGGATTGTTTAGTAATTTTGATGCTTTTTGCAGGCGAATGCGAAGGGTTCGTGGGGCGAGCGAGCAAACTTCGTATTGAAGCACACACGCGGCAAGCAGTTTAGACATGAAAAAACAAAAAAGAAACGGGGAGCTTATTTGGGCGGACAAATCGACATGTCCGTCAACTCAATCAAGTTTTCCGATTAACTATTAGGTGTTAATATGTTAGTTTTAAGGTATGAACGGAAAAAATAAAAAAGTTCCAGTAATTTGGTTATTTTCCTTTATGTGACTTCCCGATAAAAAAAAACTTCCTTAACGGAACTCTCACAACTTCAGAGAAAACAGCAAAAGAGGCCAAAGGCGCTTCAAAGTTGGAAAGTTTATCGTAAGGATAGACCTTCAAAGTATTCGGTTAACAACTTCAGTGAACGTTATTTCAGGGACAGTTTTCCCCTCTGAAGCATCAGACCCCCGACTATACCTAGTTCATAGCTGTATTAAATACTAACTTTCCGTGGGTCTCTTGGGTGAGATATTGCGTTGAAGTCAAACTCAGTTCAGAGGTGTTCAGTGTTGCAACCGATATAGCTCTAGCCTATACATAGGACAAAGATGGTTAGTGCCCGAGCTTAACGTGGCCAAAGCCGGGGTCAGCCACTGGTGGCATTAAACAATCATCCTCGTCAGTAATGTAACAATTGGTTAAATCCCTGCGCTCCAATTTTGCCAAAAAACTGTAAAACTTTGCGGGCATGCAGAAAGAAGAACTTGTTGACAGCAGAGCCCAGATACTTGTCTCTGTTGACAGTGCAGAGGCAAAGATGGAGGCTTATATTGTTAGTCTTTAGATAGTTTAGTGTTTATTTGGAAAAATGCCTGTAAATCCAGTCTGCCGAACCTGTTTAGCCCTTATTCCCGTCGGGAAGACTGGACACAAACTTGATGATGGAGCCACATACGACAATATGAGGGAAATAATCACTTTGTGTGTGCCCGAAATGGTAGGTGGCTTCACATAGGAGTTCCTCCCTTTAGCGACTTTGTAGTTACTTGGAGCTCAACTGCAGTTGGGTAAAGCTAGTTTATAAGCCAAGGGCCTAAGAACCACGATGTGCACGTATTCCTATTGTGTATGTCCCTAAACCTAAACCTTAAACTGTCTCAACCACTTTGAGGTTTAAAGATTTCATAAAGCATTAGTTAAGAGTCTGTCGACTGTTTCTTGCTGTATATTCTTCGTCAATTAGATCCTTTTTGCCGTCTTCTATGTCGTCTACCCTGTATGTGTATAAGAATTAAAGCTCTATTCCAGCGCGACAAATCTAGGTTTCGGTTAGAAACCACTCAACACTTATCGCCTTAAAATTGCATAACTTTGTTCCAGGACACCTACGTTTCATCGCTCCCTTGTATCTGCGATAGCTGCTATAACACTCTGCTCGGTTTCTACTACTTTAAAGTGCGGTGCCTGCAAGTGGAAAGTGCCATTCGCTCTTACATCGATTCCAACAATCTGCAGGAAAGCTCTAATGTCGATTTGCGCCACGTGGCTCACCTGCAGGCTCTGGACGCGGTGAAACAGAAGAACTGGTCGCCTCAGGTTGGCCGCAAGTTAATCGCCTCGGTGGATAAGTGTTTCGAGCAGAAGAAGGCTGGGCTGAAGCAACTGGGGAAGTTACACATAAGCAAAATGACTGCGAGCTCTTTAGCTGCTGATCAGAACGATGGAAGTGCGCCTGAAGGATATATTAGAGTGAGGACGAATCTGATGCCCGATAGGCAAGGCCCCGGTAGCACTTTGACGGTGAATCCGCTCAACATTTTTGCGTCGAAAACGGCAGCTATGAAGAAAGGATATAATGCGCTGCAGCTTTGTCCGAAATCGGGGGTTTTTAAGAAGGTGAACAACAAAGCCCCAAGGAAAGTCAGTGAAAGTGACGACGTAATTTTCGTGGATAGTCATAAAGCCAGCGATGACGACGTGGTGCTTATTAATGACGATCAGGACGATTGTTCCGAGGCCAACAGCTCCAATGCCCCAGCCAGGTTGAAAAGGAAACTCGACGCTCCAAGTGTGCTGGGTAAGACTGCAAGCAAAAGGCCGAAGTTGCAACTGGGCCCGAACTCCCACACGGCGTCTAGTCCGTCGAAAACTGGCGAAAAGAGGCTGGTGGTAAAGCTGCGCAAGGAACGTCTGTTCAAGTGTAATTTTTGCCAGTATGTCGCTTTGCAACCGAAGGCATTAGAAACCCACTGCTTCCAGCTGCATAAAGTGTGCAAGCTGTGCAAGTTTAAATGTTCCAAGTAAGTTCCTTAATGTTCCTCCAGTGGTAAATGTGATCAAAAAATCCGTTCCGTTTCAGGAAACCGACTTTGAACAACCACATCAGCCAGAAGCATCGCAAGGAACTTCAGCTAGCGTGCAAATTCTACGAAAACAATATCGCATGTGATTTTGTATGCAGCCTGTGCAGATTCGCAGGCAAAAACCTAGAGGAACTGGTTCAACATCGGCTGCTCAAACACATCAAACTGGACCACAAGCTGGGCGCCTATCAATGTCCCTTTGGCTATTGCCAGTTTCAACATGATAACGCGACAAGTGTGGCTGAGCACGTGGCGGCCACACACGATAAACCCGATAGAAAAGAGTGCTTGATCTGCAACTTCTCTGGATCATCCGTCGCTAAAATGAGGGACCACGCGCAAAGCCACGATCTGACCTTTTGCCCCTGCCCGATTTGCGGCTACAAATGCAAAAATTCCCTGGATAAACACATGCAGAAGAATCATCCGGATGTGGACTATGATGATGGAACCACAGTTGGTAAGGCGATTTTGGGCGATTTTTATGAAATTTTCTGCATCTTTAGAGTCAAGTGTCTTTAAAAAATGGTGATAATTTCAAATTCCTACGTGCTGCAGCTTGGAGGATGCGATTTTCTAAAAGAAACCTTATTGCAGATGAGCAAAAGCCTCAGTTTTGAGCCCGATGTTTCCTTTATCACCACTCGTTTCTCAAATAAAAAGCGCGCAAAAAAAACAATCCTGGTCCACAGTCTGTGGACAGATAAATGCTCTTTATCTCCGCAGTGTTACTAATGATCTGTTTGATTTAAGGCGTCGTTTACGACGATGGTATAAAATTCGACAAACTGACCAGCAATGACGACTTCAAAATAACGCTGGGCCCTTCAGGATTACAAAGCCACTCATTGGCGCAGAACGTTGTAACAGCGCGAACTACAGACGAAGAGGAAACCTATCATTGGGCGCAGCCCAGCCTATCGGAGATGCTTTGCGGTCACTTACTATCCCAAGAAAACGACATCAGTGAAGTTTCCGATGAAAGTGAGGCTGATCAAGCATCGGATCCAACAAACGGCAGGAAGCGCAAAAGGGATGCCACAGTTGATGACTCGGACGACTGTGTGCTTGTTGAATCGGAGCGAATGGTTGTGACTGTGGAAAGTTCAGATGAGGAGAGCAGCGTGAAGTCGAATGACGAAGTTGCTTCAAAGACACATCAGGAATCTTTGCTACAAAGCGCTGAGCAGCAGGATTTGCCCTCGAGTGACGCCACAATCACGTGCAGCCAGCCATCTTCTGAAGAACCCGCGACTGACCCGATTCTGAATGCTGCAGAGGATGGAGAAGCTGGAAAAGATCAAACTAGTGCTACTGAATGTTTGGAAAACGGGGTCAACGCTGAAGAAGAATCGAGTGTGGAGAAAGACATTAGAGACCCAGTGAGTGAAAGTGAACCCCAGCAGCCGATTCTGCAGCTCAACAAGTCAAACCAGTGGAGGAAGATATGGAGACCGCTCCCGAAGAGAATCAAAGCGCGCCCTTGCAGAATTGTACTGCAGAATCAGTGTAACACCACCAATGCAAAGGTGATTGGTTTGCAGTGGTTGGTCCATTGAAAAACCCACTGGGCATTTATTTATTGGCCGTTTCTCGGTTTTGATGTAAAAGAAAAGTGTTACTGCTTTGAGTTTCCCACAAAAATCTGCGAATTATTATATAGTTCTGATTCATAGCCGCCACATTTCAATTTCAATAGATGATTTTTGAACCGGAAAAGCTTTTTATTTTGGCCTTGTTTAAGCCCCTTTGCGTTGTTGCCAACTGCTCAGCAACTAGTGTCAACAAGCGCTTAAACTTGAAACTCATTAATGACGTTTGTTAAGTTGTACTCAGACGGTGTTTCCAGCAGGGTTTTCCCCCAAAAGTTTCCAATACAAAGTCTGAAATGGGCGCGGGGATGTCTACAGGTAAATACCTGAATGAAGACGACTTATCCGATGACGAGCTTGATTTGCGGTACTTTTCAACCATTCAGAACCCGCCCCAAGAAATGAAAGGTACTCACTACGTTTTTTTAATTATTTCCTTTACAGCTTGTAGTTCGTTGCCTTCTGGCTGGTCTTATGATGCCCTTTGGATTCCAATCCATCCCACTAGGAACTGTGGGGAACCACCAAACTCAGGCAATTGAGAACGTAGCATTTCTATAAAGCGGTGTTTGAAACTTTAGGGGGGCCCTGTTTCAATCAATGCTCGTTTCAGTAAAGTCCTCGGCATTTCACACTAAGAAATCAGGATCCAGAACATCTCTGATCTCTGTGTGTGAATTTACAGCAAGTTCTTGTTGGCAGGAAGGTTGAGTAGGGCGGAGCAGACGCCTCGAAACAAATTGGATGCCGTGGCCCCCATATCAGCCCCACAGCAAGCATTGACTTTGAAGAATGTTAAGCACATCGAGGAAAAGGAGCTTGATGAATATGAAATAGTAAGGGGGCTGTAGCTGGTGGAATCTTCATTACCCAGTTTTGTTTTGCAGGTAGCTTTAATATATCTGCTGTATGACAACTGTGATGATGCCGTTCGTGACTTGAAGATTTACCTGGAAACTCTAAAGAATCCCGGGATTTTATACAAATGGGCAGAAACTGAGGATCCCCACTGGAAGGAGAAGTTCGTCGAGGCCTTGGCCATTATCAAGAACTTTAAGGCTCTGAAACAACTTGGTAGGTTTTTTCTTTAATGTAAAAATCACCCTAATTTAACCATCTGCAGGGTACTCGAAGGCATATCTGCAACTCACGTACCTGCCCCTGCAAGGGAGAGTTTCATGCGCGGTGAACCACAAGCGCAAAATCCTCTATTTGATCGCCGAACACTTGAACAGCGGCCAATCCAGTCACTTGATGGGGCTGATGAAAAAATCCTTAGCCAGAGCCAACATTACAATCCCTAACTATTATCGGGACTATCTGGAGTTAAGTTTCCTGCAATGGGAATATTCAAGAATGGACTTCGAAGACATCCAAAACATGCTCAAGAAAATGGGCTTTGAGGTATTTGCCGATGAGCTCGAATCTGTGATATCTCTTTCAAAGCAAGTGCGAAGTCGAGGAAACGTACACTCAAATCCCCTGGGGAATGTGGTCTTGCGACCCGACATCCGAAGACAGCAATCAACCGCGAAAGACAATACAAACAACTTTTCAACTGGATCGTTAGAAACTGGGCAATTCAGCGAAATTACTGCGGATGAAATATCGAGGGAATGGAACTCATACCCGATTGATCGGGATAAACCGGGAGTCGCCCTAATAATCAACCAGGAAGCGTTTTACACTGAAACCAACCCGGCGTATACAGTAGGAATGTAATGGCCAGTTATCCAACTAGGGGCCTTAATGAGGCTCGTTCGTTTTAGGACTTGCTGCATGAGCAGAACGACAATATCATGCTAGAGAACAGGCAGGGCACAGGAAATGACAGAGACCGACTGGAGTCAGTGTTCAATAGAATGGGCTACAAAGTGATAGTCAAGCAGAATCTGGCCCACTATGATATGATCAAGTATATAGAAGAAGCAATTGATTCAATTGTCGAAGAAAGCAGCCTGATTATCTGCATATTGTCGCATGGAGAAACAGGTTTGTTTAGTTGATTGCGAAACAGCGTTATTTATTGAAAATCCCTCCACAATGCAGGAGTTGTCTTTGGGGCGAACAGCTGTCGAGTGCCAGTGGAGAAAATCACGCACATAATGTGCGCGAGGAACGAGAACTTAATCGGCAGGCCGAAAGTGTTAATTCTGCAATCCTGCCAAGGCAGGCAGTGCCAGAAAAGTAAGCATTTACCTGTTAATCTCGTCGTGTAAAACCAATAGGCTTTTTCCCGCAGTAAAAAAGCCGATTGCCATCGTTGGCAATAGAACAGATGGTCCAGCTAGCGGGCCAGTCACCGCAGATCTTCTCACATTTTGGGCCACCATTAGGGGACATGCGGCCGTTCGCAACGTGAATAGAGGCTCATGGTTCATCCAGGCTTTATGCGACGAGATCGAAAAAGGAAACAGCAGGTAAGTGACTTGGGGTGGAAGAAAGTTCAGCGCTTAGAAGAGCGCACGCTCTTGTAGATACCACTTTTTGGAAATATGCACTCGGGTGGTACATCAAGTGACCAGCATGAAATGGGAGGATTCCTCTGGCATCAACGTGATGACGCCCTTGGTTGAGCTCACATTGAGGAAGCCCTTCTACTTGCCTCCTTTCCGTTCTAACTGACATTGTTGCATGTTCAGGGTTTTCTTCAAAATATAAGTCCATTGCAGTTATTCCATCCAGTCCATCTCCTTTTGCAGTTTAATCGCTAATTCTTCGTCCTTAGTCTACAGGGGTTTTGATTACTCTCTTGGCGGTGCAAAGTTCTGATACTCAAAACAGCTAAAACGGGAATTTTGGAGCTTCAAGTGGCACTCTAAACATCTTTGTGTTCGTCAGTTCTATATTGTCTGAAAACCAGTCGAGTAACCTAAATATGTCCTAGATTTAAAGCCACTTGAGATCGGACACTAAAGCAACGTGATCTGATGGAAACACTATGCTGGGAATAGCGGAATTTTCACGCAATTCCTCCTCACTGGGCAGCGGAATCACTTGAGTCACTTCAAGATGGGCGGTTTCGCAGAAAATGTAGTCTAAACAGTCGGCGAAGGCCACGGTGAAATTGGTGTACTTTGGCGTGCCGCAAGCGCTGGCTAGTTTAAAGGGTTGCGTCATGTTGATGTTGCAAATCCTCTCTTCTGGATCTGCAATGAAGATAAAAAGTCCCGTTGTAAAAAGCACACATGTGAACATTATGCAAAACCACTCACTGCTGCTGTAGTCGATAAAATCGCCGGGAACGGAGCCGGTGGTGAACAGCTGGAAAACTCCGCAAGTCGGCACACTGTTGAAATCCCCGCAGAAAACCAGGGAGACTCGCTTACCTGGATACTGAAAACACATTCAATCAATCAATCACTCTTCACTGGGGCTAATGGATGGAGATTTTACCCGTTCCTTCACTGTGCTGACCATGTGTTGCAAATACCGAATAGCCAAACAGCCATGCAAGAGCCGAATATGATCGGCATCAGGGTGGAAGTACAAATGAGTGTTCGCTACAACCAACAGCTCATCGCTCTCCAAAGCGCCCAGCAGATTCACTTGCAGGGCAGTTGTCCTGCCCAATATCCTTTCAGACAGTTTGGGGTTTTCTTTGATTCGGTCCCAAATATCGGCAAACACGGGATTTCGGGCAATTTCCTCTGAAAACAGCAGCTTTTGGGAATCCAACAGGATAAACCGTGCGGCGTTGTAGAACAATGCCAACCCTTCAGCCACTTCGATGCCTTTCATATGGAAAACGCCCTCATAGCCCAGGTGGCTCAGCGCAGTGTTCAAATCGTACTTGAAGACCTTCCTATCCACTTCTTGCAGACAAATAATGTCGGCGTGGTAGCCAATAATCTCCTTCAAGAAGAGCTGCTTTCTATAATCAATGCTCAAGGCATAGGGAGGGCAATAGGGAAACAACACCTCTCTAGTGTAGTCAGAGTCGGCATACAAGTCGGCCAGAATGTTGTAGCTCACCACACGAAACTCATTTCCCTGGAGCTTCTCCTTGGTAAAAGCCTGCCTCCTCTCAAAGGGGCACTCACCAGGGCTTGCCGCCACCTTACCAGAGGACACAGTTTCGCAAACAGGGCCAGTTAAACTATGATTTTTGGGCGTGCAGCTCAACTTCAAATAGCAGTCAATATCACTGTTGCTGGGCGTGTAGATGAAACCTTCTCCTACTTGCTCCCATTGAGTCCCGTCCTTCGACTTGAACCACACGAACTCACTGATCTCGTGCTCAGTAAAGAGAGTCTCGAACTTGGCCGGATATGTGGGGAATGTGGCCAAAAACGAACTAGCCAGATTAAGAGTCAGAACTAACGGCGCATTTATCACGATATTGAACGTCCGTTCGTTAATGGCGAGCTGCACTGGGGCTCCTACACTAAACAACCTTTCACATGTCCAGTCCTTTGCCACCTCGTGGTTGTCCAGCAGAAGGGCCACCGTGGCCAGCTGGACGGGGGCACCTTTTTTCTTTTTCTTCTTGGACAGGGCCTTATCCACGTTGGATTTCACCCGGACAACGAATGCGTCCACCGTTTCAGATAACTTTCGCGATAAGTTGAATTGTCTGGTCAGCCGTTCATCCTTCAGCTTCGAAACTGATGTCGAAACGTTCACCGTCTGGACAGTGTCTCAAGTAGGCGGTATCCATTTGGAAGGCCACGCGCTGGATCAACCGAATGCAACTGAATGTTTGTCTTGTTCGTACCAATTTAAAAAAATTGCTGCACAACATTTCGAGGTTCAACAGTAGTGAGGTTAGGCATTGGTGTGATTGACACTTGCTCGCAGAATTTTTAGGTGTGGTCCCTACGGTGTTGTCAAGTTTTGCAGCATGCAGGTCAAAACTTTATATGCCTTAAAATGTGTTATATACAGAGAGGCTCAGAAATAAGTACTGTAAATTCTGAGGTAAATTGCCCAAATATACATGGGTCCGCAAAAGGTTTGTTTCCGAAAAACAGGGCGTGGAACTTTTCCTTAAAAAATACAAAATTATCAATTTCAGCAAAACGGTTTGATGAATTTAAAAAAAACTTTTAAATTTTAATTTTAAAAATTAAAAAAAAAAACTGTGTGGGTAGTGAAGGCTGTAAGAGGCACTTATTTTAAATACTTTAATTTTTTTAGTTTTGCCAGTGGCGTGCATGCCGCTTGTTATTGGATATTTTCAAGAAAAAGACAGTACGCCACGGGTTTTTTGAAAAATAAAAAATCCCCTTAATTGATTGTTCAATTCTGAAGAAAAAAGCCCTTTTTTCGGTAGCACCTTCAACCGTTTCCTGGTAAAAACCCAGTTTGTTCCAACACCTCGTTCATTTTTCCAGTTAGAGCACAAAAAACAGGGTCACAATGGATTTTTCTTATATTTCCCGTATCAGATATGTAACTGAAACACAGTTGTTTTGCATAAAGGAAGTAGTTGATATCGGTCAACCGCACAGCACGACTTCTGATAAATTGCTCGCCCCATGGTTCCCTGCTGTTTGGTACTTATTTAACCACGTTCTTTTCCTTCTTTGGCCGGCCTTTGGCATAATATGCGTCAAGGAACAGTCCGAAAAAGACCAGGAAAGCGCCGATCCATTGTCGTTCTGTTAGGGTGTTACCGAAAAATACCACTGAACCGAGGACGGTGAAAAACTTGCGAGTTGTGGTTACAATGGAAAGAACCAGCGGCCCGAATTCGGACACCTGTAAGAGTACTGGGTGAAGATTCAGTACATGGAGAACCTGAAGGGCTTACCATGGAAAAGATGAAAAGCTGTCCCAGAGCCGAGGCCAGGCCGATGAAGAGCAGCGCGCTACATATCGAAACGTTGTCTTTGGCATATTGAAGAAATGCGAATGATTCTCCTGTTAATAGCATCACTGCTATGAGGTAGAGACTGGACCAGCCGTTTTGCATCAGCATCATTTGCAGTCCCGTTGGTTTCGATTCCGCTCTGATTCGTTCCTGGATTTTGTGGAAATAATGCGATTCAGGGAAAACTGTCCTAACTGGAAGTTAACAGCTAATACCTTCACTAGTCACGGGCATCATCAGATCGTTTTGATAATCCCGAGATTTTTAAATTTCGTATTTATTAATCGAATTCGCCACTGCAAGTGTGTGCGACTTTTAAATATCTTCAGCAAAGCTCAAAGAAGCGGCCTGAATTTTTTTTTCAATCCACTATTGCACCTTCTTTTGATATCAAACTCTTGAATCATTTTCTCTTTAGATAGAATTGTTTAGTCTCAAAAAAAGAGTCACCCGAGCCTATAAATACGCCGACAAACTAAATTACCTTAATTTTTTGCCGCTCACTACCCGAGTGTGTAATTCAGGCCAGTTTTAACAAATTAATTCGACTACTTACCTGAATGGCCCCGGTGAGTCCATCCATCACCAAAGAAAGAATCAGTAGTAATTCGCCGACTCCGAAGCCCGAGTCTTCGGCTGTTGGGGCTGCCACATTGTCTTTGAGCATGAACAAGACAACGCCCAGCACTATAATGAAGACGAACAGATACTTTTTGAGCGTGTAGCTTTTCCTGCCAACTAGAACGCCCAGAATTAGTACTGGGATGGGCTTGGCCGACTTGCCAACCACTTGGGTCGGGTAGGGAACCCACTGGAGGGCCATATTGGAAGCCAACATGGCCAAGAGATACGTTACAGATACACTGGAATAGTACAGCTTGGAGGTTTGGTCCTCGCTCTGCGGCCAGATATAGAGGGCCACTTTGGCTACCAGGTAGTTTATGAAGCATTGCGTGCAAACCAGTGTAATGGCAAATGGAAATCGCTGCGCGGTAATCTCTCTATTACCCTCGCTGTCCACTGTTTCAATTTCGTATTTGGCTCTGGTGACTTTTTCCAGTAAAATCCCGAAGTAGAAGTAGGTGGTGAAGATGCCCAGTGCATAGAAGATGAACCTTCGGGTATGGTGGCTGTCGGCTTTCATGATGGTTCTTGTCCACGAAGGAAACTACGGGAACAGGGAAATTTACCCATATGGCATGACGTGGATAAAGCCCCCAAACTTTCCCGTTTAAATTAGGATTTTGAATGAAATCTCTAGATGGCAGGGGTGAGAGGAATTCGCCAGTTAAAGTGCATAAGGAAGGGAACTTACTCTAAGCGAGGCGCTAGCAGGTAAAGAACATTAAGGCAAAAACACAGCTTTCCATTACAGTGGCTTAATTTGCCAGAAAAGTTTGGTTAGTACCACATCTCTACATCGCTATACAAATCCAACATGGCGGCAATGTGGGCTAATAGCTGATTTTAAGATTTGTTTTTCAGTTATTATTACTTACATCTAATTAATAATAATAAATTAATGTGCTGCGTTTGAAAGTTTGCAATTTTTAGGCTTTTTATTTAAGTTCATATATCACAAAACAGCGAGGAATGCAAAAAACGTATAGTTTTTTAAGGTTAGTGTGTTATTTCTATTGGGTAACAAGCCGTTGGTCCCAAGCGTTATGGCAGTGACGCAATAATTGTCGTTCCTTTTCCATTACTTGCCCATTTTGGGGCAAAAAACAAGGAAAGTTTCAAGCGCAGATCAAACAACAACAATAAAAGCACACCCATAATAATACAAATTTATTGAGTTTATTTTAAATACACAATATTCCTCGCAAATTATAGTGGAAAATTTACAAAGCTATAATTTTTCCGAAATCAAATTGTAGAATAACGTTTATTACTTGGTATTCTGAGCATTTAAAATGTTATTGATGCGATGCGATACGAAGAACACAGGCAGCACGCAACATGGACCTTCAATATATTGGGTTCAGGGGCAATGTGTTATACTAGAAATGGAAATGAAAATTATTGAATAAATCGAAATTAATCCAATATTGGCACTCAATGGTCGTCTTTCAGTTCATCGCAATGGGATGAAGAAAGCAGTTCGGTCAGCGATAGAAGAATGAGAGAAAATCGAAGATTTTGAAAACGAAACAAAGCTTTTTGTGCTGGTTTTTTTCCTTTCAGTCAAAACCGTTTTCTAAATTATAAACAAACCGAAACTTGGACTAGAAATATTTCAATTAAAATCTTATCAAGTAAACTCAGCAATATAGAGCATAATATAAAAAAGCTATTTATATAAAATGTAGTAGTAGTAGTAGTAAAACTTATACACACGACATGTTATTATGAGCCAACGCACGTATTGCAAGGTGAAAAATTAATCATTCAAGCCAATTTAGCATTATCGACGATACTTTCGAAAAGTAAAAAAAAAATATAAATATACAATTAGGTCAAAATATATTTGGTTACAATGCAGCTTACGATTACTGATGTTCCAAAGAAAAACAAATTTACTTGTTCCGAAGTTGAAATTATTAAGAATGACCTCAGCATGTCGAGATAACACAAAATAAACTAATGCTGATTTCGGTTTAAAAAAAACGTTTCACCACACGTCATGTATGCTGTAGAGTACCGCCGGATACCTTTAGTATCCGCAGGTAATTAGGTAATCTCCTAATTTCTCCACTACAGAGGCTGCTTGTTGTGGCTGGATTGGGTCTTCGTATAATGATACTACCACAGCTGCAAACAGATATCCCCTGTTATTAAAACCACTCCTTTACAGCCCATTTTTAGATCAATCAATAATAAAATTTATCACCCGACTGGTGCGCTTATAATAAAAGGATATCCACAATAATCCCAATAAGATAAAAATTATCGTTTGCGTTCTTTTTATAGCCTGTGATCAAACGTTGCAAGAAGCAACGACCGCCTGACAAACCTACCTTGAGTCGTTTTCATACAGTGGACACCCACTTTGCCCAATTTGGCCCTTATGACTCGGTCCGTTCCTGATAGATATATATATCTGTTACCGGCCAGCGTAACTCCGGACGAGGTGAGGATGTCTTGTTTTTCAAAACCCTGGACTAACTTCGCTAACTCCTCCTTTGAGACCTGCAAAAAACAGAAATTATTCCAGGTTGACTTTTCCTCGACTAACACCCCAATAAAGATTAGTAGTAGTAAACATCTTTATTTCTAAAAAGCCTATCGACCTATCGGTCTTTCTGCCCTTGTTTCTAATCTAAATAAAAAACAAATATGAAAATTCTCTTATTCTAGGTTAACAATCTTATTAAATAAGCTTTCCAATTCTAATGACAAGAAAAAATTATTTTATTGTCCAGTAGTCAGTTGCGTTTGTAAGTGTTCGAGTAGCGTTGATGTAGGGAAACGGAAGCGGGATTGTCTGGTTGGTCTTGTAAGACCAAGGGGATTCAGTGTGGTCAAGTTGTAGGGGTTGTTTGTCCATTTTGTCTGTAGCTGTATGAGTCTTTCCGAGATCTTTGTCATGTTTGTGCGTTCGTATAGTAGTTGGGTGGGGGGGTTGTGTAGTGGGTTTTGGGGGTGTCTTATTCGTGTTATTAGTCTTAGTGCAATTTGTTCTGTTGTTTGTATATAACGTTTTGTCCTTTCTGTTCCGTTGGTCATGAGTATATGTCCATAGTCTAGCAAGGGTCTACAAATAGCTTTATATATTTTGGTGGCGGTGTTTGTGCTAATTCCTCTGTCTTTGTAGGTTAGTGATCGGAAGTGTTTTGTTCTCTTTATTGTTTCTGCCCTGATGTTTCGTATGTGTTTAGTGAATTTAAGTTTGTGGTCAATTGTGATTCCAAGGTATTTTACGTCGTTTTTTGGTTGTGTCGTTTGGTCGTCTGCAGTTATTGTAGGGGAGTAAGCGTTGAGTCTGTGGTTTGTGAGCAGAAGTTGGTTTTTTGGCGCGTTTGGTGTTAGTCTACATTTATAAAACCATGTCATTGTGTTGTTTGTTAGTGTTTGGAGTCTTTGAGCTGCTCTCTCAGTAGTTTTGTCATGTACAATAAGTGCCGTGTCGTCTGCGTATTGTACTATGTATGCCGATCTGTCGATTTGATTTTTGTCTGGTAAGTTGTAATTGTATATGTCATGGCAGTATATATTGTAGAGAAACGGTGAGAGCGGGGATCCTTGAGGGAGCCCTTGTTCAGGGGAAAAAGAAAATGACAGTGTTTTGTCAATTCGTACTTGCAGTTGTCTGTTTTCTAGTAAGTTCTTTATGGTGTGTAGTAGATATGTCTCCATTTATAAATAAAGATTATTAATCGCCAGTTGCGTTAATTGCCCCACTGCTTGGCCAGTGTTTTTGCGGCTGCTGGCCACTGTGCAACATTCCAGTGGACCGAAGCGATAAGACCACTAGCCAGCACGGGGACAACAATTAAACGATTATCACTTGATTCACATAAAACACGGCGTTTTTTGAGCAAAAAAGGCAGTTGTGATGTTGATTTGAAAAAATCAACACAATTATAGTTACAGCCTTATGTCTTGACTGCGCCCCAATTGGGTTTGATCGAGGTTTCAGGCATTTGAGACCACTGTGGCAACCCAACATGTTTTTTCGCTTTCCTTGATGGATCAGAAAGCTAAAACCCTTGCAGAAAATCAAGGGGACTTTTTGCTATAATTTTCCATTATTCAGACTTCATGACCTTTCGGGTGCGAAAGTTGCGAATTTTTATTATCCGGCTAGCGCTTGATGGATCACAAAGTTCAAATCTTTGCTGAAAATGCCATTAGAACTAATTCGATATTTTCAACCGTTTGGGAAATATGGCGCTTTTAAACCTCAAACACCTAAGAAATTGCCTCTAGATATCAGCTCGATTTGACCTCACACAGTGGCCAGAAATCCCAAAACAGTGAGAAAACGTTCAACTTTTCCCAATTTACAATTCGAGTACTTTAAATGGTTGCTCTAAAAGAACGAAGCTTAAAAATAGATAAAAACCCACTTTCGCACGTATTAACGAGCTTGAAGTCATGCCAAGCGAATGTTGGGAAAGCGGCCAAAATCCACTCAAAAACACCAGATTCCATTGGGTTATGAGAGAAATGCGAATGACTAGGAAAGGAAATGCAGTACATCTACAACAAAATTTCAACTAGAAATTAGATTATTAATTGGGAATTTCACCGATGAATCACTTCCAAGATATATTTTATTGCATTGCCGGTTAATGGGGTTCAAATTGAATTTTCAGAACTCCAGATAAGACAAAGGCAGTTTGTGCAATTATCGCCTTCGAGAGCCTGTTGTTGAACTGAGTCTTATCTGGCAGGAAAAATTAACAGAAACTCGATCCACTGTGCTCCCTGCTACAAAAATAGCAGTTGATATGGGCATATGGCCTCAAGGCCGACCATAAAGGGGGCCCAACACATGGCTGCAATAGAATAAAAACAGCAAAAATCTGCTCCTCTTTGCTGCCACATTTCCAGGTTATCAGACGGATTAAAGGATTTATTCTTTTGCTGTTCCATCCTAAAGACACTCTACGCCTTCTGGGGAATCAGGGCTGTTTTTTTTTTCATTTATGCGTTGGATTGTTATGGATTTTTACAATATTTCCATCAATTTGCGATCTATTGGAGCAAAATGGGAGTTTTTCCCGGTGTCCAACTCTGGGCGTGTACCAATTTTCAGCTCCTCTAGAGGCATTTGAAAAGCTCTTACAAATAAAGCAGCCTAAGTACAGACAAATTGCGGATGGTCCATGAAATCATCAACAAATTGCTACACTTAGGAAGGCCCGTTGTGGTCAATCCGCTCAAAAAATCCGGTTTTTCGTCCTAAATAGATTCATTTGGGTTAGTTGCATTCTTTCAATCATGTGCACTTCAAATTAATTTCACTCGACACACAAGCTAATCGGGTTTTTTCAACATTGAATCGACGATTTCCAGAAGGTTCTCTACTGAGGAAAAAATGGATAAGATAGGCGACAACGACGCGTTTTGTTGTGCAGCAAATAGCTTGCAACCAACCGGACAACTACTAAGGTCTTGATGCAGCTTCAGTATTAGGGAGAATCAGCCCTGAAGATGCAAGCCACTCCTACTGGCGAAACGTTCGAAAGAAACTGTTTTGCTTGACAGAGTAAACGCCCGAAAAACTCACCAGTTTGAATCACGACTGGTTAACGGTATATTAAGAAAAAATGCCAACTAATCATTGAGAATATTTTGGCTCAAAACCTGGCAACTGGTCCCCGATGGAGAAATTTTCCAGGGGGGCCAGATGCCAACTGCATTACTCATTCGGTTGAAAAACAAACTCGAGATATCCATTAGGGTCAAGAATGCTTGTAAATCCCTCTAAGCGCGTCTAGTTCTAGCCAAATAAGTCCAAGCCAAACCTGTTTGGCCTGTTACACTGTGCTGAATACATTTGATCCTCCAGCAAATGTTTCAGACAACAGTTTTTGCAATAATCACTTTCTTCAACAAGGACTGCCGTAACGACAACCAGTGCATAAAAACCGGAAAATTTTCGGGGGTCCTTGAAAGACTTTTCTCCATCCTTCAGCCTCTCCTCCTTCCCATATCTTTCTTCTCCCGGCCGCCATTTTGAATGCAACCGGTAAAGGCTACTTTGGAGAAACTTGCCAACTTTGGGGCAGCTATTTGGCACCGAACAGCGGGCCTAGACAAAGTAAGCCTGGCGATGATTGACTAGAGAACAGCCAGCCGGTTGAATTTTCCTGATTAAAGCGAATTTCCTATCAAGATGTGCAGGCCCAACCCATATTTCCTTTGTACTGCGCCTAGCGGCTGCATCCATATATTGACCGGTTTCCAAGGGGGGTAAAATCCGCTTCAGCTGAATGAGCGGCCAGCACCGTTCGGGAGGCCCCTAAATCGGAACCTGTTCACTCACCTCGAAATCTTCCGATTTGGCCCAAACATTTCCGTCGTGTCCTGCGATAGCGGCTTTGGTGACACATCTAGAAGCGAGAAGTTGCTTGTCTACGTAATCCTGCCAACTCATCTTTGTGGAAGTTATTTGATTAAGTTGGGGGGCTGCTTGTTGCAAATGAGATCGATTAATAAACGCGAACTCGCCGACGAATTAACACTAACACAAGATCTGGGAATTTATTGAAAGAGAACCGACTTTGACAGTTGCGAAAGTTCTAGGGCGCAAGTTGAGTTGCAACATAGTGCCAACAGCCAGCGCGAAATATTCAACTATGCTGCAGGTTGCACCTAAACATTCAAACGTCACTAACTTTTCATTGCTTGTCGTAATTTTCTTTTAAAAACTTTCTTCGATACGGCATCAATTTCCATATATACCCTAGAGTGCCTCAACTAAAAGAATCAACTGGAAAATTTTTGTTTAATTTAATCGTACTTAAAATGGGCTGCCTTCTGCGGCCATCTAATGACGTCATAGCGATACTAGCAGCTACTAGGGGGTTCAATTCGACGATTTTTCTCAACCTCTCCACCTAGAAAGTGTGGAAATCCTGAATCAACTTCCCTTTGGAGCAGAAACAGGCAGCAATTGAGCTTGTCCAGTTTCAGTGGGTTTTTTTTCGCAACCCGGTGCCAACTCCGGTTGGCACCAGTGGCAAAAGACAGTTGATGACAATTGAAAGGTGTTGTTGATGGTGCACACACACACAAAATGGTGGTTACAGTAGTGCTCCCGCTAGTATAAATGCTGTATTTTGGATTATTTGCGTCTGAATCGTTTGTGAACCGGTTAGTGTAGCCGCAAGTTATTTCTACTTCAGGACGTTGAAATATGGAACAGTTTTCCATAATTATTTAAAACTTTCAATTGCCGGCGAAGTGGAATCACTCTAGAATTGAAATCTTTTAAGTTCAATTTTTCGACTGCTGTATGATTATGTACACGGTAAGTAAGCAGCCCTGGCCATTTCAGCGAAGCCCCCCACTGATTTTAACATAACCCCCAAAGTGGCCCCACATGGGAAAGTCGCAAATTTCAACTGCCTGCAAACTGTCATGGAGTTAATGTTTGTATAGCCGATAGTTCATTGGTGTGCCCCATTTGGGTTCAATCAGTCTGTGTCTTATTCACAGACCATTTTTTTAAGCAAACATGAACAGCGTCCACAATGGATTAAACTTGAATGGAGTGTTTTAGCCCCATTCGGCTGCTTTAAGTTTCTCACTTTCGTACTCATGTTGAACTCATGAAAACTTCCATAATTTCATTCGAGTTTAACTTTTCCAGGGAACAACAACCGAGCAGGACAATCGCTTTAGCGATAAGGAGAAGAAACTGCTCAAGCAGATGAAGTTCAATGTCTGCTTGAATCAGCGAGTGAGTACCGTTTCCAAGTCAAAAAACTTGGATTTATGGGTGTTTTTTCTATCTAGGTGGACATGTCCAAGATCAAACTGGACGTGATCAAGCCATGGATGGAGGACAAATTGACAGAAATCTTAAAAATTGACGATGATGTAGTGGTGGACTTTGTCTGCAACCAGCTGCTGGATGAAAGAGTAAGACCCAGGCAGATAATGGTCGAGCCATTGCTCACCTGTCGGTTAGTTTCCAGATCCGAAAAAGATCCAGATCAATATCACCGGGTTCCTGGAGCAGAAGAACGCGCGGGAATTCATGGCGGAGCTCTGGACGCTGCTGATATCGGCGCAGGAAAATCCGACAGGCATCCCCGATACCTTAATCGACCTAAAGCGAGAGGAAATGGCATTGAAAAAGGTAACACTGTTCAAAAAACTTTTTACAACTAGACACTACTTATTTAAACATTTCTTGCAGGAGAAGGAAGAGCGCGAGAAAGAGGCTCGCGAACGCGACAGGGAGAAGTCGGAGAAAGAGCGCAAGTACAGGGATCGGGATAGATCAAGATCCAGAAGGTCAAGGTCCCGTTCCAGAGGTCGCAAGCGGTCTTCTAGTCGCCAGCGCAGCAACGCGAAGGGCAGAGACCGGAACTCCAGCCGCGACAAGAGGTCCCGAAGCAAAGACAGGCACTCGAGGACAAACGACCGGAGGTCCCGTACCAAGGACCGGAAGTCGAAGAGCAAAGAGCGGGCGTCAAAGAGCAAGAACCGGCAGAGTAGGAGCCGGGAGCGGAAGTCGCGCAAAACGGCGAGCAAGTCGAGAAGTCGGGAGCGGCGGTCCCCCAGCAAGGCGAACTCGCTGCGCAACAAGGCCGACCGATCAACCAGTAGGGGACGCAAGTCGACGAGTAGGACCAGAAAGAGCAGGAGTGGCAGCAACGCGGCGACTCACCCAATCACCCAGGATCGCGCGAAGCGCGATAAACGCTCCAAGAGCAAATCGAGACGATCCCACTCCAAGTCCGGCTCGCCTAAGCCGGACGACCCGACCCAGAACAACGGAAATGTCAGCCCGAGGAAGGAAAACGGAAAAGAAGACCCGGAACCGCCCGCTTCTAAAACAACGTAAGTACAAACTCCACCTCTCCCAACTGCAACTCTTCCTCATCTGGGCATGTAACATTCCAGCGACAATCCAGGCCAGCCGATTTCCAAGCTCCAGGCCAAACTGATGTCTTTGGCTGAAAACAACAACCGCTCTGCGGCCTCCCGTTCCAGATCCGGATCCAAATCCCGATCATCCAGTGCTACATCTTTCAAGGCCAAATCCAGGTCGCGTTCCAAGGGCCGTGCCAAAGACAAGCGCGCCTCCAGGTCCAGTTCGCGCGACTCCAAGGACAAGTTTGAAATCAAGAAGAGCGAAAACAGCGTGCAGAAGAAGCGCCACTACCGCTCCAACAAGGACAGTTCGGACAGCGAAGCGGACAGAAAGAAGCGTCGCTCACGATCGAGGAAACGGAGCAGGGATGCGAGCCGTAGGAGTGCGTCACGATCCAAACGGTCCCTAAGTAAGAAGCGAAGCCTCTCCAAAAGGTAGGCGCTCAGTCATTGTTTTATATGCGCGTCTCAGGCAACCAATCGAGTGGGGTCGAAAGGTCCACTTTCTTTCATTCTTTCGGACAATTTCGAGCCATTTTCGATCAGGAGAAGTTCAAATTCGAGCAAACAAGGGCTTTGATAAGGATGAAGTTATATTTAAGCCACGTATTGTTACTCCAGAACTGCGAATATTTTGCATTCTCTATTGAGATTTCAACTAGTTTTTCGATATAGAATTCGCGATTAGAACAATGCCCTTAAGTATACACACTTAGATGGTAATAATGAAATTAAGCAATTCTGGCTGAGGAACGGAAAATGGCACTCAATGGGTATGTAGGCGAATAATCAGTTTGAGGGACAATTTTAAATGCAACTAAAATTAATTGGAACCGCGCCAGCTTTTGCCTTTTGATAGTAATTGTTTTACTTCACTTACAGATGAATTTTTGGTTCCAGAAGGAGCGTTTCGAGGAAAAGGAGCCCCAGCGGACGGCGTCGCAGCGCGTCCAGAGGCCGCAAGAGTCCGTCGCATCGCAGAAGCGTGTCTCGCAGACGCAGTCCTCGTGCTCGCCGCAGCTACAGTCGACGTCGTAGTTTAAGCAGGTCCAGGCGCAGCCTCAGCCGCAACAGAAGAAGTCGGCGTAGCAGAAGCAGGCGAAGCGTTGTTCGGCGCAGAAGTCGCAGCTTGAGTCGCCGCCGAAGCCGCGATAGGTTTGTACAAGGCAACCATCCATCTAGAACATTCAACTAAATTTATCAATCTTTTAAAGGAGGAACCGACGTAGTCGCAGCAGAAATCGAGGATTCAGAAGATCGCCAATAAGAGACCGCAGACGTTCGAGGACCCGCGACAGAAGATCCCGTTCCAGAAAGCGTTCGGTAGATCGAAACAGTTCGAGAAGAAAGTCCCCGAACAGGGACAAGGCACGCAAAGCCAGCCCCAGTCCAGTCAAGAAGGACGAACGCAAAGAAAAAGAGGACCCGAAATCCGGAAAAGTGACGCAATTCATCCGGCTAATCGAGGAAAAACGCGACGCGCCCGGTGGCAAAAAGTCCGAAGATTCGAAGAAAGTGGACAAGGACTTGAATGTTCAAGAAAAACGGAAAGGTGTCCATTCGGATGAGAAAGCGCACGAGAGTCGGGCCAAGGAAAAAGGAAAGAAATCTAAGTCGAGGAGTTCTAGTCCGCAAAAGTCGTACCCGATTCCTCCACTAGGACCCCCGCGCTATTCAAAGAGCCTTTCCAGGACCCCTTCGCCGTTTATTAAGGCCAATGAATTTCCACCAAAGGCTAAATTGGAAAACTCTGTGGGCGACGATAAGAAGAAACGTCCCAAAGAAAAGCTGGAAATTAAGACGAAAAAGCGAACGAAGAAAGTATCCAGATCTGAGAGCGAGAGCTCTAGTGATTCTGAGAGTGAAGATCAGAAGGAACGCAAGAAGAGGCGCACCAAGCGCCGGGCTAAAAAGCACGAAACCAGCTCCAGCGATAGTGACGACGATGATTCGGTAAAAAGCAAAAAGGATCGCGCAAGCAGTGTGGAGATTGAGACGAGAGGGAAAAAACACAAAGAGCGAAGAAAGGAAGATGACAGTGCGGACGAAAAACGAGTCTTAAAGAAGCGACGGCAGAGCTCCGATTCCGAACAGGAGGAGAAAAAGAGCAAAAAAAAGCGTTCATTGAGCTTGGAAAAACCAAAAAAGACCAAGAAAGACATTTCGAGCGAAAGCGACAGCCACAAAAGAAGCAAGAAACGAAAAGACAGCTCAGATGAGTCGGACAGAGTGAAGTCAAAGCGCTCGCGAAAGGATTCATCTTCAGAAAGCGATGAAGATGTGAGCAAGAAGCGCAAACATAGAAAGCGAACCAAGTCCGAGAGCGAATCGGAGGAAGAAATCGAGGGCAAGAAACGCAAAAAGGACAAGAAGCATAAAAAGAAGAAGAAGCATTCGAAGAAACACAAAAAACACAAGAAAAAGAAGCCGGAGAGCGAGGACTCGGAAAGTGAGTTAGACGAACAGGTTATCGAGGACGAGAAAAAATTGCGCGAGAAAGCCCTCAAGTCGATAAATAAGTTTAAGTAAGTTTTGTGGTCAAGTCGTAAATAAACTTTAAAGCCGCTAAAATTGCGTTTTTTTCTTCCTAAGTCCCGAGGAATTTAATAGAAACTGCCACTTCCAGTGCAAAGTCGCCTTATCGCTGAAAGTTGCAATTTCTAGTCTAAAATTGGCCATTCATTTAGCTCGCTTTTGATCTATTAAGTGCCAAATTCCAGTGAAAAGAGCGAGTTTACAGCTCCAGATTACTGCTTTTAACGTAAGTGTTGTTCTGTAACCTTACCAATCATACTTTCAGCAGAAATGAAGAAAACAAGCAAAAACGTACTCACGTATTGATAATATTAGACCTTCCACCGCCGAAATATGACCAAATTTTCAAATTCAAGTGAAAATCGCGAGTTTAAAGCGACAAATTACTGCTTCTAACGGGAAAATTTGTTGTCTTGTAAGGTTACAAAACATACTAAACCGGAAACTCCCGTTTCCGTTTATGGAAACGTTTTTGAAGGAATTCAGGTTCCGGATGGCAAACAAATGCTTTCAACGTACAAAATCTGATTATATGCGAAATCGCTTGAAATCATTCGCCGACTTCAAAGGAAAAAAGGAGTGGCTCGAAAGGACTGAAAAGGATCTGACGGTTGTTGAAAGCATTTTTCGTCAGAGAGTTTTATTTAAATATTATACAAAATATTTTAAAGAAAAGCGATTAAAACTTTCCTTTCACGCTTCACTTGCAGGAGTTGCAAATGGAAAGTTTCCGTTTGCACCTCCTATAATTGAAGAAGCCCCTCCAAAACCCAACCATTTCCCTCCGAAGGTGTTCCCTACACCTTGGGAAAGTCTTGATCGGCTGTTGAAATGGTTTGCATGGAAATCGGCGCCAAAGGTCTGTCGTCGGTGCAAACATGCCGGCGACCAAAAAATACGTCAAATACTTTTTTAAATATTAATTGATTACACATAAAATTATTAAAGAACCAAATAAAAAAAGATGGAGTCTATTGAGCGTAAAACGCGACGCAGCTAACCCAAAGATACGATATGGCGCACTATGTAAAAGTCTTCGCGAATATCACACCTCAGGCAACGCTTCGGCACATTTGCTTCAGAATGGCGCTCATCTGACCTGGTTTGATCTAAATTAGATCAGCTACGTTCATAGGCATCTCGGCGATATTTGTATTGTAAAACTTCTCAATGTCGTTGAGGTTGCGCTTATCATCCTCAGTCACGAAGTTGATGGCAACGCCTTTACGACCGAAACGCCCGCCTCGACCAATTCTGAAAAAAAAACCAAATTCATTACTAGTCTGATAATTAGCTGAATGCTTCAGAGCCTGACCTGTGAATGTAATTTTCTCGATTTGTCGGTAAATCATAGTTGATAACTAGGGAAACCTGCTGGACATCAATGCCTCGAGCAAGCAAATCGGTGGTGATCAACACCCTAGAGGATCCTGTCCGGAACTGCCTCATAATAACGTCACGCTCCTTCTGCTCCATATCTCCATGCATAGCCGATACCGTAAAGTCCTTCTTGTGCATACTCTCTGTCAACCAGTCGACCTTGCGACGAGTATTACAAAAGATTACAGCCTGAGTAATGGAGAGCGTGTCGTACAAATCGCACAACGTCTCCAACTTCCAGTCCTCCTTCTCAACGTAGACGAAGAATTGCTTGATACCTTCCAAGGTAAGTTCTTCCTTCTTCACCAGAATGCGAATGGGAGCTCGCATGAACGATTTGGTCACGTCCAGCACATCGGGCGGCATGGTGGCCGACAGCAGAATAACCTGAACATCGGCGTTCAACGTCTTAAATACATCATGGATTTGGTCTTTGAATCCACGCGACAACATTTCATCGGCTTCGTCCAACACGAACATCTTAATATGCTGGGGGCGCAGCGCCCTGCGGTTAATCATGTCGAATACACGACCGGGAGTTCCTAAATAACGAAAAAATGCTCAGTAAAACAATCCTGTGTGGCAAAATGACGAAACAAACTCACCGACAACTACATGGACGCCAATATCCAGCTTCCTCATGTCCTCTCGAACGTTAGTTCCACCAATGCAGGCATGACACTGAGCCGACATGAAGTCGCCCAGAGCGATAACGACCTTCTGGATCTGCTGTGCCAACTCCCTGGTCGGTGCCAGAATCAAGGCCTGACATTCGCGCACCGTTGTGTCGATTTGCTGCAGAATACTGATGGAAAACGTGGCCGTTTTCCCTGTTCCAGATTGTGCTTGGGCGATCACATCATGTCCCTTGACGCATGGAATGATGGCGCGTTGCTGGATAGCCGACGGCTTTTCAAAACCGTACGCATAAATGCCGCGAAGAAGCTCCTCTTTGAGACACATGTCGTCAAAGTTCATCACAACTTCTTCCCAGTTGGACTCGATGATGCCGTCGGGGTCCATGCCTGGCGGTCCATCGTACACTGGTTGCTCCTTCTCCTCGGAAAAAGACCCGGCTTTACCGTTCTTATCCCACTCTTCATTTCTGCAAGTGAAAACATTTTCTGGTTAAGTAATTGTTTTATGTAGAATATGCGAATGAACTGAAGATATGGTGGCGCTGAGGGCCAACTGCACCGCGTGGGCTTAGGAGTTAAGTGGGACTTGATAATTTAAGTTGACTGCATCGCTGTTTAAACGGAACTTAAATCAGTCTAACTGGCACTTAGCCTAAAGCAGACTCGAAGTTTAGGGAAATGGGACCTATATGCAAGCGTTGCTGGGTATAAATATAACACACAAAAAAACTACTTAAATCCACGTTTTGGTTCAAATTATGGCGTTCTTTATGAATAGCTTAAAATGGGACGATGACGACGATATAGATGAATTGGAGATAATTGAATTTGGTGTGATAAGGCGACTAACAATCGTGCAAATCATTTCCATGATTTGGATAATTACACATTTTTTAAGACTTCATTTGGACAAGAGGCGTTGAAATCTGCAGGGATTTTACTCCAAGCTTTATCCCTATCCTTCCACGTGCGCGAGTCCCTTTTCAATGAGCTCTTTTTAGTCTCGATAATTCGGAGTTCGTATTCTTTTCGGTGTTTGGGTATCCATAATTTTTAAATAAATGTTCTGGCATTGGCAGAGGCAACAAAACAGACTACACAGGCACATACAGACAAACTGATGATTGTGGAGGAAGGCACCGAAACGTATTTGAAACATTATAAATAATAAACAATAAAATTGACTGGAACCCAGGAATTTCTTTCGAATTAAGTTGAAATACAGTCAGGAAAAATATACACGATACTACACAAGGTCAGATATCCAGCTGGTCAGAACAAAGCAGTGGTTTATTCTTTGTCAATCGTCTTTTCGCTTCGACCTTCCGGCCAAAAGCTTTCAAGTTAGGCAGGTAACAAATCCCTTAAAATTATTAAAAATCCCTAAACTGGACGGAACTTAGATAAGCGGATGATAACGTTGGACGATGCAGCAGGTCCGTTTTAAGTGTCGCTTAAATATTTAACTAGCACTTTGCTATGTGACGCTTATGATAAAAACGGTGTCTAAACTAATTGGGGGCACACAAGGGCACAAAAACACAAATTTGACCATGCAAAACTATCCAAACTTTGGATTGCCCTATTAATTCAGAGAACTGGGGTCCAAATTGAGGACATTTTGGTACCCCCAGGTTTGGGGACAAACAAACTCTCATTACAAGCAATAAAGCGACAACAAACCCAATAGAGATCACCCATATTTCGTTGAAAAAACATGCCAAAATTCGTATTTTTTCGATTAATACCCCTCCCAACGTGTGAATCCCCCCAGTTGGGAAACTACCGAAGACTTCAACGTACAAATTTCTCGAGTATTTCCAATCAACCCAGAGTAACAGGAGGCATATGGTTGCCTTGGGAAAATTACTCAAAGACTTCCGAGTTATTCTAGGCCTATGATCCTAGGACATAGCTAAATTCTAAAAAAGCTTTATGCGTTTGGCGGCCGGCAATTGTGGTGGTGCTGCAAGAGATTTTACACGCTCTAAAATGCGCGTTTGCCTGAAAACGTGAACAATTTCCCCAAGACCCACGTGCCAAATTGAAAAAACCTAGCAGGTAGCCATAACCAAAAAAAAAAAACTGTGAACACATAATTATATAACTGCAAATCAATTGGCGCCCAATGGCTGGATCAAGCGATCGAGTGGCTATTTTTAGCGCAGTTTTTCCAAATGGAGACCTAACGGTAGCGGTTCTTCCCCAAATCGGGAGTTTTTCACGCCATGTTGGCATATGTAGACCATGCCGGATGGACAATTCTCCCTCTTTGGGATCTCCATTTGGACAAACCATGGGGCATAAACACAGCCTTGTAGGTCGCGCGCTCTACAGCACAACTCCGGCGTCTACTTGCTACGTTAATTAATAGAAATTAAACAAACTACTTGCCTCCGTTCAGGTCCTGACATGATCACTTTAGCTAAATAGCGAAAGAAAAGGGATGTCGGCTGTCGAGTTGAAAGCTTCAAAAAGACTGATATTCCTACGCGGTGACAGCTGGGGCAAACTGCACTGAAAAACCTGAAAATTTAAGAAAACACTGAATCCACTTGCAATTTAGGGGCTCTAAAGCCGGTTTCTCTACTGCCTCAACGAGGGTTCTCAATGCGGACGTGAATTTTGATGGGAACTAATTTCGGTGCGGAGCACGAGATCGCTTTGGCCGGAAATGGCGGATCCGGACAGACGCGGTCTTTTTGAATTCACTTTTTTCTAATGAACACCACGGCCTTTTTTCGATTCCTACTGATTCGCTTGCTTAATCTAGAAAATCTGCATATTCAAAAACATACCTTGAGAGTCCTGAGACACAACAACCTAATTAAACAGCCAAGGGAATAACAACCCTTAACACGCTTAAATCTTTGGTGCAAATGGTGACAATTGCTAATGCCAAAGCTGTCTAGTGCTTCGGCAGTGTTGCCAGCGAAAGCCTTCAGTTTGAGGTAACAAAATGGCTGCCGCTGGCAAGTTTTCTATTTTATTTAATCACTGACATTAATTGGAACCGCTTTACCCAGCCAGGAGCTAGGAGCATACAAAATAGATTTTTCCTAAAATAACCATTACTTCGGAAATTCCCGAATAACAAACTCAAAGCGCCAACGTTGCCAACAACTCAAAAAATCTCTGGATCGGCTGCATTACGCTGCCCTCTATCAGACGCAAGTGTAGCCGCCAAGTTTGTAACTGACGTGGCAGGAGAAAGTTAAATTGTGAATTTTTGGGAGAAAAACGGTAAGTTTTGCTTTATTTTCACATTTATTCGATTAAAGCAATGCAGGACTAGCGAAAAGCGGTCATAACGGTCCGGTTAGTTCGGTCAACATATGTGAGGTTAGGATGCTGTCCAAGCCGGCTTCAAGCGGCTGCTGCTCCCTCAAGAGTCGTTGCACCACCGGCGAAAAGACGTCTTTATCGAGCTTTTTGCCCTTATTGTATCCTAAAACACATAAAACCTTTCGATTAGTTCAATGACCGCAGACATGAAGAATCAACAGTCCGTTCAGGGGGCGCAGCCCGTAATAGCAGCAGGCACGAAGCACATGCGTAAAACCTTCAAGGAAGATTTACCTTGACCTGTTGCATCGGAATTCTGTATTGGGAATGTATCTATTGTAAAAAAACACCTTTTTAGGACTAGTATTGACCCGGAAATTGCGAATTTGGACACGCAGCTTTTATGAATTCACTTATATTAGTATTCTTTAGGTTTGGTCTTTTAGGTCCTTTTACTTCATTAACTTTTATGAATTATTCCCATCACTAAAGCAAATATCCCTGGAGGGCCATGGCCTAGAGTTTGCCAGTAGCAACAGGTGCTTTTTTCTCTAGGTCTAGTAATCAACACTGTAAAGTGACGCGTTCCAAATTTCCAGTTCCTTACCGGTTAAATAGCTGACAACCAATCCGATAGCAATCGCCCCTATCGTACCCAATGGCGTGTAGTACATGTAGGAGATTCTGTAAAGGAAAAAAGCCGGTTCCGGCACTTTCTTGGGAGAATCGGACGACAACGTGATGCTTAAGTAGTCGGCCACCCAGTCGGCGCTGCATCCTTCCACCGAAACGGATTTTTGGGGAAATCGGATAATTCCATGGGCAATATGGGTTTGAGATCCTACGGAGATCCATGTGATGAATGCACCGCTTAATAGCCCCCCAGCCAAAGCCCCCTGAAATGACAAACGGAAAGCACTTAAAGGTGGAAACCTATGGAGGCATTTACCTCTGGAGTGGCTCCTGGGAAGAACATTCCCAAAGAAAACACGCCCAATAAGGGCCCGGCAGTGATTGCTCCGATGCTTCCAGCGGCCTGGATTAACGTCCCGAGTTTTTCCACGACGAAAACGAGTCCCACGCAGATCACTCCGATGATTGCGACGATCACTTTCATCAGAAAACTGGCTTGGGCTTCAGTCAACGGCCGCTTCAGCCTCGGCTTAATCAGATCCTCGAAAATCACTCCGGTCATCGAGTTTAGTCCGGTGGACATCGAGCTGGATGAAACAAACCAATGAGCAGGAGAACATGTACAGGAAATCGATGTATACAATACAGGTACTTGCATGTATCGGTAATAATTCGCATTCGCTTCGGATGGCGCAAGAATTTGTTGAAATTGAGAGCTGAAATGCGCAATAATTCGAAATCTTAGGAACCAACTTCAATTGGGAGCAGTTGTTTTCAATTTTTGGGCCCCAAAGTTGAGAAATGGGGTGTGAATAAACTGTCTTCAGATGTCCCTGTTGCTCTTCGCTGCCAAATTATTTGAAAATTTATCAAAAGCGTGTTTTTTGCGCTCAGTCGGTTCCTTTCGACGTAAGAAGCTCCCCAAGCACAGAACATTTCAGAGCAAAGGAACAAATCGTCGGTCGCTTATAATAAGCGGGAAATGGCGATTCTTTCGGTCAAAAAAAGGTCCTAACATTGTTGTAAACAATGCAAACGGATGCTATGAAGTAAGGTTAGAAAGTGAAATTTTGTGATATTTGCTAGAAGCAAACACCAGACCCAGACATGGAAACCCATTGAAAAGTTTCGCGCTTTGCGTTGACATCAACGTTGTTTTTACGCATAATCTGCATTCCAAATAGAAGAGGTTTTAAGCCAGGAAATTCTAATCCAAAAAAAACACAATAAGCCTTCCAATAAATCACGCAAATACCTCAAAGCTGCACTGAATACTCCACTGACGAACATGCCCGGTAGGCCTGGAATATCTCCAAGAGTGTCCATGATAAAGTAGGGCAGCAACTGGTCGGATTTATCAATCCAGCCTCTTGTCACCGGGTCGCACTTTTGGTAGTAGGCGTAGATCACCAGGCCCATGTAGCAGCACATTGAGACCAACACCCAAAGACCCGCAACCAAGATTCCTATGGTTCTACGAAAGAGCTGCTTTAGCTCCAAATATTGTAGATGTCTGGGTTAGGGCCTACATGCGAGCCGATGCGAGTGTGGGCATTGCCAGACATCGTTGAACCATCGCCTGGTTAATCGAGCAAGAGGCCAGCCAGTAGAAGAAGTTGCCAATGGTTACTGTCCAGAAGGAGTGGCGGATGGTGGGATCTAGGTCCATTCTATGAGAACCTCATTTCAGTGAATCCATCACCGGTTTTAAGTGTGACTTACTCAAAAAATTCTATCCTGCCTCCTTCAGAGCTGCGTTTCCAGACTTCCTTGACTCCTCCCACTCGCGCAGTTCCGATCACCACCGTAATCATCAAGGCTCCAAACATTACGACTGTTTGGATGGTGTCCGTCCAAACTACAGCCTTCAGCCCGCCCTGGAAGTTCAGCTCTATTAATAAAGTAACAGTAGGGACACCAGGTTGTTCTAGATCAGTCAAAATCATTGTCATCTACACCATTAGATAATGGCGCAGTCGAAAGCAGCAAACACCCGCGGCTCTTCATCGGCTTGCGCGCTGCCCGAAGAAGATGAGCTGATGCTGATAATACTGATGATCGCTCTCATGGCTTCGGTTCTACTGCCGCTGCTGATGGTGATTTCGCCGTTTCTTCTGCTGGACAGCCCCTCTTTGACTGCGCTGGCCGTTTTCATGGCTTTAATGCCGGGCATGCTTTTGAGCTCCGGCGACTTTCGCACTTCGATGGGAGAATGGCTGGGGCACCTGCTAGAAAGCCGCTGATCTCGCTACTTACTAGAGTCGTATAGAAGATGCAAACTATGCAAACCACCGGCGTCACCAGATGTAGATTAATGCCTGTAACTGAAATAAACCATTCAATTAGTGAGGTTTTCAATGCGCCAAGCTTTCAAACTGGATCTCCAAGTCCAATGTCCAAACACTTACTCAGTCGAATACTTGCCTTGACTGAAAGCCAATGCCGGAACGTAAATGACTATCGGGATGTACAGGAGCATCTTGGCGAGGAACAGGATGGTTCCTAACATGCGGACAGTGTTGCTGAACCGGAGGTTTAGGTACTTGAAAAGGAAACTACTTCATTTATTGGTCGAGTGGGCGTTTGTGCGCCACCTACTTCATAAGTTGAGGTGATTTGCAACTGATAGAAAACCGGCAGGATCGCGTAGCCCATTATGATGGCGACAAAAACTTCCGAAACTAAGGTCATCCAGAACTGGGTTCCATAGGTGTACATCTCAGCTGGGAGCCCTAACAGGCTGATGCCTGAGATGTAACTGCAATAGGTAGAGCATGTGTAATGGGTCTCAAGGGTAGAGAGAACAAGAACAACTACCCAGGGTCCCAATTCTCGAGTTCAAGTGAACGGGAACGATCACATCAGCACTAAGTGTCTTGTCATAGAGTAGGCTCCGCCCCCTTACTAACCCACATTTGCTCTCTAATTGTTTCAGAAAACTCAACTATGCCTAAACGAGAGCACGAGCGCAGGCTTCGCGAAGAACAAGAGGCTACTGCTCATGTGTTTCAAGAGTTTGTCAAGTCGTTTCAAGAGGGACCAATGCAGAGCAAAACGTTTGTGAAATCCGGTGTATTATTCGCCGATAAAAACCAGCTGAAACCTTTGGAAATCCAGCTGTACAAGCCGACGCCACTGATTAAAGCCAGCACGCTAATGCAGAATGCTTTGGAGTGTGCAAAGCTGGTGAAAGAGGAGCCGAAGCGAGGCAAAACCAAGCCCAAGTCGAACTTGGAGCTGTTAAAAGAGGAGCTGAAGCAGCGCCACTCTGAAAAAGGGGAGCGCGATAAACTAAAGGTTTGGTGACTGGCTAACTAGACCTGGTCGAGTTTTGGAATATTTCTTGGTTCTCAGGAGGAAATAATCATGTCAGGTCCAGCTTTGAGCTATTTCGATGGTGGCGACCCGAACTCCACCAACCTCTTCGTCGCCAATCTCAACACTGATGTAACAGAAGCCAATCTAATGGAGGAATTCGGCATTTATGGGCCTTTGGCCAGTGTGAAGATCATGTGGCCTAGAGGTAAACGTCTCTCTCCTCATCAATTTTTCCCCTATCCCAATTTCCTCATTCTCCTTCAGGCAAAGAGCGGTTTAAAAACATGAACACCAACTGTGGATTTGTCGCTTTTATGAGCAGACGTGATGCGGAACGCGCGCTCAACCACATGAAAAACCGCACTGATATGAGGGTGGGCTGGGGAAAGTCTGTGGATTTGCCCACACATCCAGTCTTCATCCCTCCCGAGCTGTTGAAGCTCTATTTGCCTCCTCCGTCCAGTGGCCTGCCCTTCAACGCTCAACCATCCAAGCCGGCTGATTGGGAGGAAGCCAAAGTGAAAGTCACAATTCCTCTTAACAAAAAGCTGCTGGCCTTGATCAATCGCATGGTGGAGTTTGTGGTCAAAGAAGGCCCTCTATTTGAGGCAATGATTATGAATAAGGAGCTGAGCAATCCCGAGTACAGCTTCTTATTCGACAACAAGTCGGCCAATCATGTGTATTATAGGTGAGTAGCTGTATGGATTTTTCTGGGAGGTTTGTGCTAACGATGTGGTTTTAGATGGAAGCTGTTCAGTGTCCTTCAAGGGGACGCTACGCGGGAATGGAGACTACAGCCATTTAGGTAAGTGTGCGGATTTTCCAGCTGTTTAGTGCTAATTTTTGCGTGCAATCAGAATGTTTCTTGGAGGCTCCATTTGGCTGCCACCAGTAGCCCCGAACTATCAAGCAGGCATGCCGAAGGAACTTGTCAGTTCCCTGGACTCCAGCAGCAGCTTGTCAAGTAAAAACCTCGGTCTTCCAAGTTTCTTTATAGTTCCTAAGTTAATGTTTCCAGACAACCAATGCGAGCGTCTGATCGAAATAATCCAGAGCTTAAACCTGAGCCGCAGCTCCATCGCGGAAGCCATGGTGTTTTGCTTGAATCACGCCGCAGCTCTTAAAGATTCTCTGGATATTATTTCAGAGTCCTTATCCAATCCAACGACGCACCCTGCCAGAAAACTAGCAAGGTAGCTTTGTTTCCAGTTTCCGTAACCTTCCGTTGTTCTACAAGAGTGGTTTTCTAGGGTATATCTGCTCTCCGACGTGTTGAGCAACTGCGCAAATGAGCCCAAGGGGGTGAACATTGAAGCCCAATTAGAACAAGTGTTAAACGATCTTAAGAGCAGCTTTGCTGCTTTTGAGAACGCGGAAAAGGCCCCGTTTGGCTCAAAAATTCTGCGAGTTTTGCGCCATTTAGACACTATCAGCTTCCTGCCCTCCGGCCTACACGCAAAAGTAAGCAGCAGCAGAATTTTTGGGTCACTTCAGTTTGTGAGCAGTTTATATTTTTAAAACCGTTTGATGTGTGTTGCATGGAGCGAGTCCATAAACAAAAAGAACCGGACAAAGTGCACTCGGTGTCAGTTTGTTGACAAGCGATTTCTTTTCCTCATACAGGAGAGTATCTATTTCCTTGTCTAAGATCGGGATTTTAGAATGCCTTGACAGACGTCATTTAAAGACCCGCCCCATTCGGGCGTGGTTTATGAACCCGCCCCTAAGGAGCATCAGGTGGACGCAAATTGAAAAACGCTGCTCGAAAATTGAAGTGATTGCTAATAGGGGAAAATTACCCAGGAGATGGTTAAAGTTTTCCAGATCGATTACCTCAGCCTTGTTTCAGTTTCAGGGCCATTTCAAACCAACCAGCGACGGGAACTCGAGCAGCGAAGAACCGGTGGACGGGAAAAATCTGCTGAAGCACCTCGACAAGCCAAAAAGAGTCACCAGCGTAAGTTTAGAGGAGAGTTTTTGGAAATTGCAAACATTGACTATTTTCCTTTTCTGCAGATTCCGCCACAGTACTTTGTGCCTTCGAAATGGGATACAGTCGATCCGGAGGATTTTGAGGCGCAGTCGATGTCTTCCTCCAAACTTTACTACTTGGAGCTGCTGAATGAGTGCAACAAGAAAGGTAAGTTTAGTAAACAGTAGATGTATTTTATTAGTTGTTCACTTCTGGACGTCGTATGGGAACGCAATGCGGAATTGTTGTGAAAACGCGAATGGATTTTTCAGACACCTCAATTGATAGGTCGAAGACCAGAAAGCGGAAAAGCCATAAGAGCCCTGCGCGAGAACCCATAAAAGACAAAAAGCGCAAAACCCCTAGAACTTAGTTATGAAATTGTAGATGTTAAATACATTTAGGGCCAATTGGTTTGCTTGATAGACGGTGCAAAAGTTAATTACTTCCACTGGTACTCACCTAGCAATAAGGGACATGGAAATGGGGAAAATTCCCATAGTTTTGCCGCCCATCAAATACTCAGAAGTGGTGTTTTGTTTGATTTTCGCGAAAAACGCAAAATACACTCCGATAAGTGCGGACACGATCAACATAATGGCAAACACCACATAATCAATCCAGTCAAAGTATTTTTTCACTTGATCTTCCGCGTCCATTCTTGCTTCTTCGGCTTGTAAACTGCAAGATTCTATAAATGGAACGCTGTAGAACGCTAAAAGTGGGCAATTGCTCGGCTGATACTCTAAGCCCAATTTAGCCTCAATTGAAAAATTGGGTTGCTCATCAAAAGTATTACACGTTTCATTGTTTAAGACGGAATCCGGAGGATAAGTGTAATTGTTGCTGGGAAATGAAATAGTCGGATTATTTGCAATTTGCGAATTTTGCCGAATTATCGCGCGTCTGATTACCAGCCGCTGTTTCGATTCAATTTTAGTGCTTTTAACGACAAAAAGATTCCCTTATTTCGCCTGTTTTATCCACGTTTGTTCTTGCTTCTCTGGTAGGATTTTGGGGAACTTGTTGGCTTCGGCTTTGGTTTTCTTATCCATCTCTTTATTTCCTGTTGTTTCTTCAATCGGCTTATAGTCGTATTTTTTTATCGGCTTTTAATGTAGGTGATCTGTCTTCAGTCTCAGACTCAGTAGCAATAGCAGCTTTTCCATCTTCTCTTGCCTCTTGTTTAGCCTGATAACTCTCACTGTGTTCCTATTTACTTGTTTGTTTTTCTTCCACTTCCATTTCTACCTTTTTTTTTGCTTGACTGCAAGAAAACCCTCTCAAATGTCTGAACCTTCGCTTGCAACAAATCACAAGCAACTAGGCCTGGGTAACACTGTGTCGTGTGACACTTTTGCGATGATGCCGCGTCTGTGTGCCCAACACCTCGCATGTAACGTTGAGGTTTGATTAACCATTTGACAATGGTCTAAAAACGTGGTATCCACTTATGCGCTAACACCCATAATAAACCAGTCATTTTGAACGGAATTCTGAAGAAAAAAATTGAAAATTGGCACATTTTCATCATCCACAACATCCACCCATAGACCATGGAGTCATTTCGAGGTTTGTTTGTTCTAGAAGATACCATTTGTGCTTTGCTATTACGCACTAATTATTCAATAATCCAAACTAGACATGGGGAACACTGAGTTGAGTTGCGCTTTTGAGTTGTTGCCGCTCTGAATTGATGAGTTATAACTCAACCCGTCTAACTGCGCCGCACCTTTTATTTCGCTATTACGCTTGTGGTGGACTTCATCCACAAACTCACAGGTGGTACACCAACCCTGATTGCGACAATTAACCTCATTGAAGATTAACCACATGTTTAATCTTCGAATGTTGCGAAACTATGCAGTTTTGCAACGGAAGTTTGCTGTTTAGTTGATGGTTCGTGCTCAAGTTAAAAATACTTATCTGATTATGACAAAGATATTCTAATTAAGTACTGATGAATTCTTATTTATCTCGGTTCAGTAAGTACCCGAACCGAATTTCGAATCGTATATCGTAAAAAGAATGTAGTGTTGGCACAAATTGAAGCACTGACAACGTTGCCCACCTACACATGTTGCAATTTAATATTTTTTTCGGCACTAAATAATCGCAAATGAAAACGGTTATTTCAACGAATTCCGATAGCTGTTAAATCGTCGAAATATTTGGATCTTTTCCCGGAAAACAAGCAGAAAATATATTGCCACTTCATTTATTCCATTGATTAAAACAAGTAAACAGGCGTGTGTCTCTCTTCAGTAAAACCAAAGAAAGAGGTGGAATGCGTTGCCGGCTGCACCGCGAAAAAGCAAAGCCCACGACGCATCACTATACGACAGCACATTTATCGATTTATCGTCTGGCGTACGGCGTTATATATAAATGAGTTTAAGGTAACATAAACTGCGCCGGTGAGTTACTGCGCCGCTGCGTTGGGTTGGCGCACCAAGCCATTCCGCCGACACTTGAAAAGTAACTCTTCTCTAATCCAAACTTGAAACTTTTTGACGGTTTTTTTGCACACTCTGAGAGCATGACTTTGTGTAGGTAAAGCGCTGAGAGCATGACTTATGATGCAGACATTAAAGGCTGGCTTTTATGCCCCGCATAGTTGCGTCCCTCCTGCGACTTTTTTGAGGCTTGTGAGGTGTTGAAAATGAAACTGCAGCATTAAGGGAACACTATTTATTTTAACTTAAACGATTGAAGTTTGAATAAATGTATCCAAATTGGTTGTATGCCATCAACAAACTGAAACGTGAAAAGAATAGAATTCAATTACATTGATTTATCCTAACCATCATGCATCATCATCTACATATTAACCGATCGGGTAAACCGGGACATCCATCGACTCGACGTTAGTCTAACTTGTGTATAACTCTTTATGTAAAATATTGTTTACTCCCATTAAAAAACAACCTGAGTAAGTCCTGAGACGAATTATAAACGTTTGTAGATGTTGATGTGTTGCTTGATCTATATATTTATATTGAAGCACCTCAATTAACAAACTACTGTAAAGGGAGGGCGGTTCGATCGATCGGCCGGCTTGAAAGGTGGGCGTCTCGGTCTGGATGGAACCGCATGTACAACATTTGTGGGGTTTGCGATGAAGCAATGGCACACAATATATATGTATATTTATATACCGACTATTACCTATAGTTAATTAATGTTGCAAACAGAAGAATGATTTATTTTACAAATAGCATTCACCAGACTCTTAACTTATGATACCCAAGTAAAACATGAACAACAAAATTAATGTTTTATAGAAATATTATATAATTACTGAGGTAGTTTAACTCCTTAGACCGGCGGATAGTTTCAATACTTCACGGTAAAGGTAAATCTCTCCATCTACCCAAAGCTACTGATTTTCATGTGCGGCACTGATTATTCAGACGGTCCTGGTTGTTATCAATAAGTTGCTACTATCCGCGTCCAAGCTCTACTTAATCTACAGCGGGCTGGTTTGCACGATCAGTCTCCTTCCAGCATTAACATGTACTATCAACTAAGTAAATTAAAAAAAATATATTCGTCACTTGCAATAATCAATCAATCTAGTGTACGGATACGGATAAAACATGAGTTACAATGTCGGTTAGAAAAAAGGCCTCTGATAGGCGATAACTGAGACTTAATTGTTTAAGCTAGTTGACGAATAAAAGACCTTTCAGGCCACTCTTAACAGTATTGTAACGCGTGAAGCAGCAAGTTTTGAAAGTGGGGTTTGTGTACAGACTACCAACTTATATATGTTAATCTAGACATTTCAACTGATAAACGAGTAAAATTGACTACTAGCCAGTAACGAGGTAAAGGAAACTCATCGACCTGAAGCGAAGACGAAGATGACTGAAGAATAATTAGTGAAACTACACAAAAAAACCTTCATATTTATACTAAACGTCAATATTACCCGTATACAGGTTTCGTTAGGCACTATTATACCCATAGTTTAAAGCAAATAGCTAAATGTTGATGCGGCTTCAATGTGCTGGTTGATTGCCGATTGCGGATCATTTGATTCTGATTTACTTGTAGTCGTTTGGTCAGTGTGGAGGCAGACCGAAATGTTTATACCGAGTGTATCGAGTCGCTCGGTATAGACATCAAGTCCCAAAAGAGACCGACTGCACATCCACACTGATGTTGCCTAAACAATCTATGTGTAAGACTGAGAGGTAAAAAGCCGACGAATTTGGTTAATAATATGGTTTCAACGATTATCAACTGGGTCGGATCGATTAGATTCTACCATCCAATGAAACTGTAAGCGTTCCATATCTATAAACATGCGGATTGCTGTTTGTCTACAGGCTGGTCCATGTTTAAAGCGCGTTCGATTCAACCGCTACCGAAAATAAACAGAAAAATCACCGTTTGTACCAGTTGGAAACACGTTTCAACACGCTGTATTCATTCGCCATTTGAGTCACCCTGTACAATTTGGTGGCGTAGAACTTCAGCAAGAGCCATTTTAAAATTAACATGCACTATACAAGGGTGTCCCCACAAAAATTGGACAGTGTGTCCAAGTCATTGGGCGCAAGCAATCTAAAATATTTCAAAGATGGCCACACTTCCGGTTATACCGGAAGTAGGTAACAATTTGCTCATTTTAAATGGAACACCCTATACCGAGTCTCGGTTTTTGGACCTCAACCATCTCGGTAACCATATGAGATACGAGATTGGTTAAATTGGGGCAAAATTGCGCAATCTAGAGTTCAGCAAAATGCTCTTGGAAAATTTTGAAAATTTCTGCTACTTCCGGAGAAAAAACCGAAATTCGAAAAAAACGTTTCTATTTTTTATTATTCGGCGCGAAAATTTTAAATAAAAAATACTTCATCATTGGAACTTTTTCTCTTCTTCAACGTGGCGATTTTGTATTTAAAAAAGAACTTCCTTTAATGGAATTTCGACAACATTTTGATAACTATTAATACAAAGTGTTAAAAAAGACAAAATTATCAAAAATGGAAGGTTCCATTTGGAAGCAATGATTTTGGGCGGTTTTCTCAACTTATTTTTTAACACTTTGTATTAATAGTTATCAAAATGTTGTCGAAATTCAATTAAAGGAAGTTATTTTCAACAAGAAATGCGAAAAGTCGGATTTTAAATACAAAATCGCCACGTTGAAGAAGAGAAAAAGTTCCAATGATGAAGTATTTTTTACTTTAAATTTTCGCGCCGAATAATAAAATATAAAAACGTTTTTTTCGAATTTCGGTTTTTTCTCCGGAAGTAGCAGAAATTTTCAAAATTTTCCAAGAGCATTTTGCTGAACTCTAGATTGCGCAATTTTGCCCCAATTTAACCAATCTCGTATCTCATATGGTTACCGAGATGGTTGAGGTCCAAAAACCGAGACTCGGTATAGGGTGTTCCATTTAAAATGAGCAAATTGTTACCTACTTCCGGTATAACCGGAAGTGTGGCCATCTTGGAAATATTTTTGATCGTTTGTATAATAATAATTTGAAAACAAGTTTTTTTTATGCCGGCATCAGGGAAAGAGACATTGTGAACAATTGATTACTTTCTGTAATTACAATTAAATTGCTTTTTCGTGTGTAATTAGTGTGACTTATGATTTTGAGTTGATTTTTATGAAGTTTGACATACTAGACATAATCATCATACTTGTTTCTTCATAAACTGTCAGTTTTGATTAAAACCTGTCAAATTTTTGGAAATCGTAATTAAAAAAAAGGGGCTTAATTTTCAGTCAGTTTTAAAACGTAAGTTTTTGGGGACAATTAGTTTAAATTTTCATAGAAATTGCATTTATATGAAGCAGTTAGCGGGAGGTTTTAGTTAAGCGATCAGGCACAGAGTGGACATCAAGTCTCCAGAGGTGCTTTTCCACCTAAAAACTATGTAGTTTCAGATGTTGCTTCAAAGTTGCCTGCTAAACAAATTCGACCTGCCAAAGTTTTTGAACGTTCCCAGTATCATCTAAAGTCAGTGTTTCTTAATGTCTTACAGCCTGTCCTTAAGGTGCGTCCAGACCTGAGTCGCCGCAAGTTTGTCAGATTTATACGAGACTTGCGAGTACGCAACGAGCTGCTCGAGAGAGGCTCGCTCCATTTTCTGTCGGTTTTTTGAGGAAACATCAAAGGAATTTGACCGCGACTGTACAGAGTTCGCAAAATAGTTTTTTTATTAGAGAGTTGTGAGTGGATTTTTCTGGATATTTTCGCTGGTAGATTGCGTTTGATCGGGCGGGAATTAAACGCGGAAACACCCTGTATATGGGGAACAGCATGTGACTGACGTCGTTTGGTGAATTATTGGGTTGCTACGCTGCGGAGGTTACCCGTTCTGGTGCCTAAAAGTAGCGGGCAATTTTGGGAGGGGGTCTGCAACGAAAAATCGCGTCGTTTTTCCGAAAAGCCCCCGCGCCATAGTGGGAGGTTCTTCCGAGAAAGGGGGGATTTTGTCGAATTTTTTTTGATTTTGTAGCGGCCTGGAAAATTCCTAACGTTGTTAGTAGGTAATATTGGAGCATGCTGCTCGCGTATTGAGCCGGAATGCTTCCAAGTATTACATACTGTTGTTTTCTTTTCGATATCGTGTGAAATAAATGGATTGCCTATGCATTAGCGCTCGTTTTGTGTGGTTTTTGTGTGAACTTTTTGAAAGATTTGCTTTGTTTCGTCCCGAATGTCGGTGGGCAAGTGCTTGAACTCTTATCTGCTGCCGGAAATAAATACATGAACCCTTTCATTTTGTTTTCGTCTAAATAAATCTGGTAACATTCTTGCACTTTGGCACACTTTATAAACCTTTACAAACAATTTAAAAATTTTTATACATAAAAAATCTAATAAATATATCCATTTTTTTCACAATTTTAAAAATAGCGACCCCGCTATACTTAAAACGCTCTTAACAAAAAAATATCCTCCCCAACAAACAATTTTTTTATCAAAAATATTCAATTTTTTACAATTTCCCCACAAGGGGGGCAAGGCCTTGGCGGGCCCACTTCCCTCTTGATTTTCCTTTGTACTATTAGGGATGCGGATGGCCTTGACGCAAGGCACCAAGCCGCCAGCAAGATGGAGCCACCTTGCTAGTCCTATCTGGTATTTATCGTCTATGCAACAATTAGTTCTTCGGCTGCGCCCTTTTGGGGGGCGCAGCCTTTGCAAGGTTGCAGCCAGGCCTAGTCCGGCGATGAAACAAAATAATTCAAGTCCAGCCCTGGCCGCAACAGTTCCAGATATCGATTTAACAATCACCTAACAATAAAATTAAAGTAATTTAACTTAATAGTCCGAAGCATTCACGTCTTGCATTGTCTTTTTAGTCATATAAAAAACACTTCAAATTCACACATTCAGAAATAATGCGGCGCCAGCCCACGAAGAGACGCGTCTTCATTGGCTGCCGCCCTTTTTCAGGAACTTTGGCGTCTCTTGTTTCGTTTTTGTCTTTTTGTGACTAATAGAATTGTTGTTGGTTGTTGTTGTTTGTTGCATTTTATCATGGTGAAAATCCAAATTTACGCCATCGGGCGGGGCGTTTCGATGCACATACTTGGTTGCGCATAGAGGTTCGTATCTTTGGTAGTTCATATAAAGTGTGGCGCAATTTGGGCCTGCATGTGCGCCTTTTTAAATTTGCATTTTACGTTTTTGTTTAGATGAACAAGCTTTGAGAATTTTTTTCGCAAATACCCAGTTTCGTCTTTAGCCGTCCTCAGAGTGCATGCAGGCCGCGCTGTTGAACCACACCTGGTACAATTAGGTAAAACAAGCAATTAAATCTGTTAAGGAAAAATGACAAAGCATTTAAAACGCTGAGGTTGCAATGGTTGGTTGCGGTAAAATTAACGGAAATTTGTATGGCTATAAATCTAAAATATATTTTGATTTCTTGAGGTAGATTGTAGTGTAGGCACGCAGTTGACATACCATATTCCACTAACTGTTCTCCAAACTTTCCACTTAAACGCTTAACACTTACATGTATCGGAAAAATGGGGGGGTGAAATCGGCTCGCGCGGTCTCTCGAACTGAACTGACTGACTGACTGGAAACCATCAAAAACCATAGAAGGAAAAGCAATTGGAAAATGAATATTGCAAGTAGTGGAAGGCCTCGAGATGGTCCTATACAATAAGGTATGTGAAACCTATGCGCAAGGCAGTGAATGTTGTTGACTGGTCTCTATTGTGGTTCGGGCGCTTGCGTCTCGGGCTGCGATTGGGTGCTACCCTCTTTCGCTGGGCGCGCCGGGCGCGGTCTTGCTCCCGCTGGCGCAGGAATGGCTTGCAATACCATCGCGCGAATTCTTCGTTGAGCCGACTGCAAACGACAAAACAAATCACTCTGTATAATCTGTAGATGACAGTTTTCCCTGACATAACTATCACCCTGTATATTCGTGCGCTATTCAACGGCCCAGAAGGTCCAAAGCATTACAAGCTCTTTTATTTCATTTACTTCGCGTCAAATTTGGGGATAATTAGATAATAAACTCACTTTAATATGAGCCAAAAAACCCCTGATAGTCTCACCTGAACGCTAAAGAATGGTCCAATGATATGTACAGTGGTTTCATCTTCTTGCGGCGTGGCTCCTTGCTCGGGCAACTTGATAACACTTCCAGTGACTCTTTGCAGCTCACGCACATTCTGGCCGCCTTTTCCAATGATGCGGCCCACTTGTGAACTGGGCACCAAAATTTCCACTGTCAGTCTCACATCATCCGAGCCGGCCACGAAGCCCTCCTCCCTCATCTTCTCGAAGATCAAATATTGCGCCTACAAAGACAAACAGGAGGTGAAACCAATCGAGATTTTATTAATGTCTTTTATGGAAGAATGAAATTATCTGATGATTTCTTATGGCGTTTGCTATGGGTAAATTGGTAACTGTTGAGAACATCAGGCCCTTGCGTGCGCTGTTAACAATATGCTCAGCTTATAGAAAATCTATGTACCAACAACTTATCTTAGTGGTTTTTTTTGGGCAAATGCGGGTTTCGACCACTTTGAACTCATTGAAAACTCACTACCTGCTACAAGACGCCATCGAACGCCCAAAAATCAATACTTTAATGAGTTTTACAACATTTTCTGTGTCATTTTTGTACAGAAAAAGGCCATTAGCAGAAAATTGGAAGAATTCCCGGAATTTTCCAATTTAGAACGAAGCAAATCGCGCTCAGTCTTTCCATCGTGTCATTAAAAACAATTGACTAATGCAACCAACTGTCATGCGGTTGTCATATCAGGTTGCCTGCCATTGTCCATCAGAGAGTTTTGCTTGGAAAAGCTCCAAAAAAGACTTTCGAGTCGTTAAGAACTGATTTTTTTTCTAAATTGGCTTCTTTTCTTTTGGCCACACTGACCAAAACCCAAAAATTCTTTGAAAACTCCAAATGGACCTAAAAATACCCGCAAAAGCTTAATACCAAATGTGTCAGGTCCTGACGGCTAGTAGGCCTCTATGTTTGCGATGACAGCAAACGTCAAGACAGGAAAATCGCGATTTCTTCGCCAAAATCACTTTTTCTGATCGGAAAATGTCACCAAACGACAACGGAAAGTTGCATTTTCAGAAAATCAACACTACCTTGTAGGAACATGGAAAATTTCTCGGGATTTTCGAATTTAGAACGGGGCTTTTGGACAAAATTTTGGGGAAAAATGGGTGATTATTGAGAACATTAATATGCTCATCTATAGAAAATCTCGGTACCAACAAATATTCTTAGTGGAGTTTTTTGCGAAAATGCGGTTTTGGACTACTTCCCTCTCATTGAAATTCACTACTTTTCCATAAGATAACAAAGGACGCCATGATGTCCCCGCTGTCTGTCAAAGCGTTGTCACCTGTCCTTTGTTATTTTATGGGAAATTTGCGATTTTCAATGAGTGAAAAGTGCTGCAAAAAGGCATTTCCACAAAAACACCAAAAAGAAAAGTTGTTGGGACATGGATTTTTTATTAAGTGAGCATATGGTTAATCGCGCACGCAAAGGCCTGATTTTTTGAAAAATTTCCAATGAATTTCTATTGGTTGTTCGTTTCGCTCTCAACTGTTGTGCGATTAAACGTTTGATATTCCGTCTCTCTTTAACATCAAGAAACACATATATCGCCTCGCCCTCTTGGCGAATGTAAACTCAATTATGGTGGTGTATTTGTTGGAGTATTTTCAAAATGTTTACCTTCCATTGCGCTTCAGGGGTTCCCACAACGGTAACCCGTCGTTCACTAGGCGGTTCTTGAGGCTTCGACTCGTCCAGTGGGGCGATTTTGACTGAAGCGCCGGAAAATCGAATAATGTTGCGGATATGCGAGCCCTGCAATCAACAATTTTCGCTCGAACTAGCTTAAAATCATGTCGGGTTTTGCTCACTTTGGTTCCAATGATGGCACCGACGGCGTTGTTTGGAATGTACAAGTAGGTTGATTCTTGAACATCGGCTGCTTGACTGTGACTCAACCCTGTTGATGGGAAAACTCCCGCTGGATATGGAGCCTGGCCTGCGTACAGGCCACGCGATCCATACCCAATGCCTGCAGTCGCCATCATCGCCATCGGATGCAATCCTGCAAGCCAAAACCAAACATGTTTGTTCAATCAATTCACCAAAAAACTGAGAATTCGCGAAAAACTAAATCGGAAATTCGGCAACAATGTATTTTCATTTAAAACTTTTATAGAACTCCCATTGCCGATGATTTGCTTGGTCCCAAATTCGCCTTATTGGGGGTTTTCCCATCAATAATTTCGGTGGAAAAGTGCCCGGATAATGGAAACAGTTCACGGAAATTTTATTAGTCTAATATTAGCATTTGAATAGGTACAGGTTTGGTAATTGTCGGCGTTTCCTTGTATAAATGATCGATAATTGCCGCGTAAGAACCTGCTCTAAATGTGGCACACCGGCGTACTTTGTACAAACTTCAAACGCTCAAAGTGCCTTGAGTCAAACTTCTTAGGTGAACAGTGATTTTTACCTGGAAACATCATGGTTTGTGGAGCCATGGCTTGGAGATCGTTCTCGTAGCTTTGCCTCAATTTGGCGCTGATTTGCGCCTCCGCCTTGCTCATGTTGTCGATCGAGCCTTTGACCGTAATGATTCGCTCCAAATTGAACGAGCTGATGTCGTTGATGCTCGAGACGGTGATCTTGGTCTCCGTTTCCTGCATGATCCGCTTGATGGTGTTCCCACCCTTCCCTATGATCCGACCAATCAGGTTGTTATGGGCGAGTATTTTCAAAGAGATTTCGCTGGAAAACCGAGCAATGTTTCACAAACCACGCCTCTCAAGCCACCATCGCGCTCCAATCACTCACCCTTTATTCGTGTTGTTCGACTCCTGCTGCATCACTTCCAAGATTTTCTTGCAGGCGTTGGTGCAATTCTCCGGATTGCCGAAAATTGTGATTGCCTTTTCCAATGAACCAACGTTGTCCTTCCGATGCACGTCCACTCGCGCCCTGGTCATTTGAGTTATTTGCCTAATTGTTGAACCCTGTCTTCCAATAATAGCTCCTACCTACGGTTGAGCATCTGTTTCGATCAAGTGCTTGATGTATTGAGTGGTTGCATGCTTACCATATCACTTTGTACTAGAATTCGGAGTGGAAAGTCTGTTTGCCGACTTGGTCCGGGAACCACCCCAAATGGGGCACCCGGACCTCGTGGCCCTCGTCGCGATCGCTTCTCTACCGCCAGTTCAACTTTGATCGCTTTGCCCTCAACTTCGATTCCATTCAACTGAACAACAGCTCTGAAACAAACCAACTCAATGTCAGTGCGACACTTCCACACTTGCTTCTTAATAGTTTTTACTTGAATTGTTATGGCCCCCTCTTAAGTTCCCATTATTTTACTATTAGCACCTGTTTGAAGGTATAGTCTCTTTAAAGTCTATTTTTTGGCAATGCCACATTGCCACTTATATTCAAAAGTATCTACAACTGCGATATTTTAAATACGATACCCTGTATATTATAGATAGGCCTTATAGATCTGACTATTTTTGCTTAACAATACCTTGTGAGTCCCAACCTACATTGTGAGTTAGTGAGTTATAACTCATTAAGTCATTTAAATTTAAACGGTAAGCTAAAGCTAAGCTTTACGAGACTCGAAACTGGAATAAATTACCTAAACCATCTAAAAAAAGTCCACCTCTATTTTGATAAGTAACGTTTTTTTTACCAAGAAGGTGACCGCAACATAAACTGCGCCGGTGCGTTGCGCTGGCGCATCAAGCCATTGCGCCGGCACTGCGCCGGCTCTTCAAAATTCACTGAGTTACCCATCTCTATCTGAAATAGTGGCTGCATTCGAATCGGGTAGCCAATGAAAATCGAGCTCGGACCAATCAAATCCATCACATCTTCACCGCATTGCATAATTTACGTTGTCTCAATAGACTTTATTTTCACTTTGAAGGCGCCAGGCCCGTTTTGGGTGCATTTTTAATGGTATGTATCTGTTAAACTGAATTTTAATGTGAGTTTTTACAAAATAAAATAAAACCAGCGCAAAAACATATGAAAAAATCAACTTCTAGTTGACTTTTGAATGGGGAAAAAACTGATAATAAATCCCGAACTGAAACTCCACTCGACTTGGGCAATAACGCTTATTTACATTATGCATATCGGGCCGGTTACACAGTTTTGCAGCGCCAACAACAATTATTATTATTATACTTATCCAGTCTTCCGGTGTTATTGAACTGTTGCCTTCTGAATGTTTACAACACGACATTGGCCACTTGGGTTCTTGTAACGATCGAAAAATGTGATATATGCGTGTTTCACGCATTCGTATTGATTCATTTGATGCGTTTTCATGTCGAAGAAGTCCCCAAACGGGCTGTGGTTTTTCCAATCGTGACATGCATAAGCAATTCGGGTTCTAAGCACTTTTTTATTCAGTTGCCCCGCATTCGTTTCATTGAAGGCTTGAATGATCCCAAGTTCGGTCAGTAGTAGAACGAACTGAAACGAACGAGCGCGAATCCAAGCAGAAGGGAGCTTAAAGGGCTCCAAGTTAACGGTAACCATCGAAATTTGCGGATTTCGATCCCTAACGAGGCAACCAGTTAAAAAGGCCCCAACCGCAAAACATATGCGAAACAAAAAAAATAAAAGCAAAACGACGAGTTGGGCACAAGCCTCCTTCGGAGGCACCTGCCCGACGTGTTTCGGTAATTATTCAGCCTCGGATCGAATTATTTCTCGATTAAGACGGTCCTTATCGTCGATAATCACCGCATATCGCTTCAATTTGATTTTAAATATCCGCTTTATTAAAACAATCGTTCTTGTGCAAGGACAACGTTTCGCGCGTCGCGTGTCTGCAACCATCCTGAACAGAAAATTGCTAGATTTGTCAGTTGAATGGAGAAAATCGATTTATTCAGGTGTGGGTGACGTCAAGCTATTACTCATTTTGGCACTTTGATGCTTGGAAAACGGGTATTTTGTATATGAGTTAAGATTGTGGTGAGCTTTCCAGGCTGTCGTGAGAAAGAATTTCCTCCTAACGTTTCGCAAGCACGAGTGGCTTGCCTCTTCAGAGGTGGTGTGCCTGAAGCCCTGAAAACTCACTTTAAATAGTGTACAGAGTGGTTTATGCGATTTATGTCAGAATTTTAATTTCATACCGTTCCATAGTTTGACTTAAAATTTATGAAGGAGGCCACAAGAACTCGGGTGTTTTTTTCTTCTTCTAAACCTAATCAATTTAAGTGGTACTTACTGTTGTGCTTGTTCAGTTGTTTCATATGTGATTTGGACCACTTGGGTGGCCGGATCTTTGGATGTAAGTTTATCACAATGAATGACGCTGCCATGCTGGCTCAGCAGCAGTTCGATGTCTTCAAACTTGATTTGTGGACCCAAATTCGATATTATGATTTTTGACGTTTGGCTGCAACAAAACTACCCAATAGAAACTCGGAATTTCATTCAAAATCCACGCCCCCTAGCAAGCAGTTGTGATTAAACCACGCCCATGCAGTGACAGTATGAATGTCACTGGTGATGTTTTAGTTGCTACTGACAGCTATCAGTTTCACATTTATCTAGTGACAATTGACGGACAGATCAAGGGCATTATGTCAATGACTTTTAAGAATGTCAAAGAAGGTGATGAAAACGTCTTTGTAAGACAATGACGAGTCTCAAAAGCTCAGTTCAAAAGCTATAGACACTATTGAGGTTGCACGGTTTGACACCTGAAAAAATGACGTTGACAATTAGTAAAGCTGTCACTAGACGATTCGTTGCCATAGAAATGCCCAGCCAACTTGAACCAAATGTGAAACATTGTAGGTTTTGGTCCTTCGAGCTGGCCATGGCAGGATTTCGTTCCGGTTTGAGTTGCGATTGCCAGTTGACAAATCGGTCGCGGCTTGATTTCAATTGCGCCCAGGGCGGAAACGCATCCCGTTACAAGGTGCACTTTTGCACCCCTTTTATGGCATTTTATTATGCATACACCAACATTAACTATCACCGCAACAGGTGAGAGAGACCGGGCATTGGTCATCTTATTAATGAACATCGTGGCATCGGCATGGAATTTCGATTAAAGCGACATTAACGGTGAATGTTGTTTTCGCCACGAGTTTGATTATCGGTGTGGAAGCATTTGGGAAAACGATTCATTCTTCTTTGATGGGTTCGTTTAGCATTTCAGTTTAGGCGCGGGCCGAAAACGCCGTCAAAATAATGCAGAGCGGCCCGAAATAGATGTGCAGAGCAGACACAAACAGAAAAGGTAACTGCTCTATTTCTGGCACAGTGTTTTTGCGTTCCGCAGAACGTCTCAAGGGTTCGCAAGTCATTTTTATTTTCTTCGAAATTCGTATCGGTTTTCTTCTCACTGGTCGATTCGTGGATTCCGGCCTGTTTTTCCGTTGAAATTCATAAACACAGAGTCTTATCTAATCCATTTTCCTGATAAGGCCTTTGAGCTCATCTAACTGGCACGTGATGGGGACCATAAGTACTCAACAACTAATCAATATAAATATATAAATTTTACATCGTATCGGTTGTGCTCGATACAGTGGCGCTTCATCGCCCTCCTTTTCCACAGTGTTTCTTTTTAATAACACGCCACTGATCCAGTGGGTCAATGTCAAACACTAGTAGATGGCATTTGTTTTTGACGTATCTGGTTGTTTGACGCCACGGTAGCATCTCAGACGATGACAGTTAAACAAGACCTTCCTAAATATTTGCAATTTTGTCCTCTTAATAACTCGCGGCTACGAGAGTCCATATTTTCTTTTCCTCTACGTGCGCTAGCAGCACAGTTCGAATTGACTGTAGTTTTGCACACTCATTACCCAAGCCTCGTAAAACCATTGAAATGAGCATAAATGCAAATGATTACCGATGCATGCCCATTTTCATGTAACCTCAAAAGTTCACAACCCGATGATGAAAACGCGTAGTTAAGTGGCAACTAAATGCATCGTCAGTAGTTGCGATTAATCAAGGCTAAAACGCGCCTGAACACTGCAAAATGCGCTCAAATAATCAACTGCATAGCGAATTCGTGTTGATTATGGAAAAAGAGCTACGGCCCTGGTGGCGTTGAAACAAACGTTGACTTTCAGCTAGGACTAGGGGGCGCACTTAACCACAAAAACCCTCTCACACTAGCAAACGGTTGTTGTCAGACTTACCTGAAACAAAAAGAAACTTACATTAGAATGCATCGAATAAATAACATTTGAATAGTTATGTTGCTAAACTATACGGGGCGACATTCCGGAGATAAGGCCCTAGCATAGAAGATAAGACAACTTTATCTTTTTGTCAATAGTAAACTGGAATTAGATCCAAAGTCAACGTCAGCAGATAGTGGAAAAGCGTTGTTGGCTTTGAAGATGTAGTAGTAGAAGGGAAGCTGATGGCGGCTTCTTGATTGAAAAACAATCGGATAAATGCAATTTGCGAACAATTTTACAGTAGCATAGGGACAATTTGCCGGTTTTAGGAACAATTTAGGGTTGAAAACCTGAAAAAGGACGATTTACAAGCGCAAGCATGGATATCTTGGTTATTAGAGAAGATACGAGGTCGGCTCAATTAGGGACAAGTTGCGTATTTAGAAGTGCACAACACATGCCATCGAGACGCTAGACGATTTTCATCAAGTACTAAGATTTCTGCACGAAAAACTCAATTTTCGACATTTTTTATTTTATATTTTGACGTTCACAAATGACATTGGCGGAAATTGCTTCTTAAATTGTCATTTATTCTCCTGATATTGATAAAAATTGAGGTCTACTACAAAAAAAAACGATGGTTTTGCCACTTGCATCTAATAATAAAGGGCTTGAGGCACTCAAATATTGCTTTTGGTATCATTTGTGGAAATGGCGTTGGCAAAAGTCACACAGAAAAATGACATTAGCGACAGAAGCTTCAAAAATTGTAATCAGATTGACGCTCGCTTGCAGTTAGTAGTAGCTAGAGTTTGTAGGGACTATTTGTGGCATTGACGTTTCCAAGCGACATTGTTAATACTGTCAAAAACGACTATGAAAGACTGATTTCTTATCTGTAACATTTTTGACATTACATGACAGTGACATGAGTGAATACTCACTTAAGTTGCATGCGTAATAATAAACAGATAACTTCAGAAGATTGAGATTTAACCCAAAAAGCCTTAAAAATCTAGAATCTTTAAGTTCATTTAACTATCCGGTTGACATTGACGTTGTCAAAAGTCACTTTAAACGTTTTCCGTAATAGGTATTCGGTTTCCCATATAAAATTATAAAATCTCTTAAAATGTCATGAATTCTACATCATTTTCATGTCAAGGAAGCAAGGAATGCAACAAACTCATTGAAGAACACGTTAGAAGTTTCAGCTTCGAAATAATCGATATTCATGGTACATTTTAAGCGTTCACGATCTTTGACCCACGATTTCTTCCCTATTATTGACCCAAATTCTTTATAAACGCACATTTGTAAGCTTCTTACGTCAAACGGAAACGATGGACCTCAAAAACCAAGCATCTGAAATTTAGATTTTTGGTCGAAAATTTTCCTAGGATGGGGGTCGATTTTTGAAAAAATATAAATTTTCTCAAATTTTTTTTTTCGGCTCATTTTAAGCGTTTTTGGAGCGTTCACTATCATTAACCGACGATTTCGTCCTTATTATTGACCCAAACACTATATAAATGCACATTTGTGAACTTTTTATGTCAAAAGGAATCGATTGAGCTCAAAAACACTCATGTGAAAATTTGATTATTGCCCAAAATTTTCTCATTTGACAGATATTGACAAGATTCTCGTGGGCTTTTTGACTTTTGCCACTGACATTCACAATATTTGACCACGGACATTGACGTTTGCAAGCGACATCTTTAATACTGTCAACGACGACAATGACAGTCGGCTGATTTCTTATCCGTAGCACATTTGACATCACATGACAGTGACTTGAGTCAATGCACACTTAGGAAACAGAGTTTTGACTTAAAACGACTGCGTTCCAGAAGGCGTCTGGTTGTGTAACTGATTACAGAACCCTAAATCAAGCGACCAGAGTCAGTGGCGGAGTGAGTGAGAGTTGCAGTTCTGGGCGTGCCAGACCTCTTGCAGTTAAAAAAAACAATTTTACAAGATTCGTATGAACTAGACTAGTTTGTTGGGTCACAATCGAAACCAGGTCCTTTGCTAGCTGATAAACGAGCCAGATAAGCCCTTGGTAAATCATGCTTAGAATGAACCGGCGTAAACAAACAGCAGCGCAAAGTCGAGGCTCGCTATCGGGCCGGCAGCAGGAAAAGACATGGTAAGCAAAAGCGAGCCTATCGAAAATACCAGGCCGTTTTTTGGTTCGGCGGCAATGACCTTAAAAATCACTGGAATCATTCAATGAATGGGGGCTTCAAGGCGATTGAGCGACCAAGTTTAGTACGACCGCTCGAGAGACTGTTGGGACTGTTGTACGATGTACTTAAGGAATTGCCAGGCAGCGAAACATCCAAAGTACGTAGATGCACCGGGCACGTGTCATTTCGGTACTTTGACGTCTCGCGAGATGTAGGTGGATGACTTACGGCGGATGCTGGGACATGGGCGGTTCCTTGTTCGCTCACAGGAAAAACATAAACCAAGAATTCGGACCGAAAACAAGACGAAATCGACGACGAAACGACACCAATAAACCGTTCTCGCTAACTGAATGATTGGAGAAGTGAGAGAGCGGCAGTACTAGTTCCGTGACATATGCAAGTTACCAACTGAAATTCGCACGAGTACTTGCGCGCATTCGCTTTGAACTGCACTGATAGCATGTGGGAACGCCGCTTTAACTGAACGAAAATGCAATCCTTTGTGCAACGAAATGCCATTGCGATAATGCAGCGCCAGAAAACCGGTGCCTGCATGTCGCTAATTGGACCTACCACTCGCACCCATCAGGGTAGCAACATCAGGAAGAAAAGGGACAAAAAGTTCGGCACTTTGGAACGAAGCATCTTTTTCATTAGACGGGGGCCAAAGATCGCATTATCCTTTAAAGCCCCATCTCATTAGTCTCCCCATACTAGCCGTTCTTCCTTGGATACATCGTACATTTTGATACTAATCTTCCGTGTCTTCTATCAGTCTTCATCCGACTGAGTCATTTTTTTCAACCGCGATCTCTGGAATCAAAGCGCGAGTCTTCTAGACGAAGAAATAGAGGAACTTGTTTCTTCTTCCACCACATCTAGACCTTGTTACAATACAATCGCCATAATCGAAGCACCCATGAAGATTGCAAGATACTCCCTTTGCAACCTCTGGGAGAAGAAACAGATCGTACAAGAGAGCCCATTAGCAAAGCATTCGAATGCGACACTCAGTATATTTTGATACCAATCTTCAGTGTCTTGCATCAGTTTTCATGCTTCGTCATCTTCAGAATCAAAGCCCGAATCTTCTAGAAGAAGAAATACAAGAACTTGTTTGTTTTTCTACTACATCTAGGCCTTGTACAGTCGCCATAATCGAAGCACGCTTAAAGATTGCAAGAAAAGCGGCACTGAGGATGAAACTACACCTTTAGAACCTTCTAGGAGAAGAAACAGATTTTGGACGCATCGTCTAAGGGAGCCCATTAGTCCATAGCATTAGAACCCATGTTTTGATACTAATCTTCCGTCAGTCTGCATCCGACTAGACCATTTTTTCAACCGCAAAATATTATAAATGTACTTTTAAGTCTCCTAGAAGAAGAAATAGAAGAGAGAACTTCGACTAAATCTTTTGCGAATGATATAATCAACAAATCCAGTTGAAAAGTAGCAGACAGTCGCCAATAAAAGTGGCTTTGAGGGTAAATTTACAACTTTGGAACCTGCTAGAGGAAGAAATTGAAGAAACCAACTTCAGCTAGATCTTTTGCGAACGACATATTCAATAAAACCAGTTGAAAGTAGAAGAAAGTCGCCAATAAAAGTGGCTCTGAGGGTACATTTACAACTTTGGAACCTGCTAGAGGAAGAAATTGAAGAAACCAACTTCAGCTAGATCTTTTGCGAACGACATATTCAATAAAGCCGGTTGAAAATGAGCAGAAAGGCACTGGAAAAAGTGGTACTAACGGCAAAGTTAAACTTTGGAACCTTCTAGGAGAAGAACTAGAAATGACGCTGTTGAAAAGAAGAAATCTGGTACCAAATGGTTGCTTCTTTAGAGGCAAAAAAGCACCGAGTTTTGTTCCGTATTCCCCTAATCCATAACATTATTGAACCGGTGGGACCCTTTAAGGAACACGCTTCTTTAGTACCGAGTGCAGGTTCGGCCACGAACATAAAGCGGCGATCTGTCGAATAACATTCTTCGTTTAAGATTTAACACTCGAAAGGGGGGAGACGTGAAAGAATCGGGGCCAAGACGTACAGACAATGCGTGCCCGCACGTGCACTATGCCGGTTCTTTTTGTGCCTTTTCCCCTCATAGAACCCAATTAAAAAGATCCCGAACCCGAATGGGATACTTAACGCTCAAGGGATCGGAACGTTCGGATCTTTGATTCCCCCGGTCACATGGAGCTGACTGTGCTTGAAGAATCTGAGCCCACTTTCGAAAAAAATCGTTTAGTAGCGAAACGGATTATACAGGGTGATTTAAGGCACCAAAATGCCCGAGCGAACTTAAGAGGTTCTTAATCGTTTTGATTGAGATATTTATTTTGTCTATTGAGGGTTCTGGTAGGAGGTTTGGCACTGGATTGAACCTCCTTTTCTTTTCTAAAAATGGCCGACGTTTCGACCTTTTGGGCGTGCCAAGACAGTGTGACAATTTGTCAAAAGATTAGTAGGAAATCGGTCTATAAAAGGTGATTTATCGCTGACACCAAAATGCAAGTGCGAACTTACGCGTTTTGATTGAGAGGTTTGTCTGGTCTGGTAGGGAGATTGGGTCTGGATTGGAACGCCTTTTATTTTCTAAAAATGGCCGACGTTTCGACCTTTTCGGCCTGCCAAGAGAGTGTGAAAATGTGTCAAACGATTAGTAGGGAACCAATGTGATAATACAGGGTGAGTTAGCGATACGACACCAAAATGCAAGTGCGACCTTAAGCAGTTCTTAAGCGTTTTGAGTGAGAGATTTGTCTGGTCTGGTAGGGGGATTGGGTCTGGATTGAAACGCCTTTTATTTTCTAAAAATGGCCGACGTTTCGACCTTTTGGGCGTGCAAAAACAGTGTGACAATTTGTTAAAATATTAGTAGGAAATCGGTTTATAAAGGGTGATTTATCGCTATGACACCAAAATGCAAGTGCGAACTTAAGCGGTTCTTAAGCGCTTTTTCCAATTTCGGTTCTGGTTTGGACTTCTCTTTTTTGTTCTCGAAATGTCGTCCATTTGGCAAAGCTTAGCAGTGAACAGGGTCAAGCATCTGATGTACCTACTGGAGACCGGGAGTTTTCCCTCCGGGCCTTTTCCTCGATTGGTTTGAGGGTCGTAATGAATTCTTCCTCCGTACGATGGAGGCAAAGAGTTGCGGTTGTCAACTCGCAAGAAGTCGCCCGGCTATTAGTTTTCGGATTAAATGGGGTTGTTTAATTTGGGCAGGTGAGTGGCGGCGTGTGTCCGAACGAAGAACCGCTGCTGCCGTTGCCTGATTAATTCGCCACTTGGCTCACTTAGCAGCTGCTCTCTCCCGAATATTTCGGCTGTTTGGGGGGGCCGAGGGGGTGACGGACGTAGGGGCGGCCTGACCTTGAACTCCGCGGCCCGCCGAAATTTGCCAGTTAGACAGGCCGCTTCTAGGAATCTCGCCCTCCTTTGCCCCGCTGCCACCTCGCTTTCAACCCGCCTGTATACCGCCACCCCATATAAGTTTGACTATAGTCTAGTTTCGGAAAGGCCCGTTTTTTGCCAGCGCACGCCACTGGTTTGCTACCATTCAAAAACGCTTCTAATCCAACTTCATTGTCGCTATTTTTGCGGGTTATTCGTGACAAATAAACACTCATGATTGAGCATTCTTCGGGTGATTCAAAACAGGCGATTTGACCGATTTCCCATGTATCAGAGGCATGTGCCACATCAAGAACTCACAATCACAGTTGAGCACCTTAAAAGGCGCTCTCTCTTGTCTCTCTGTGTCTTGATGGGCCGCATGTTTGGAATTCCGTTCTTGCGATCATTGACCTTTTTCCAATTAGTTTACGTCTTCTTAATAGAAAAGCACTTTGCGTTATTTTCGGCTTCCTAAGATAATAGAATCTGTTGGTTTGATACATTATTTGGCACGTCACGATGCCATTCTCCCCGCAACAAGTTACCGATCGTTCAGTGAGAAACTTCTTGAGTTGAATTTTGGAAAAATCCGGCCTTAGCCGGTGAGAAAGTCTTCAAGCTCTCGTAGCACCGAAATTACTTTTTAAATTGCCCAGTGCGCATTCAGTCGACCAGCCAAAAATCCAAGAATCGAACTTCAACCCTTTGGAAATTGCGAGTTTTTGTCTAATTTTGCGTCTTAAAGTCTCTTTTGAAGTCACTTTCACATAGTAGTCTTGCAGGCTCTTTAACCGAACTCTTTAGATTTTTCAAAGGAAGTTTGGGACTCTTTAAAAGGGACTTCAAACCCCATCCAGATACCATAAATAAACTGCTTGTTTTGTGCTGTTAAGGCTCTTTTACCGCGTAAATTTCTGAAAATTGGGCCTTCAATTCATTTCAAAGCCTTGCAGTCTCTATTCACGGCATTAAAACAGCGACATGCACTTAAAGCCACTTCAGTACTGAGAAAAACGATGTTTTTTCAGCCAAAGTTTCCAAAAGTACAGCTTTAAGCCTGGAAGCCAGTTTCAGCGTGCAATTTTGTCTTAACCGAAAGTTAATAGTTTCCCAGGTACCGGGTGTCACAGTATAAATAAAATTTCCGTTTTTTTAAATAGATTTATAACCAGTTTTACTACTACCAAAAAATTTTGAGTGTGGGTGTTTTGTAAAAATTATTAATAATAAATTAAATTTTAAGAATCTATTAAAAATAAACGAACATTTTATTTACACTTTTTGCCTGAAACGCAATATTTTGCCTTGCAGGCCCTATAAACGATGCCCTAAAACCCTTAAATCGACTTTAACTTGTACATTAAAGCAGTCATTGAATCGACTTCAAATCACTAACTAAACTCGAGTTTTCCACACTCAAATGCCACAATTTTGAAAGCGAGTTTTCCATGAATTAACTTGACTAAGGGCCGTTTTAGAATGCCAAAAACCAATTTGTGCTCGAAAACCAGTTTAAGACAACGACATGCTCAAGCGACTTCACCCCTTAGAAAGAGATTGTTTGCGAACCAACTGGAGCTACAGTGTATTTTTAAGTAAAATCACTTTCTGTATGCCATTTATCGTCCAGAAACTGCTAATAATTTGAGTTAAATTGCTCTTTTTGTCATCGACAAGTTTGACGGTCAATTGACCAGTTAAGCTCGACTTGCAAAAGCTTTCAGCCGACGTTTTTTCGATTTCAAAAGTAGTTCAAAAGCGACTTCAACCCTTGGAAACAGCAGCAGTGAAAAGCTCTTGAAGCATTTTAAAGCCTACAATCAGTCAAGCTGCACTTTAAAAGGGACATTTAAGCATCATTTTAAATGAGAAGATTTTATATAATTTGCAATTGAAGCACTTTAAAAGTACGTTTCTGCTCCATCCACACAGTGAAAAACACTGATTGGTGTCGGGCTTGTAAAGCTGCATTTTGTTAGCTTTCAGTGACTTTGCCATATGTTGAGGCATTTAAAAGGCCCAGCTGAACGCCACATTTCTAAAACGTGCCCCGAAAGTTCGGGTGCTGTTGATTATACCACCACATTTTAATCTCTTCGGGGTCGCGTTCACATTCACAAACACCCGAGAACGACGCAGTCCCTTTTCAAGGCGCTATTATTGATTTCTACCCTCGGATCTTTCAAGCGCTACGCACCGAAAGAGAGCCTCCACGATCCCGAAAAAAGGGCACCACAGGTGATCGGATAATGTTCGTAAACATCTAGCGGGCCTTGCGACCCGCCAACAATTCTTTCAAGGAACTTCTCATCATTTTTACCTGCTCTCGGCCACGCGAAGGCTTCCAGTCGGTTTTTGGCTGCAATTTTGCCTTATTTTAAGCGCCATGGTTTGGGTGCATTTCGGCCACTCTGTACGCCTGTTCGGGGTCGAAAGCGAATCGCTCCGAATGAAGATGAACGGCTCCAGATGCTAACGAACATTCCCCCCCCACCGCCGATAAAATCACCTTCATTCGGAGCGATTCGCTTTCGTTCGGCGAGCTTTTGAAAGACTTTTGTGGTAATTTTCTGACAAAAATACAGTTAAAAAGTCAAAAAACACTGTTGCCAGACTGTGTGGAATTGTAGAAACATATCAATTTTATCCGGAAGATATTGGAAATAGTTGACATTTTGCATCAAAAACGCCAAAGAAAGCATTGGCTCGAATGCCAGAAAAGATCGCCCTGATTGATGGCGAATTGCCACGAATTGGTGACGCAAAATCACTCAAATGCCTAGAATGGCAACTAAAGCCATGAAAATGAACGCAAAACTAGAGTTTTACAGTGTGTTTTTGGCGAAAAAGTCAAAAGTTAATCGCCGCATGAAGGCAAAGAGCCCCGAATGCCGAAAAACATAGGCTCAATTGAAGGCGAATTAGCACGAATTTTATCGTGAAAAAATTAAGAGTGGCGCAAAATCACTCAAATGACTAGAATGGCAATTAAAACCCTTAAAATGCCCGCAAAGTTACAGTTTTAAAGTGTATTTTTCACCGAAAAATCTCTAAATAACTCGCAGAATGAAGGCGAAAGGCTCCGAATGCAAAAACACATCGGCCAAATTGAAGGCGAATGGGCACGAATTACCTCCTGAAATCCCGTTTAATGCCGAAATAAGCTACAGAGTGACTCAAATGACTAGAAATTACTCAATCGGTGCGATATTTTCTGAAAATCCGGGTCTTTTGCTTGATTTAGTGAGTTATTTTGGGATTTTTTCGCTAAAACACACTTTCAAACTCGAATTTAATGGTTTTAATTGCCAATCACGTTTATTTCGGCGCTAAGTGGGAGTTCAGGACAAAATTCGTGCCAATTCGCCTTCAATAGGGGGAATGTTTTTTAGCATTCGGGACCTTTCGCCTCCATTCGGCGAGTTGATTTTTTGGCTTACACAAACTTTAAAGCTCTGAAAATGCTCGGGACTTGTCAGAGTGTTCAGAAATATTGATTTTTTTTGCTCTATAATCTATGAATTTATTGAAATTTTGAATTTTAGTAACTGGTAGTAGTTTAGGTAATTCGTGCAAGTTCGTCTTCAATCGGGATGATCTACAATGACATTCTGCACCTTTCTCTCTGTCTCATTCAGAGCGGTTGGCTTGCGTTCGAAGGTGTTCTCTTTGGTTCGATTTCTTCAGCTTCCGTTCAGCGGGTTTCAATTTCGTTCAAAACATTTTTAGCAAATCATTTACTTCGCGTTCGCGGGCATTCGGCGTTGTTCCCAGTGAATAGCGATCGATCATCGCTATCGAAACGCGACAATTAGACGGTGCTTCGTGGCTTCGAAATTCTAGGTATATGGCACTGATTTCTACCTGAAATAACCCCCGGGTGTTTTCTAACGGAAAAATCCGGGTCCCTTGTAAACACGACCGCGGAGTGGAAAAAAAACAGGTAAAATTCCTTCAGACTTTTGGAGCGCGTTAAAAGGTTCTGTTTGGCGGATAGACAGAAGCAGGAATTAATGGGCGAGCTATGCGATTTTTGAAATGGTACCAAACCCGGCAACTGGCTCGGATCGATAATGGTCCCATAACGATGACGTTGATTGATTTCGGGTGCCGCCAACATGGTCCATTCTTCAGCTCCACGGATTGAATGGTGCCGAAAACTCGTTACGATCGCTTTGCCGAGAAGAACGAACTTGTGTATGTGTGTGTGTATTTTCATTAATGTGTTCAGTGCTCCCATTCCGATCCTCTCGGTAAATGAGGGCCCGAAACTTTTAAACCAGATGACTCACCACTGACGTCAGTGCCATATATTTAAAGCTATTTAGTTCTGTTAAATTCCAGCCTGGATCGCAGCCGATTTCAGTCTGCTTTAGGCCGCCGCAATCAACAACAGAACGGAAATGCTCGAAAAATGCTGGAAAAATGCACATAAACATTTTTCTTTTGCGAACTATCAACAGCCTTCTAGATTTTGAAACTGAACACAGTCTAGAGCGCATGAGTACGTTTCTATCGCAATCGGATAGCGAGTTGGCGCACAAATGCTCGAGTGCCGAGTGACGTTGCAGAAAGAGATGGTAGATCGAAGTTTACTGATGCCTAACAGAGATAGATATGGACAAATAATGTTCTTGAGCCAACATTTTTAACTCACTCAATCTGACCAATCCTGATCCATTCAATCAAAGGATTTTTATTACTTTGCTTCAAAACCGTGCGTCTCAGAAAAAATAGCCTGCAGATCTTTTTTGTGAAAAATTGAACAGAGAATTGAAAATTAATAATTTCCATCAAAACCAGTGGCGTGCAATTTTGCTACTTAAAATTGTCCAGGATTTTAAAGCATTTTGCACAAAAAAACAATGAGGAACAACGAGTCGAAAAGGTTTTAAAAGAAAATTTAGGGCGCGTGAGTGCGTTTATCGCGTAAACGGAAAGCGAGCAGGCGCACAATTAGACGCAACTGCTCGAGAACCGAGTGACGTCGAAGAAAAAGATGGTAGATCGAAGTTTACTGATGTCTAAGAGAGATGGACACTCCTTATAGGAAAAAAAATTCCCTATAGAGAGAGAGAGACCTTTTCCGCTGTTAATTGAGTAGAGATCTGAAAAATTTCAAGAAAAACCAGTGGCGTGCAATTTTTCTACTTGAAATTGTCCGGGATTTTAAAGTATTTTGCACAAAAAAACAATGAGGAACGAGTCGAAAAGGTTTTAAAAGAAAATTTAGGGCGCGTGAGTGCGTTTATCGCGTAAACGGAAAGCGAGCGGGCGCACAACTAGACGCAACTGCTCGAGAACCGAGTGACGTCGCAGAAAAAGATGGTAGATCGAAGTTTACTGATGTCTAAGAGAGATGGACACTTATAGGAAAAAATTTCCCTCTAGAGAGAGACCTTTTACGCTGCAAATTGAGCAGAGATCTGAAAATGTTTTAGAAAAACCAGTGGCGTGCAATTTTCCTACTTGAAATTGTCCGGGATTTTAAAGTATTTTGCACAAAAAAACAATGAGGAACGAGTCGAAAAGGTTTTAAAAGAAAATTTAGGGCGCGTGAGTGCGTTTATCGCGTAAACGGAAAGCGAGCGGGCGCACAACTAGACGCAACTGCTCGAGAAACCGAGTGACGTCGCAGAAAAAGATGGTAGATCGAAGTTTACCTGATAGTAAGATTAAGTAAGAGAGATGGACACTTATAGGAAAAAAATTCCCTATAGAGAGAGAGACTTTTTACGCTGCAAATTGAGTCAGAGATCTGAAAATGTTCAAGAAAACCAGTGGCGTGCAATTTTCCTACTTGAAATTGTCCGGGATTTTAAAGTATTTTGCACAAAAAAACAATGAGGAACGAGTCGAAAGGTTTAAAAGAAAATTTAGGGCGCGTGAGTGCGTTTATCGCGTAAACGGAAAGCGAGCGGGCGCACAACTAGACACAACTGCTCGAGAACCGAGTGACGTCGCAGAAAAAGATGGTAGATCGAAGTTTACTGATGTCTAAGAGAGATGGACACTTATAGAAAAAATTTCCCTCTAGAGAGAGACCTTTTACGCTGCAAATTGAGCAGAGATCTGAAAAATTTCAAGAAAAACCAGTGGCGTGCAATTTTTCTACTTGAAATTGTCCGGGATTTTAAAGTATTTTGCACAAAAAAACAATGAGGAACGAGTCGAAAAGGTTTTAAAAGAAAATTTAGGGCGCGTGAGTGCGTTTATCGCGTAAACGGAAAGCGAGCGGGCGCACAACTAGACGCAACTGCTCGAGAACCGAGTGACGTCGCAGAAAAAGATGGTAGATCGAAGTTTACTGATGTCTAAGAGAGATGGACACTTATAGGAAAAAAATTCCCTATAGAGAGAGACCTTTTACGCTGCAAATTGAGCAGAGATCTGAAAATGTTCAAGAAAAACCAGTGGCGTGCAATTTTCCTACTTGAAATTGTCCGGGATTTTAAAGTATTTTGCACAAAAAAACAATGAGGAACGAGTCGAAAAGGTTTTAAAAGAAAATTTAGGGCGCGTGAGTGCGTTTATCGCGTAAACGGAAAGCGAGCGGGCGCACAACTAGACGCAACTGCTCGAGAACCGAGTGACGTCGCAGAAAAAGATGGTAGATCGAAGTTTACCGATGTCTAAGAGAGATGGACACATCATACCCACGGGACGACAATCTATAACCAACTTACAGGGTGTTTCTAATCAATCCCAGCTATTAATTGAACTTGGTTTTCGCTACTCCGTCAAAGGATTTTAATTTGTTTGCGCCAAAACAGTTCGCCTTATAGAAAAAATCATGAGACCTTTTCCGCTGTAAATTGAGCAGAGATCTGAAAAATAACTATTTCCAGAAAAACCAGTGGCGTGCAATTTTTCTACGTAAAATTGTCTGGGATTTTAAAGCATTTTGCACAAAAAAGCAATGAGGAACAACGAGTCGAAAAGGTTTTAAAAGAAAATTTAGGGCGCGTGAGTGCGTTTATCGCGTAAACGGAAAGCGAGCAGGCGCACAATTAGACGCAACTGCTCGAGAACCGAGTGACGTCGAAGAAAAAGATGGTAGATCGAAGTTTACTGATGTCTAAGAGAGATGGACACTCCTTATAGGAAAAAAAATTCCCTATAGAGAGAGAGACCTTTTCCGCTGTTAATTGAGTAGAGATCTGAAAAATTTCAAGAAAAACCAGTGGCGTGCAATTTTTCTACTTGAAATTGTCCGGGATTTTAAAGTATTTTGCACAAAAAAACAATGAGGAACGAGTCGAAAAGGTTTTAAAAGAAAATTTAGGGCGCGTGAGTGCGTTTATCGCGTAAACGGAAAGCGAGCGGGCGCACAACTAGACGCAACTGCTCGAGAACCGAGTGACGTCGCAGAAAAAGATGGTAGATCGAAGTTTACTGATGTCTAAGAGAGATGGACACTTCTTATACGGAAAAAAACCCTATAGACAGAGACCTTTTCCGCTGTAAATTGAGTAGAGATCTGAAAATGTTCAAGAAAAACCAGTGGCGTGCAATTTGTCTTCTTAAAATTGTCCGGGATTTTGAAGCTTTTTGCTGAAAAAGTCTGCACACCCACAGACACACAATTTCTGCAGCGTAACAATGAGTTCAGTGAGATTTTAAAAGAAAAGATATTTAGGGCGCATGAGTGCGTTTATGTCGCAACCGGAGAGTGAGTGGCCGCACAAGGCAAATGCTCAATAACCGAGTGACGTTACAGAAAGAGATGGTAGATCAACGTTTTCGGACTCATGAGAGAGATGAGCAGATCATGTCTTCGGTGGACATTTGCAGGGTGTTTCTGATCAATCTGAGCTATTAAATCAGACGCGATTACGCTATGCAAACAAAGGATTTTTGTTATTTCGCCCGCAAACAGTGCGCCCCACAAAAAAATTCTAGAGACCTTTTTCCTGGCAAATTGAACAGGGAATCGAAAAATAATTTTTATTTCCTGAAAAGTCAGTGGCGTATGAGGTTTTTATCGTCATCTCAAAGCGTGCTTGTGGGTGCGCTACTGATGGAGTTTTAAGCATTTTCTTCTAAAAAGTCCACATCTTGTTTATCTCTGCTTTAGATGGCAGTCAATTTAAATCGCCCGGTATAGATAAAAGGACACATCGGTATTCGTTAAAGTGGGCTTAAAAATACGCGGCCCCATCGCTATTGGATTGGACGGATGAATAAACAGAATGGATTTCGGTTTCCCCAAAGCATAGATGGCGCCATAAAGCACGATGCCTAGGCGTTAGAAGGTTGTCATCATGCATTAATGGTCGATTCCTGCTGGAAATCGTTGTTGTTTTCCCTTATTTCGGATAAAACAATCCGGCCAAATTGAGCTTCAAAGGTTCCATATATGGGGACTTACGTGGGTTCCGGTTCCTCCACCTCGAACACTTGATCGGCGTCGTCATCGCGAGGTTCCTGGAATTTCTCCATGTTTTCCGTATCCAAAACAAAAGAGAAACGGCGAGGGGAGGCGTTACTTAAGTACTGTTTTCAACGCACAGGATGAGCACGCACGCACTTGAGTTTCTATAAGTGACTTAAGCCTAATCAGTCTTTTGAGTAGGTTAGAAAGCTAACCTACGCGTCAGTTCACTGGCAGCCCTAACAGTTGATAATTTTTTTGTTTTTTTTTGGGGGAGGCAACTCTGGGAAACGGAATTTCGGATTGGGGGGATACAGAACAGAACAACGCGTTGCAGTTAAAACAAAAAAAAAACGACAAAATCCGACAGACCGAAGGGAATGTGTTATTGAAGGATAACGGCCAAAAGGGTCACTTTTTCAAGCGAAACCAAAAACCTTTTTTCGGGAAAATGATGTAACACAACATATCACTCTAAATACGAGCTAAATACGTACTGGCGGCCGATTCGCATCGTGCATGGGAGCGACAGTGATCGCGCATGGACACGCCTTCCCCTCTCCTGATGCCCTCCAGGAGCTCCCCCTCCAACCGGATTATATAATTTCGGGATAAAGTCCCGTCGTGTATTTTGGGCCCTTCAGTGTCTTCGTTTTTCTAATTGCCAATTTAAGAATCGAACATACCTGGTTTGGTGCCTCGAATCGGCGCATAAATGAGCGAAGATGCACAACGCCTAAAAATCGGCTAAAATTTGCAAAAATCCTCGGAAAATGCCCCAAAATTGCCACATTTAGTGCCTAGGAAATTTGACTGCACACGTCTGATTTGATATGGGAAGAAAAAATCCAGTTTCACTCAACAGACAGGCGGGAATTGAAAGTTTTTCCTTTACATGCACATGAGGAGATTAAGCACTTGTTAAGCACAGTTTTTCACATTTTCTCGCTTTAGCACACTTAAAATTATCGCTCTAAAAGACCTAATAAAAAAATTAAGAGCACTTAAGTCCGGATATTCTGCAGTCCAACGTTTGTTCGTTTGACTCAGATCTAAAAGCGTTTCCTCTAGTCCAGAGGCAAAATGCACTTGAATTCGAGTATTATAAAATTTTAAAAGAAACTTGGCCAAAAAGTACCACGACACAAACGACCAGAAAAAGTGGCGAAATATTAAATAAAACTTTAGAAATTGCACTGATAAAAATGGCCCACAATAGCTCTATTCTTTTCTTCTACACAGAGTTGCCATAAATTGTGAAAAAAACATGTTTTCGTCTATTTCGTGTAAAATTGTTTAAAAAAATGTCGTAATGAGTACCAAAACCACATCACGTGGTTACACCATACCACGTGGTTATCCACGCAAAAACGAGCCGATGCGCACCACGTGAGAAAATTGCCTAAAATTTGCAAAAGCCCTGAAAAATGCCCCGAAATTCCGACTTTAACGCGTAAAATATTCGATCACATAAGTGTGGTTCGCTACGGGGAGGAAAAATCCGGTTCCAATGCATTGGCAAGTAAGAACTGGGCGTTTTTTCTTCACAACCATACGAGGTTAATATGCGCTTTTTAAGCACAAATTGGTAATTTTTACAATTTTTTGTTTAATTTTCCTCAAAATTGCAGCAACAAGAACATTGAGAGGAATTTTTACTCTACTATTCAAATGTCCTAACCTAAATAAAAAACCAACAAGATCTAAATCCGGAAATTTAGCGGGCCAATGTTGCTCGTTTGACCCGAAAGATTGGCCCACAGTAGCTCTATCTTACTCTACACTACTACATGAGAAAAAAACCGTGAAACTGGAAAACCGCACGATTAAAATCGGCTTAAAATAATTGAAAATTGCAATAAATGGATAGGGCTTAGGGCCAAAAAACCAGATTGAGAATGAGAGAATGTTAAATTTAAAAAGCCGCTTTTAAACCGATTGGAACTAAATTCTAGACCCGCGTCAAGACGAACCAACCGGAGCTGAACAATAGAAAAACCCTCCATCGATTTACCATCGCAGGCCTAAAAATTAAGTTCGCTTCAGGCATTTCGAGCAAGTCACTTTAGTTACCTAAGCAGAAATGGCACTTCAAGGTAACGTCATTTGCGTTCACAAAAATTTTGACTGTTGGCATCGATAAAGGGTTGCTCAGATTGTTCAAGAGCATGAAACCAGAGGCCAGTTTTGGATCGAAACATTACTTTATTGAATTCTAGGCAATAATGTTATTTATTTATACGTACAAAAGTGAATTGCACTATAAAATGCGAAGCTTTTGCCGTGCGTTGACCATGAAGAGCCATTTCTCTAGCGAAATGCGGCACGCCTAGAAAATATCAGCATTAAAAGGGTTTAGGAAAGCCATGGAACATGTTTCTGATGTTGTGTTGCATGTGTCATCTGCGAACGTACTGATTTGCTACTCGATTTGAAAATTGAAAAAACACAGAGAAAATTGACATTGTTTTTGCAGAAAACTGTCTTTAAGCTGGCCTTTTGGGCAGATTCGGTCAAAAGCCCAAAAATTTATCTATTGGAAATGCGATATTTCCGCACTTAAAAGTGCCATTGCAAAGAATGTTAAATTATCTTTAGACTCGCTCATGGACTTTGGAAGTCGCTTAAAAAAGCAGGCAGGTTTGGTTGAAAAACTCAAAAATTCTTATTGAAAATGCTATAAAAGACCTGATATTTCACTGCACATTCCGAATTGCAAAGATCGTAAAATTCTCTCTAAACTGGCTTTTGAATTGTTCAAATTTTGGGGAAAAATCAGGGCATTGGCGCAGTTGCAAATGCCATTGGTTTGTCGTAGAAATATTGGGGAAATCCTTAGTCAAATTGCGTAATGTTCGCAGAGCTCGCAAGAAAAAAAATTGCTAGGCAGCCCCCCCTAAAAAACCGCAGTATTTCGTGAACATTGGCCAGCATAAACAAACAAAATTCCTCATTTCCCATTCGTCTGCACAGCCTCCCATATGCATATCAGTCTGAATCGTTTTTTTTCTGTATTTTTCTCTGTTTTGTCCGAAATCCAATAACAAATGCGGCCAATAAAAATGCAATTTGCCCGATGGGGTTAATGATTTTACGCTGTCTGACGCTGGCGGCGCCCCCCATACCTCGTGGGCTCGAAACAAGTAAAAAAAAACACCCTGTCTGCGGCCGGTTTGGTGGAAAAAAGGGAAACGCGATTTTCGAGGACCATTCTGGAACAATCAGCGCGTGTCCAGTCAGTCATTTTTACCTCTTCGCCCTGGAAATGGGGGGCGATTTTTTCGCATTTTGAAAGGGTTGTTGACTTGATTGAGCAGCGAGCTGATGGTTCAAAGTGAGTGTGTTTAGAGCCGAAATTGAGCGAGGAATTAGAAGTTAACTTGAAAGGGAAAAACTTACATCCATCCGTTTCCTACTTGCATCGGCGGCATGCTCGACTCCGGGAAACTCCTGTAAAGGAAACTTCATGGTAATTCTCGACTTGTTAAGGCACAAAGTGCTTTTCCAGACGTAAAATGTATAACAATGTCGAACGTGCATAAAGTCTCTTAATAAATACAATCAGTGGCGCCTCGACCGAGAGCGCTGCCAATGCTGCAGAACACCTTTAGAAATAAATAGACTCTTTACTTGCGTGGTTCGCCCTTTTTAACATTTGTTACAACGCGAATGCCAAGTAATTGGTATAATAAAATAAGCGAAGGGCGATCCATGCAAGTAAAGTCTCTGTATAAAGGAGCTCTGTGATACTGCAGCGCTTATGCACCTTATGCTTATGTAAGATTGAAAAATGTCTGCAGACAAAAATATCGAAAAAATCGCCAAACTAGGGACAATTTTCTGGTGCTAAACCAACCACCAAGGCAATAAATTAACGGTGGTCCAAGGACCAAAAAGTGCTGATTCCCTCCGACCACATAGCCTATTCTATTGATAATAAGCGACCGGATCCCTTCAATAGCGGACAACAGGATATGCACCTTTTCCGAATTAATTGTTTACAATGGTAAATGGCAGCCGGTGGTCAATGCCACATGTTACGGTCCTTAACAATTTCTTGGAAGTGACCGGGCAGAGTGGGGAGACCTCCGAACCCGCCTAACAGATTTCTAACGTTAGCCCAGTGGCGTCGGCTGCGCGCTTACCTCCTCTTTCCTGATGCCACCGACGGTTCCACAATGAGCAGCGAACCATGGAAGTTGAAGCCTGGAACAAACATTAAGGTTAGGTAAGCTCACGCCGAAAGGTTCAGGAATGAGCCGATGGACTTACCATTGAGCTTATCAATGGCCTTGTCCGCTGAGGATTGGTCGGGACAGTCCACGAAAGCGTAACCACCGCGCTTGATCAGAATACTCGTGCAGGACAGGTTCTGATCGGCGAAAAGTTGCCGCAGGTTGCCCTCATTGGCCTCCATGGGCAAGTTGCCCACGTAGAGCTTGCTCATGGTGATCGGGGGGATTTTCGTCACCGACATAACACAGTTTTTCAACTCAAAGTCCACTAAAAGTCCGTTTTTTTTGCAAATTGATTACTGCGTCTGCGCCCGTTGACGTTGACAACGGATTACCGACATGATCATTAGCCGATAACGTCACGTGCCAGGTGAGCAACTACCTGCACTCTGTGGCGAAACGATCACCCCGATGCTGTCGCTTTAGAGGCTCCTTCCATCTCTGCCTGGTGTGTACGGATAAAGCGAGACGCGGCATGAGCGTGATTAAAATCAATAAATGTCAGCAAGAAACGATCAATTTCAGTAGGTTGGCAATAGTGTCCTGTCAAATCAGTGACACGCAGGTTTGTTTTAAAAGGAAATTTGGACGCTTCAAAGAGTTTTTCTCGCGGTAGTGATTAATTAGGTTGTTTTTCCGAAGACTCATAGGCAATAATGAGACTAAATGAGTCGAAGAAACCTTATATTTAGTCAATTAATGCTAAAAGGCGCCTGCGCTGAACAATGACGACTATTTTTGCGAATGCATAGGTAAGCAGCATGTAGTATAAATTTCCAGTGTGGAATCTGATAAATTGCGCAATAAGTTCTTCAATTTAGAGGTAATAGCGGCTTTTTATTGGTTTAAAACAATGTTTTTTTCCAAAGCATGTACTTTATAGAGAGTGAGCAAAATTCAAATAATCGACGTTCATTTTTGGTCACAGCAGGACGTTTAATCTACGTGAATTGACGCAAACGAACTAACATCATAATATTGACGTTTTTTTAGCTACTTTTATTCATAAAAATATTTAAAATTGATTTATATTTGATTGATCAAACTGTTTAAATTGTTACTATACAGTGTGTCTCATGACATTGCCGCTTATGTCGAAAAGTAGCATACTCTTCGATTTTCTGAGTGAAACACTCGGTGTATTATAGAGATGGGTAACTCACCGGTGCAATTCCGTTGCGGTCACCTACTTGGTAAGAAAAACATTACTCATAAAAAATTAGTGCACTTTTTTTTTAGGTGGTTTAGGTAAAATTATTCCAGTTTCGGGTCTCGTAGAGCTTAGCTTCAGCTTACCGTTTAAATTTAAATGAGTTATAACTCCTTAAGCAATGAGTTATAACTCAGTAACTCACAATGGAGGAGCAACTCAAAAGCGCAACTCAACACAGTGTTACCCATGCCTAGTGTATGATAACATTTTCGGATTCGCAATTACTTTCTGAATCATTTTCTCTAATACTTTCCCAGTCGAATCTGCAACGGTTTTTGGAATGTTCATTATTTTCCATATTTTTTAATCTAGTGTCGATTACTGCAATATTTGGATTCGTAAAAATTTTAAATTTTGGGCGTAGCCAATCAAGATGCTGCGTGAACACCGTGTATATTACCACATAGGTATGATTAAAATTAGTAAATGAACCTCAAATTTGACTGCGCCAGATGACACAGTCAAAGCGCTGATTTCCTTAGTCTCTCTTAACACTCCTTGTTGACGTAAATATCACGTCTTAATGACGTACATATTAGTTTGATGATTTTATTTCACGTTTATTTTACGCCGGTTTGCTGTATGGGTTTAGAAGCCTGCAAACCTAAGATTTTCAAGCACTCAGGAACTCGGGTTTGTGTGTGTTTTGAAAAAACGCCCACTTAAAAGCAAAAATCAACCAATTCAACGTGCCATCAACATTAGAAGATTGACCTGAAGAGGTCAAGTAGATGGAAAATTCCAAGTTAGTAGGTTCTTGAGTTGAACGATTAATAGACCCGACCCTGTGCTCCAAACAGCATTTCGGTACCCACCGAAATTTCTGGATGGTTTCAGCCCTCAACAAAGCGCCAATCATACATGGCAGCTTACAAAAGACGGTTATAAAACGGCGCTTACCAACCCGATTGTCATATTTCTAACGTACATTAAGCCGCTCCGAACATCGCCACCACAATGTGAATCTGATTGAAAAAAAAGAGTTTGATTTGCTCCCATATTAGGGATGCGAACCAAACGATAACGCCAAAAAAAAACTCGTTCCTATTGTGTGCCCCAAAATGCGACGATTTAAAACTTGTTTTGATTTTTTGGCAATTTTCCATTGTCCTGAACGGCCAGTTCCTGTTCCGCATTTTTCACCCTCAGATCCCAGTAAGTGCCTGTTGGGCAATCGGGTCAAGGCAGTAGCGCAGATGTGTCTTGGCCGCTCAAATCCCTTGAAAAATCAAATTACAGTGGCAAACCTTGCGAAACGAAACAAAGAATCGCTGAAAAGACCATTGGCAAGCAATAATAAGTAGCTTGTGGGCAGGTTAATATCTACCTGATATCTTTGAATCAGCATATGAATTGGAGCGTTGCTAAGGGTCGTCTTCAGGGGCCATCCCTCTTCCTATTGATGCAAGATACAAAAGGGCATTTTTTGGCATATTTATAACAGGCTCAAACGAATAACGCACGTGCAAAAACAACCGAAATGGAAACATGAGTGGGTTAATTTCACTCCTGTTTGGGCTAATCGGGCCGAAGGACCACAGGATGGAAACTAGTTTGTTGGAAGATTGAAAGAGTGCCGCATTTTCCTCAGTTGGAAACTAGTTGAGAAGCAAGAAAATCGCTTCAATTTCAAGGAAAACTTCCCAAAAATCCATTCAAAATTGAGGGACTAGAAGATTTTCATAGCAAGCGTGATCAAATTGGAATGTCAAGAAGAAATTGATTTTTCAAGTAGCTTGAAAAATTGAGACATTTTTTCATTGGTTTCATAAAAAAACCTGATGAGCTTTCCACTCATTTCAAGTCTTCAAAAAATTCAAGAACAAGTGCGTTTTTCTTCAATCGAAGACGCTTTTAAAAAGCTGAAAATTGTGACCAGATCAATGGGAAAAGGTGGCTCAAATGTCTCAAAAAAAATGAAGAACACCTTGGAATTTTCATACAGAACGGGCTTAGTTTTTCCTCGATCTTCAGTCTGAAAAAAATTGAAGAACCAGAAGAAAGTGACCTTGCAAATGCTTTTTGAAGAATTCAAATATTTTTTCATTCATTTTGAACCAAAAATGTGCTGAGCTTTTTACTCATTACAAGTTTTCAAAAAATGGCGTTCTTCAATCAGATGCATGCCAAGAAAAGAGAACGAAAAGAAACTTTTTTAACCAAAAACGTGCTGAATTAGTTTCAAATGATGTTGAAATTGTAACAAGCGGAAGAACAACAGCAATTAGAGATGGGTAACTCAGTAAATTTTCAAGAGCCGGCGCAGTGCCGGCGGAATGGCTTATTGCGCCAACCCAACTTACCGGCGCAGTAACTCACCGGCCGCTCAGTAACTCAGCGAATTCATGGATGATTTAAAAGGTGTCGGAAATCGTTGAAATAACATAGTTTTCAAAGTTGTTTGCTACTTAGGGCACTAAACACTCAGATTGACTAACGCGTGTGGCATAATGCAGATTGCCCAAAGTAGTGCCTATGGATTTCGCACATATTTATGACATGTAATGAGGGTTTGAAAATAAAATGAGGTTAATTGTCGCAATCAGGTCATGTGCTGCCACATGTGAGTTTGTGGATGAAGTCCGACACAAGCGTAATAGCGTAATAAAAGGTGGGGTGCAGTAAGACGGGATGAGTTATAACGCATCAACTCACAGAGCAGCAACAACTCAAAAGCGCAACGCAACTCATTGTTACCCATGCCAAACCGCAATTGTTTTTAATCAAAGACAGTTTTAAAAAGTTGAAAATCGGGGCCAGTTCAATGGAAAAAAGTTGCCCAAAACCTCTTAAAGAACCAGACAAAAGCATATAGAAGTGTCATCCAAATCGTGCATAGTTTTCATCGATCTTTAGTCTGAAGAAAATTTAAGAACCGAAGGAAATTGAGTGTTTTTGAATAATTCAGGCATTTTTTCATTCATTTTTAACCAAAAATTACCGACATTTACGATCTTCAATCTGAAAAAAAATCGGAGATCGAGAAGAAATTGACGTTGCAACTGCTTTTTGAAGAATTTTGAGACTTTTTTGCTTCATTTTTCACCGGTGGTGCTAAAGTGCTGAGATTTCCACTCATTTTTGATCAGAAGAAGCTCATTTTGCCACATGTTTTCATTAATTTTTAACTAAAAACTTGCTGAATTATTTTCAACTCATTTTCAATTTTTAACAAACGGAAGAATAAGCGCGGCTTTTCTCTATCAAAATCTTCAAAATCTGAAGTATGTAGCTATTTCAATGGGAAAAAGTCGCTCAAATGTTTTAAAGAAGAAAGGAAACCTTAGAACTTCCATGCAAAGCGTACGTTTTTCATCCATTTTCACTCTGGAGAAAATGCGAAGATCCAAAAAAATTGGTTTTTCAAGGGCTTTGAAGCATTTAGACATTTTTTCATTAATTTTCGTGCTCAGATGTCCACTCATTTTGAATCTTCAGAAACAGAAGAACAAGTGCGACTTTCTTCAATCAAATGCACTTTTTAGAAGCTGAAAATTGTGGTCACTTCAGTGGGAAAAGTCTTTCAAAATGTCTCAGAGAAAGCAAGAAAGAACCTGCGTAATTTGATCCAAAACGTGCTCAGTTTCTAATCTGGAAAAAAATTGAAAGAACCAGTAGAAATACATTTTTCAAATACATTTTGAAGACATTTTAAAGTTATTTTTTAACAAAATCGTGCTGATTTTTCCACTCGTTTTGAATCTTCAAAAATTGATAGAACAAACGCGGGTTTCTTCAATCGATGCACTTTTTCAAAGCTGAAAATTGTGGCCAGTTCATTGGGAAAAGTCTTTCAAAATGTCTCAGAGAAAGCAAGAAAGAACCTGCGTAATTTGATCCAAAACGTGCTCAGTTTCTAATCTGGATAAAAATTTAAAGAACCAGTAGAAATACATTTTTCAAATACATTTTGAAGACATTTTAAAGTTATTTTTTAACAAAATCGTGCTGATTTTTTCCACTCGTTTTGAATCTTCAAAAATTGATAGAACAAACGCGGCTTTCTTCAATCAAATGCACTTCTTAAAAGCTGAAAATTGTGGCCAGTTCAATGGGAAAAGTCTTTCAAAATGTCTTAGAGAAAGCAAAAAAAAACCTGCGTAATTTGAACCAAAACGTGCTCAGTTTCTAATCTGGATAAAAATTTAAAGAACCAGTAGAAATACATTTTTCAAATACATTTTGAAGACATTTTAAAGTTATTTTTTAACAAAATCGTGCTGATTTTTCCACTCGTTTTGAATCTTCAAAAATTGATAGAACAAACGCGGGTTTCTTCAATCAAATGCACTTTTTCAAAGCTGAAAATTGTGGCCAGTTTATTGGGAAAAGTGGTTCAAAAGGTGTCAAAAAAGAAAACAAAACCTTATAATTATCACAAAAGAAATTCCTGGGTTCCAGTCAATTTTATTGTTTATTATTTAAAATGTTACAAATACGTTTCGGTGTCTTTCTCCACCATCATCAGTTTGTATGTATGGCTGTTTCTACCTTCACCTTTGGCAAGCCAAGTGAAGGTAGAAACAGCCATACATACAAACTGATGATGGTGGAGAAAGACACCGAAACGTATTTGTAACATTTTAAATAATAAACAATAAAATTGACTGGAACCCAGGAATTTCTTTTGAATTAAGTTGAAATACAGTCAGGAAAATATACACAACTCATAATTATCATCCAAAACGTGCTCCCACACCAGAGGAAATTCATCATTTATTCAAGGGCGCAATTAGGTGGAATATTGAAAATTTTGAAGAAAATCAACGAGTTTAAAATGCTGTTGGACTTTTTAACATGAAACGTGGCCCAGTTTCCCTTCGATTTTTAATATGCAAAAAAATGTTAGAACTTCACGTGTCTGAAAAATCCAAAGCCAAATCAACTTTAAGTCGTCCAAAGGAAAAAACCAAAGTACGGGGGTTTGAAACGCACGCTTACCACATTAAGCATCCGGTCCGAACCGAAGAGAAAAAAATCAGTATCGATCCCCTTTGAACCGAACAGGTTTTCGATCCCCATGTATATTATCTGTATTGTACCAACATGATAAATTGAATTTTAAATGCCGACCGTCATGGTCACCTTTCTACTTTGGCCGTTCATATACATCTCATATTACTTTATAACCGGCACAATGCGGCTTTAAATAATTTATATTAAAAAATCCCTTTAGTCTAATTGACAATAGTGTGTGTGTGCTCCTTTAGAGGAGCCGAAGGCAGCCATTCAAGCCATTTAGCGAAGCATTTGAGCTTGATCAAATCTTTCTCCTACTAGTAGGTTGAGGATGACGGGACATACACGACAAACGGCCGAAACTTCGCGAGCAAACCCAATGGGGGTAGGGGGAGAATGAATAAAACCGAAAAACTTCCAGCTGTGCCCTATTTGCAGCAGTTTCTAGTCTTTGTCATTTGTCAGGCTCTAGTAGCGAATGGAATCGGCCTCAGGTAGGCCAGTTTTTCTAACCCGGGTTTTTATCTACCCCTCTTGCATGGGATTCATAGGTCGTGGGATAGTGTCTCAAGCGGCAACTTGATAACTAGTTTTGGATTACTTGATTAACTTGTGCAGCCAACTCGTTTCCACCAACTTGTTAAATGCACTTCTTCGACTCGACATCGGCTTCCAAAGGGTTTTTAAACTCATAGATAAAGCGACAATATTGTCACCTTCAGATGGGGATGTAAAGTTTTTCACTGTGCAATTTTCATTGTCGGGTCACCATTTTCCAACACGAAGAAGTGGTATGAGTGTGTTGTACCTGCAAGTGCATCGAGCTCGTCGATTCATTGGCCTCCCAGATCGTCCAATGGTCTTTATTCGCGATTAAAATGCACTTTGTGTATTGCGCGCAATTGCAGACCTCTTTATATTCGCAAAACCGGCCCAGCACTTGCCCTGCATTCAGTACATAGCGGCAGTGCACTTTCCGATGGGCCTCAGTTGGCCGAATTGTGCAATAATGCACCCCCTATGTATTTACATAGGATGCAAGGGTTGCATTATTGCAATGCATGAGGGGATCCGGATGGAGTCCAATGATAATGGACGCAACTGCATCTTCTTCAGAGCGGCCAATCAACTTGGTTTTGCTGTTCGATGCTGGCAACTGAAGGGTTTTTTCCAAAATTGTGGCAAAGTTTTTTGGAAATTTTCGGATTTTTCGCAGGTTTTCTGGAAGTTTGTATTGCACACTTGAAATGTGCCTACTGCACTTTACGTGAACTCTGTTTCAAAAATTCGTATCTTCCAAGTCTGGCCAAGTGCGGTCTTCAGTTCTTAACGGACTATTGCGAAAAGACTTCCGTTAGATCCTCTGGAGGTTTCAGATCGATAGGGTTAGAAGTGGTTTTTTTGGAAATTTTTGAATTTGGAGCGCGTAGAGAAGGCTGGAAATTGTGCACGCTTTCGTTAAAAAATTCATCTCTTCTCAGCCTGTCGGCAATTGGGTCTTGAGTTTTTAACTGAAGATCACCAAGGCTTGTGGGAAGATTTTGCAAAAATTTCTGCGCAATCGGACTAGGGACTAATTTTTATAATTTTTTTTAAACTCGAGTACAATTTATAAGTTGAAAATTGCCCAAGTCAAGGTTAAAAATGTAAATCTTCCAAGTCTGCCCGCACGTAATTATCCGTTTTTTCTTCTGTGATTCTGTGAAAGTTGCAGCTCAATAGAGCTGAAGAAAATTTTTTGCAAATTTTTGAAATTTGAGTTCAATTTGCCGGGCTGGAAATTAAGCACGTCTTTGTTCAAAAAATTAAATGCTTCAAGCCTGCTCAAGTGCTATCTTCAATTTTCTGCTGAAGATTGCAAAGGATTACCTTTAAATCTTCCGAAAGTTTCACTCCAATCAGGATTGAGATTATTTTTTTATAAATTTTTGAATTTGGAGCGCGGATAGAAAACAGGGAATTGTGCAGACGTTTGTTCAAAAATTAAAATCTTCTCAGCCTGTTTTCAATTTTTTTCTGAAAATTACAAAAACTCCTCGGACAGATTTTGCCTAAATTTCAGCGCAATCGGATTAGAGATTATTTTTTATAATTTTTTTTAAATTCGAGCGCAATTTATTAAGTTGAAAATTCAAATCTTCAAATCGGTCAAAGGCTGATCTTCAGTTTTTTGCTGAAGATTACAAATAATTTCTGTTTCGAACCTAGAGATATTTTTTTGACAAATTTTTGAAATTTGAGCGCAATTTATGGGGCTGGAAACTAAGTATGCTTTGTTCAAAATTTTAATGCTCCAAGTCTGCGATCTTCAATTTTTAATCGAAGGTAACCAGAGGTCCGCCATTGGATTGGAAGGTCTGGAAGTTTCAGCGCAATGGGGCTAGACATACATTTTTTACAAATTTTTCGAAATTTGACCTCAATTTTCAGGCTTGAAATTGCTCACGCCTTTGTTAAAAATGTTTAATGTTCCAAGTCTGTCCAATTGCGATCTTCTATTTTTAACTGTAGGTTACTAAGGGTCCCCTTTAAGTTCTCTGAGAGTTTCAGCTCAATAAGGATTGAGGGGAATTTTTTAATAATTTTTGAAATTTGAGTGCTCTTTATAAGACCGAGAATTGGGCAAGTCAACATTAAAAAATTCATAACTTTCAAGTCTTCTTAAGTGCACTGTTCAGTTTTTAGCTAACCATTACAAAGGGTTGCTGTTAGACTCTCTGCAAGTTTCAGCGCAATAAGGGCAAAAATGGTTTTTTTACAAATTTTCAAAATTCGAGCGCAATTTATCAGGCTGGGAATTGAGCATGTCATCGTTCAAAAATTCAAATTTGCTTCATCTGCACACGAAGAATCTTCAGTTTTTAGTTGAACATTTTAAAGAGTTAGTGTTTCATTCTCTGGAAGTTTCAGCTCAATAAGAGCAAAAAATGATTTTCTACAAATTTTCGAAATTCGAGCGCAATTTTTCAGGCTGGGAATTGAGCATGTCATCGTTCAAAAATTCAAATTTGCTCAATCTGCATAGGAAGAATCTTCAGTTTTTAGCAGAAAATTTTAAAGAGTTGGTATTAGATTCTGTGGAAGTTTCAGCTTAATCAGAGCAAAAAATTATTTTTTTACAAATTTTCGAAATTTTTCAAAAATTCAAATCTTCTCGATCTACTTAAGTGCGATCTTCAGTTTTTAACTAAAGATCACAAAGGATTTCTGCTGAATTCTTTGCCGGTTTCAGCTCAACAAGAGCAAAAAATTTTTTCTTTCAAATTTTCGAAATTCGAGCGCAATTTATCACACTGGAAATTGAGAATGCCATTGTCCAATGCGATCTTCAGTTTTTAGCTAAAGATTACAGAAGGTGGCTGTTAGATGCGCTGGAAGTTTCACTTCAATAAGAGCCAAAGTGAATTTTTTACAAATTTTCGAAATTTGAGCGCAATTTATCAGACTTGGAATTGAGTATGTCATTGCTGAAAAATTCAAATCTTCTAAATCTGTGCAAGTGCGATCTTCAGTTTTTAGCTGAAGATTACAAAGAGATGATGTTAGATTCCCTGGAAGTTTCAGCTAAATAAGCGAAAAAAATCAAGTTTTACAAATTTCCAAAATTCGAACGCAATTTATAGGGAAGGAGGAAATCAGCCAAGCTTGCCCAACGAAGAATTTGAGTTTTTAACTGAAGATTACGCAGAATTGACGCTCAGACATCTGAAACTTTCAACTCATTAGCGCTACAGACGTTTTTTTCCAAATTTTTTGAATTCGAGCGCCCATTTTTAAAATTAGAATTAGGCATTGTTAAAAAAATCCAAATCTGGCAAGCCTGCCCAAGTGCGACCTTCAATTTTTAACTGAAGATTCCAAAGAGTTGCTGTTAGATTCGCTGGAAGTTTTACCTCAATAGCGCCAGAGATGAATTTTTGGCTAATTTTCGAATTTCGCCCGAGATTTATTCGGCTGGGAATTGTGCAGTTTATTTTTGAAAAATTCACATCTTCCAAGTCTGCCCAAGAGTGATGGTTAGTTTTTAACTGAAGAACACCAAGACTTGCCGGGTTGAGTCTGCATAAATGTCTGTGCAAAAGGACCAGAAATGAATTTCCTATTATTTTTGGAACTTGAAGTTGAATTTAAGAGCCTTGGAATTGAGCAGCTGAACATACAAAAATTCAATGCTCCGAAGCGAGCAGAAGTAGGGTCTTCAATTTTTTACCCCATCTTCCGCAGGGTTTTCTTTAGTTGCCCAGTAAGTTTCAGCTCAGTGGGACAAATGGTCGATTTTAAAGATTTTTTCTAATTCAGCCATGTACCATTGATTGAAATAATTTACTATAATCTTTCGCATCAAGATTCGTTTTAACGACAAACGAAGGGGTAGTAACCCACAATAACCTCGGCGCGCCAAACTTGGAAACAGGGGGATGGGAAAAACGGTACGTCGTTGGAGAACGAGTGGGGATCGGGCGGGTGGCCGTCGAGGTCAATGGACCCTTTGTAGGGGCGCCGCCCCAAAAATCGGCATCCCCAAGCAGCGGGAAAATATTTTCGGGAAAACGTTTTTCGGAGTTTCGAAACGTGTGGCTCTCATTAGAGATCAGGGGCTCGTTCCTGCAATGAAATGCTGGAAACCACGGTTTTTGCTTCTACACCCTGTAGATGGTGGGGAGCGTGGACCCCTCCAAGGACGCGCTCAAAGTGCTCAAAGTGAATACCAAGGAAAAATTCGCACACGTGCTCCGTTTATATACATTCAAATGGACCAAACAAATACAAAACTACCCTAAAATGTTCTTTTCAATGTATTCAAACAGGTATAGGGGGTTGCAGTTTCCTTCCGGGGTGGATTCGGCCTTGCCGATGATCCGCGATGTTGCCGACCTAGACAATTTATTTACTGAAAAAATCCCCAACTGCGCTTCAAAAACCCCAAAGGGTTTTCTGCGAGTAAATGTCAAAAACCCCGAGTTTTCCCTATTAAATATGCGCGAATAAAAGAGGATAGAATAGTCGGATTGGGGGTAACTAGGGGAGTAGATTAAAAGAAGGCTTTGCGCGTTTTGGGGACGTTTTTACGGAACGTTTTTTCAAAGGAAAAAGTGGCGGCGGCAACGTGGGACAATAAGGGTGGTGAACATCTGCCCTTGCTATCCCCACCGCTAAAAGCGAGTGTTTTCTCCCCATTGGCGTCTGTTGGCGGCCATCATTGAACAGGCGGGCTCCCCGCCACTCAGCGTCCGTTCACCCCTTGAAAAACGAGTCGCGTTTTATTCGAAACTTCGTCCCGTACTATAAAGCGTAGATCGAGATTAGGCGGCAGGATTCCCAAACGGAGATCATCGGCACTTTGTGCATCTAAATTTTTTTTTCGCTTTTTGAATTTTTTTTGCGTAATTTTAATCGAATTGATTCTGGAGTTCTTGTTATATATGTTTTATTGCAAATTTAATCCAGCGTTTTTGAATTTAACGGTTTTTTGAGCGCGCCATCTCTATTCCAGAAGTGGAAATCCTGCAAGTAGTACGTCCATTGTTCCATTTTTTCCAGTAAAACTTGACGCTTTTCTTAATAAAAAGAACATGACAACATTAGGCAACGCGGCGCTTGAAAAGCAAACAGAAAAATCTGTATTTACTTAATTAATAGTCAATAGCAGTGGCAAGAAATTGCAAAAAAGTACTGGAAAAATAGGAGATTTTTTTCAATATTACATCTTAATAAACAATTGTTTAACAGGATGTAATATTGAAACAAAAAATTGGTGTAAGTCATATTTCAAAATGGAACAAAAAGGAAAAAAATATTTAAAAGGGTTTTAAAAAATATGCGCTTTTTTTTGCTTTATGAGTTTTAATTAACAGCAACTTTGCAAATTAAAAAATCGTGTTTCAATTTAACGACTTTTGTGCGCGCCATCTCCCTTTGCGGGGTGAAAGTGTTGTTGTTTCTAGTCAAATCCCTGTTTTCTTCCATAAGGATCTACATAAAAATTAGTCGTTAGAAAGATACATTTTTAAAAAATGTGAAAAATATAATAAAATAAAAATTTTTAAAAAAATTGCTGATAAATTAAAATACAGTGATTGCAAGCAGCATCCGTCCCTCATCTAGTGTCTCATTCACTCTAACGTGGTGCAAGCTTAAGTGCACGTTTCTGACCTTTGACATTCACAGAGACTCTCGCTGACATTGAAGTTATGACAACAACACCGAAGTGTACGAAGGCTAGTGTTTTGAGTTAAATATAGTGTATTTTAGTGTGTTTTGTGGTGCGTGTGTATAATTAAGGGCACTACAAGTCGTTATATCCGCATTTATTTGCCAATCCAAAAATTAGGTTATCCCCAATTTTTTTTTCTCGCTGCATTCAACCCACACGTTTAAGGGTTTGTCGGTAATATCCAGAGCTAGTGGGGTATCAGTTGTCTGGGACCACAAGTTCGGTACTGAATGAGTTAAGTTGGTGCTTTTATGGTGTTATTCAAAGACAACATGAGTTCCCAACAGAGTCCATCAAATGCAACGTTTGAGCGTGAGAAAGTGTTTCAATGGATTTTAGAGTTGACGAGTCCAGATACTAGAGAAAATGCCCTGTTTGAACTTAGGTAAGCAGGCTATCTGGGAGGAAATGGCAACTATCTACAGGTCATGTTAAATTTAGCAAGAAACGAGAAATTGTGGCAGACTTAGCTCCAATGCTATGGAACAGCTTTGGAACGATTGCAGCTCTGCTGCAAGAGATTCTTATCATCTATCCAGCTATCAATCCACCTACGCTGACGGCCCATGAATCTAATAGGTGCGTGTTTAATTAAGAAGTAGCCCGTTGAGTAACTAGTGGGTTTTTTTAAGGGTTTGCAATGCCTTAGCCCTTCTGCAGTGTGTAGCGTCGCATCCAGAGACCAGATCCAACTTTTTAGTGGCGCATATCCCGCTTTTTCTGTATCCATTTTTGCATACAGTGTCCAAAACCAGGCCCTTTGAGTACTTGCGCTTAACGAGTTTGGGAGTTATTGGCGCGCTAGTTAAGGTAGGAGTAAAGCCAGTTTTTTTGCTTGGGCAAGTGCACAGGGCTTCTTTCCAGACTGATGAACAGGAAGTTATCACTTTTCTGTTGACGACGGAAATTATTCCACTGTGTCTCAGGATAATGGAAACGGGATCGGAACTCAGCAAGACAGTGGCTACATTCATCCTACAGAAGATTCTTTTGGACGAAAGCGGATTGTCTTACATTTGTCAGACCTATGATCGATTTAGCCACGTCGCAATGATATTGGTGAGTGAATATGCAGGTGATAAGAACGTGTTTTCGATCACTCACTGGGTTTTAGGGCAAAATGGTTCTATCTCTAGCCAAGGACCCTTCAGCCAGATTGTTGAAACATGTTGTCAGGTGTTACTTGCGGCTATCCGATAATCCAAGGTATATTTCTCAAGAGCCCTGATGGGTGGAGTTTTTAAGGGCCTTTGGGGGTTTCAGAGCGCGTGAAGCTCTTCGTCAATGCCTTCCTGATCAGTTGCGGGACAGCACATTCAACAATTGCCTTCAAGAAGACAAGTCCACTAAACATTGGTTGCAGCAGCTAATAAGGAACTTAGACTCAACCGCAGCTAGCGATCCCAGACAAGTGGGCATGTCGCCATTGGCGACACAGTAAAGTGGCCCAGCGAATGTGCCACAATCTGCCTATTGGATTAGTTGCGTTGTAACATCTTTTTGACTAATCTAGTTATAGGTGTGGCTCGATTGATTGGTTTTGTTGTCTTCGTGGTGGTGATGCACGGATGCATTTTTTCTAAATTTTATTATGTACAGAAACACGATAGAGAGCAGGATTGATGTAAATTAGAACGAGGTTTACAATATTAAACTGATAGAAATTTTTTTGTTTATTTTATTGCACCTAACACCTGCACTTGTGCCACATAAAAATCCAAATTTCCTTTTCAATTCCTCTATTTGCCGCAATTACATTTGATGGTTCGCTGATTCGAACATGCACACGTTGGAACCAGCACGTGAACTCCCCTTATAAGATTTCAGTGGCGTGGTGGGCCGGGAGGGTGCGGCCCAGGGCCTGGAGGTGGTTGTGGGCCAGGACCTAAAAAAATATTGTTTTTAATTTGCGCGCAAATGACCGAAAGTTGACCTTTGATTATTCATTCATTCATGGATTAAGGCGATTTACTCTATCAGTTTGTACCTGTTTAGAACACTGATAAGTGAGGAATGTGGGCGCTCGAAATATTGCCAGCAAGATAACACAGACTTGACAAAAAGACAAAATTAATGGCCCCTAATTTTCACACTAATGAAAACGGTTCTAAAAACGTTAACTCTATTTGATCCATTGATTTCTTTTACAGAGATTTGCAGCTGATGATGAACGCAACACTTACCGTGATGGTGAGGAGGCCCGGGAGGGCCAGGTGGCCCTGGGGGACCAGGAGGGCCGGGAGGCCCACGGCGATGGGGATCGTGAGGCGGTGGAGGCGGAACCATTTTTCCAACTATGATGAGAACCAAAAGCCACCCGGTTTTAATGGTGGCAATCTGGAATCCAGCGAGTTGAGCTTTCTGAAAAGTGGTCAATTATTTCACCAGTGAGCGAGCTTCTAGATGAGTAACTTCATTTAAAGGTGCAAACATCTGGATTTTACTCCATTTTATTGAACATTTTAAGCTTGAAGTGTTGGCAAAAAATGTCCCCAAAAAAGACAGGAGTGTCCATTTCTGGGTCCAAACATTCACTTCAATACTCCGATTTACATAAGGCAAAATAATGAGAGTTTTATGCGATTTCATTGAAAATTGAATAGTTTTAAGCCTCAAGTGTTCCTTATGGACCTTAAGGACTATTTTTTCCTGTAAAACTGCCAAAACTTCCTAACCGACGCTTCACTGCCTAAAAGCGCCATTTACTTCTCTCTCCAGCGATGTAAAAATGAGCGCTCAAGCTCAATTTGTTCCCGAGAAATGAGCAAAAACGTGCCGAAAAACATAAAATTTTGGCCTAATCTTGCCCCTAAAATTTTGAAAGGGGTAGAATTTGAATCTGGTTGCGTAATTCAAAAAGCAAAAACCGTTTCGAATCGAAATGTCCATCTTCAATCCAGTAACTTTTCATCAAGAAACTAAGGTCTTTCTAAGAGGGAGAGGAAAACGACAGAAATCGATCAAGTTTGGAGTATTTTTCAAAATTAGATTTCTTTAGTTATTAGGAATGGGACTAATGTCCTGTTTCCGGGATTCCGGCCCACTGCATTCGCCATAAAATTCCAAATTAATCATCCAGGTGCGGAGGTACAAGATAAGATAAACTGTCCAATATATCAATTGCGCAATGATGGATTGCACTAAGGAAAATGACGGAATTTTATATTAATAGACGTGGAAATGATGACTCAATGCATGTGCCCTAAACGCCCCTTTTAGCCCTAATTTCTGCTCATCAGAACAGCCATAGAGCCATTACCGGGCATTTTAGGCAGCATAAGCTAAAATGCTGCTGGGAATTGTGGTGTTTTTGCTTGCTCTATTGGCTGTTGAGGGCAAAATGCGCCTCCAACTGCCCACGTCCTCTCAGTGTTTAAGAAAGGTTTTAGCCCATGTGGGGACTAGATCAATTCACATCCTTCCGGGCAAGCACTACGTTGATTTGAAGGGGCACACCTTGATGGGGGCGCCCAGCTTAGCTGAAGCTCCCCAAGTATACTGGATTGCTTTGCAATCCAGTGAAACCCTCAATGTCACCTTAAGCGCCCTAGTTGAGTCTCCTGAGTACAAATTAGCCACGTTCGTTATTGTCGCTGATCCAACCACTGAGCAAAGTGTAGTGGACCTTCTCTGGAAGTTCCGGTAGATGGTTTAGTCGGGGTCACCACAGTACATAGCTTATTTAAACCATCACTTTTTTGTTGCAGATTGCTGGATTCTCTAGTAGTGTCCCCCCAAGGCATCTACACAGTGGAATTGATCGAATGTGGGGCGACAGTAAGGGCAAGGAAAGTGAGCACTTGCACAAGCCACGCCCTGCAGGACTTTGACTTCAAACAAGCCTTCCTGGGATGTCCCTTAAAGGTCCTGTGGGTTCGCTACCCGCCCTACATGTACGAGCCTAATCAAACATCCGGCTGGAAGGGGATATTTGTGGATTTCCTGGAAGCAGTGGGCCACGGTTTGCAACGTCCAATCCAACTGGCACCAAGTGATGCCGACTATCTGGACGAAGTCTATCAAGGCTACAGCTACGATTCGGTATTGCGAGACCTGGAGGAGGCCGATTTGTTTATCGGCACTGCCGACACCAGAACGGCCGAGATTTTTTATTTATCGCCCATTATAGTGGGCGATTACATAATGATTCTGGCGCCTAGAGCTTTGGTTGACTATTGGAGCCACCTCAGAAGAGCGCTGAGCCTCACGCTCCTGATCATGTTCGGGGCGATGTTCTTTTCGATGGCTGCGGTCCTGTTCGGATTGAGGCAATTGAGGGATGGAGCTCGAAGAGTTGCTGATATCGTGATGCTGCTCTATGGGGTTTCGATGGGGTTGAGTGGCCATGCGAGGCTTCCGAACTATTCGCCGCTGCGACTTTTCCTGGGTGAGCGACTCGATTTCGATTTTTTTACTTGAGAACGTATCAAAAGATCGACACGGGGGAGTTTAATTATTACTTTACAGGCCTTTTTCTGGTGGTTTTGATGGTGCTCAGCTTTTACCTGCAAGGAACCCTGACCAGTGTGCTGTCAGGGCCCACTTATGAACCCTCAATTTCCAGCATAGAAGAACTGGTGGAATCGGGGCTTCCACTGAAGCTGACCGAATTGTTCAAGCTGGTTTTTGAGTTCGGAACCGGCTCCTATCAAAAGTCCCACATGTTGGAGCTGGCCAAACGCATTGAGGTTCTGGATGAGCCGCTGCTGCTTAACGTTCTGGACACGATGATTCGCGATAGGAACTTTGCCACCTTGATGATCAATGGTGAGTAACTCAATTATAATTCGTGAGGTGCATTCGTTGGTTTAGCTTTTATGTTCATGCGGCCGAACTTGGAAGGAACCTTTGGTTCCTTCCCAGTGGGCAACATCGATCTGTGCTTCGCAATGGGCAAAAACTCCTACGCTTCGCCACCACTTAACGCCTGGATCGCGCGCGCTTTGGAAACCGGGTTCTTTGAAAAGTATAAGCGACTGCACCACTTTGAGTTGGCACTGAAATGGAACGTTGAGGCTGCTGGGAGGACTTTTGTGGTCTCCTGGAGCCAAATTGCGCCGGCCCTCAAAGTGCTGGAATATGGATATGGGAGCGCGTTTTTTGTCCTGGTGCTTGAGCTGTTGCTTGCCAAGCTTCATTCGTGGCTAAAGTGAGGATTTTGAGGACAGGAAGATGTCCATATATATGTATATTTAACTTTGGCTGCTTCACATGTGTTTCTATGTATAAAATAATCTTGCCACTATCCCCATTCCTTAAAGCGAACTTACTTTACATAACACCTAACTGGACCTGGATGTACAAGGTGTTACTGAGGTGTACAATATCATGATTTTGCCCAAATAGTCTGTACAGAGTGTCCCAACGATAGAGTAAAGTGAACTGAAGGGCTTTCTTATCCTGAATAAATAACACTGCAATATACAGGGTGTGCAGTTGAAAAAAAATTGAGTTTTTTTAGGTTGAAAATACGATAATTTGGACGATTATTATGACCGCACTGTATTTTAAAAAACAAAAATTTTGCAAACCAAATTTTTCAGGCGCACTCTATATAAGTGTAAATATTTTTATAAAAATGCGCGATTCGTGCCTCTGCAATATTACGAGGGGAATTTTCAAACAAATAAAACCAGTTAAGCCTAGACTTACGTTTATCGTTGGCACACTCTGTAGATACTTTTTTTTGTAACACCCTGTAGTGCCACCAACTGTTTTGTTGTTTCGAATTGAGCGTGCTCCCCTCGTATATCGGGCAGGCAAGACAAGGACAGGCCGAAAAAAGGCTATTTTGCTCGCACTCGCTCTCGCAGCAACAGCCACTGGCCACGGGACGGTTTCGCTACCGGGTGCGGGCAAAAATAGCGACCATTGGCAGCACTCTGTTCCATTGCGTGTAGCTATTTACAACCCTTATTGTCTTATTGCATTTGAGTGTGTTGCAACACTGTGGCCATTTGATTCATTTGCGTATCACTGTCGCCAAATCCATTGAACAAATGTCGTCTTCGCTCTCAGTTAGTACCATGAGTTGATTATCTGGCAACATGGTCAGATGAGTGGCATCTGATTGGAGGGTGCTGCACTCGCCCCCTTGATCTATCATGTCTTTTCTCTGCATCTGTTGCACGAAGTTCTGAGAAACACGAGCAATAAATTGAAGATAATAAAAAAACGCAACGCGCAACGAGCCCCCCACCTGGCTTATGATGTCCCCATGGGCGGTGCGCACTTGGTAAAGATACCGGTACTTTTTCTGCCTCATTTCTGCGCGGTCCATTTTGGTCATGGAGCGCATCGAGGTGGGCATCCGGGGGTTTTTCCTGCCAGCCGTCACTGCAAATTAAAAACAGCCTCAGAGGGAGTTTAATGGGCGCAAATTCAGAGGTGGGTACCATCCTCATGGTGCTGGCCGCGGCCAGTGAAGCACGCCTGAACCAGAACCCCGGTCTGGACGAAAACGGGCCACAACCCCAAAACGATCCAAGAGAACCAACAGGGTGGCGGTTGGACTGGCTTGAGCGAAATTCGCTGCCAGATCCAGGACATCACCGAAAGGTTCTCTAGGAAATAGTCGATGGTCACTGATAGAATCGCTCCGCCGTATAAGCTAGAGCCAAGGATAGTGAGACCTGGAACATAACAGGCAAACTTCATGTGTGTTTGACATTGACATTTGAAGTTTTGAGGAGCACAATTGAAAATTTGAATGACCATCTTCGTCTACGTGTTAATGTCTTTGGTTGGGACACTTTGTACCTTTTCTGAAGTACAAATTGATAATAGCACAGAATAGAGCACAACCGAGTAGAACAGCCAGACACAACCAGACGCTGCCCTTTGGGGACGTTTCCGCAATGTGATCGGCTGTTAGCAGGCCGGCCAGGCCCAATAAAATTCCCGTATGCAAGCCACTGACAAACAGTCCAACGTACTGAACCAGCATTGTGATCAGTCCGAACAGCAAACCCGCCAATGCCGCCACAGCTACAAAAAACAAAGGGGCTCTCAAGGGAAGTTGCATGGTGGTAAGCGGATGCTTACCAGCATTTCCGTAGCTGGGCAGCAGCTCGCCCTGCATACAGATCAAGTAGACCAGGCTGCAGGCGAATATGAATCCAGTGAGGAACATGATGGTTTTGAAGTATCTGTAGCCTGCAAAAATTAGTGAATATTCCAGTGATTTTTGGAACAGCCGCTATTTTGCAGTCGTTTTGAAAGGTCCGGCAACGTTGGTGGGGCTAAGTCGATTGCATCGGCATTCTTTGCCAATGGAGAACGCCGATGCAATCGAGTTAGCCCCAGCAACGTTGCCGGACGTTTCAAAACGACTGCAAAATTCCCAATCACGTCTTTTTCACGGCTCTTCCGAACGAAACTGTGACATGTACGAACAGTTCCTGGTTGGGATCGCGGGTTGTTGCTGACTAATTTTAAGGTACTTGCCAGCAAAAGTATACAGGGTGCCAACAACAATGTAGAGCCCAAAAATGCTGGCGATGATCGGGTTATAGTGGATGGTGAGCATGCAGGGCTGCACATGGATGTTGTCGTTGTCCGGCCAACCGGGGTACACGCCAGAGGCGTTACGAGGGGGCACTAGAGACCCGGGCTTAGCCCCGTTCGCCATCACTGACTTTCCTGCGACAAAAATGAGCAACAATCACTGATCAAGATCGCGTCGATATGCATGCAAACTGGCCGCCTGCTAATTCATTTTCCGGTTGCCACTAATATAAGGTCGCTGAATAATAAACAATCATCAGACCGGAATGGGAATGCTTTTCGGACGGCACTGATTCACGAGGAAACACATTGAAATTGCGGGTTTTTTTGCCAAAAAAACCGCACCAATCTATGAAGGTGAAGTTGCGTTACCATCGGGGGTTGCAAATGATGTTTCTTCATGATTATGAGGATGAGCACAAGGACGGAATCGGCACTGTAAGTTACATGGTGGCCGAAAAATGTCAACAATGCAAATGGATGTTCCAGACTGGGACAATCCGGACAATGAGTCGTCCAGGGCGCCGCGTTTTGCGCTGCCGTTGTGCGGTCCGCTGTTCGAATTAAATCGAATCCTGCTCAGGCGTCGGTTCCATTCGACGTCGCGTGCATACAGGTGGCATCGAAAAATTCATTTTTATGTTATATACAGGGTGTCCCGATTAAAAAAACAAGTTTAGGTTCTATAACTTTTTTACCTGTGTATTATACTTCAGATTATTCAACTATGATTACAAACAAACTTTTGGGTAAAACATTTTTCGGTGTTTCTTTTAAGTAAGAAATTATAGAGCCATTTTGTAGTTGACAATTTTTTGGTTTTCCCCCGTATCTCGTAAGCGAGCAAAAATTTCCAAGTTTTGATTGGCCATGGATAAACATCTGCTTTAGTCTCCATGGCAACTCCTAAGTCAATAGGGCTTAAGGGGCAGATTATTGACACTGAGTTGTCAAAGTTTGTGCATCAATAAGTCAATTTTTTTATTGATTTCAGGCAAATGCAGACCAACTGCTCCACGGGATGGATGATTTGGCGTGCATAACACAAATGGGCGCATTTTGCGGGTTGAATTCAACTTTCCGGCGCACTTTTGATGGAAAAACAGCAAAAAATCATGTCGCATTTACCTCAACTTGTACATGTTTGCATGCGATTTGTACATATACAGAGTGGTTCAGTTTCAAACGTGCAGAGTTAAGAAGAATAGCTGGTAAGTTCCGTTTAGTACATTTGGTACTTAATATGCTTCATTAAAAAAATTTCACTGAAAGCTTAGAATTGAAAACGCTCGTGTTATATAAAAATATTTATCTGAATATACAACGGGGCCCAAACATCGATGACAAAACTTCAACAGAGTGCCGTACGCTGACAAATTTTCAGCCAAGATTTTCGGTTTTGTTCGGAACTTTCGCTCTTCATATTACCACTGGCACTCGAAGCTACCTTACGACCTTAAAGTTACTGTTTTTCTGTCTTCAAGGGTCCTGTTTGGTCCCCAATTTCTAGGCTTTTGAAACAATTCGGCAGTTTTACTGCATCTGAATTAAATCCTTGTCGAAAAAAAAGGCCATTTTCAAATCATCGTTTATTCAGTAAAATGCACGTGGATAATCAAATTGCAAAAAATTCTCACGGAATACTCGCTCTAACATTCAAAATTAACCGGTTGTAAGTTTAATGCAGTAGGAACATGACCCAATAAAAAAAAAGTCGACAAAATGGTGAATGCAACGTCTCAACAGTACCCAAAACTAGCTAAATGAGGGGTGCAGATTTAAGGAATCAGTATTAATAAAAGGTGCTAGTTCCTGTTGCAATAAACAATCAGCCTTGAAAGGTACATGTAAAGAAAACTAGGAGAAAGCGGTATTTTTTGCTCAAACACTTCAGTTTATCACAGTATCTCTGAGTGGCACCGCACTCGAGTGGCTATTCCATCGCGTACAGCCTCGTCCATTCTTTGGCGCGAATTACTGCCTCCTGTTCGCGCGATTTCCACAAGTTGGCCACGTCGTTAGCTAGCGGATCGTCTGGGTTGGGGCTGCTCAATAGTGCCTGGATCGAGAGCAAAACGGTGCGGACCTGCAGGGCAGGCGACCACTGGTCCTTTAAAATGTCCAGGCATATTCTGCCCAACTTATCGATGTTCGGATGGTAGATTTTGGTCAAAAAGCGCACATTTGGTGCGGACAGTGGGTAGTTCTCAGGTAGGAACAGCTCCAACTTGAACAAGCCGCCTTCATAGGGTGAGCCGGCTGGTCCGGCCATCACAACGTGGAAATACCTGCAAAGCACCGTAGAGTTGAATGTCTTGCCGGGTAGTTGAGATGGTTTTTGCTTGATTTTTACCTGCAGTTGCCATCATCGGGGGTGGCACTGATGCCCGGGGGTGGGTCCTTTGATAAATTCCGAGTTTCCACCAAAATTCTGCGTGTCGACCCACTAGCCATAACCCCAAAATCCAATGTATCACGCCTATTTACTAAAGTGAGCGATGCTGCATGCGAGCCGAAGCGATTTTTATGAATAACGACCGAAATGGGGCGGGTCTATTTACAGGGTGTTGTTCAATTTAGTGCCTCATTCCACTTATTGTGGAAAAATCGTGTTAAAACCGGACGACAGGCTGATATATCAGATGATGTTTGAGCCTGTGTTTGACAGTTGACGCCGGTGATTACACCGTTGTCAGATGGCAAAGGTGCAAGTTTGGTATTCGATATTATTTGTCAATGTAATTTTTTTATAATTAGATTTCCCCTGTTTAAGCTCTTTTAGAGCATTCTAGTCGAACATTACATAAAAAGTGAGAAAAGGTAGATCAAAAATACTTTTATATTTCACTACAAAGTAGACAAGTTTTTCTACACCTTTACGTATATTATAAAAATAGGTCGATTTGGCAAGAGGGCCAGTTGAGTCCGGGAATATTTCATTAGAAATCTAATATAAAATATATAAATATTGTTTACACATTTTATATATCTTTTTTAAGATTTTCATTAGAACTTTAAACACAAGTTTTTGTCTGACAATATTTTGTTAAAATAAAAGACGTTTGGAGGACATAACTACTCTATGAAACCTCTTGTAATTGTAAACAGCCACAAACCACTTTTTAAGGAGGTACCGAGTAAAAAATCAGGAGCACGAGTTTAGCATTACGCTAGTTTTTGTCGATGTAGACGTTATCAAGCGGCAAAATTTTGCTGGCGCATGAAATATTCGCTTTGTATCAGCTGCAACAGGGGACAAGGAAGGTACAACGAATCAATGTATTCTTAAAGAAATGCTTTATTTCAACCGCGACAAATCTAATCGTCCTTCTTGTTATCCACTTTACCTCCTCGAATACGTCCAGTTCTTCGGGCGGCAATAAGACCGACCTTACGTCCAGCGGATGTTCCTCGTTTGACGGTTGAAGCCTTTCCTATATGTTGATGGTTACCACCACCGTGGGGATGTTCAACGGGGTTCATCGCCACACCACGAACCTTTGGCCAGCAGTTCCTCTTCACCTTGTACTTGTGATAAGCCCTTCCTGCCTTCAGGATGGGCTTGTCGATCCTTCCACCGCCGGCAACAATTCCTGCAAACCAAATCAACCATTGGAATTCCAGATCTTTTTAGGGAAAAACTGCTGCTTGCTGGCAGCAGGAATCAGAAAGAGCCTCTAAGTATTCATCAGTATGTATAGGTTCAGGCAGTCTAGTTTGTCGCATCATGTTCAAAAAATTCCCATAAAAAAGTGTGAATAAAATAAGGACACTTACCGACCATGGCTCTGTTGTTGGAGGGAACAACCTTCTTGGCCCCAGACGGCAACTTGACTCTGGTTTTTTTCGTGTCATGGTTGTGAGCGATGACTGTGGCGTAATTACCGGAGGCGCGAGCCAGTCGGCCTCTGTCCCCAGTCTTTTCCTCCAGATTGCACACGATGGTACCTTCTGGCATTGTTCCAATGGGCAACACATTGCCTGCAAGCAAACAACGCATTCAATACCAAAAATAAGCGCAAAAGAAGCTTCCAACTTACCAATTTGGAGATTGGCCTTTTGCCACAGTACACGAATTGGCCAGTGTAAAGTCCTTCGGGGGCAATGAACAATTCCTTGCGGGTTTTGAACTTGTAAGGATCCCTGAAGTGGACGGTAGCCAAAGGCGCTCCTCGACCTGGATCGTGGATGATGTCTTTCACGACACCCTTGATGTATCCATGTCGCTCGGAATAGTCCAAATAACGTAACTGGGGTGCTCCTTTCCTTTTTTTGGTGTGGGACTTGAAGACGGAACCAGCACCTTTACGCTGGGCTCTTATAACACGACCCATTGTTTAACAGCTAAAATGTGCAAATTATTAGTGATGCCACACCTTCAGCAGACTGTAAATGGAGAAAAGTTTGGGAAATATGTGAAGATGGCAGGGAAATTTGCAGATTTGAGTGCAAAACATACCGATCGCTTCTGTGATTGAACTGGCAGATGAAACGAAAGAATGTCAACTGCGGGAAAAGTCAAAATAGTGGCATTATTCTTCTTCTCTACAGCGCCATCTGGACCAACAACGCAACAGCAACAGAATTGCCACTGGACGGGTATGTGGAAGTCATTTAAAATAAATTATTTATTTTAATTAAGTTAATTATTTATTTAATTAATTTAATTATTTATTAAATTTAAAAAAAATTGTTTATCGTAAAATACACTCACTATAGTTAAGACACACGTACTGTCACCGACTTGGGCTTGGTCAAAATGTAGTAAAATATCATAGAGGAGAGGGTGAGAAAATGCGCCCCAATGACCGTATAGAAAATATACCGATACCAATAGTCGTTCTCCAAAGACTCGATTTCCCCATAGTACCACATCAGGCACATGACCAAATTCTCCAGGAACATCAAACCAAAGTAGGCGGCGTAAATGAATTTGGTTTTTTTGAACCGAATTTTGAACTCGATGATGCAAAAAATATACACCAGGCCGATGAATATGAAGAAGGCCGATTTGTCGCGTTTCACACTGTCCTCTTTCACATCGTACGCGAGAGCAGCGATCACAATAAGAACGTGCGCGATCAAAAGCCCCACACAAGTCCTGGGGTAGAAATACGCAAACACTGAAATAGCCAACACCCTGCTGAGCAAAAATGTAAACCACCAGAGGAATGAGATCAGTTTCCCTGCAACATCGTCCTCTCGAAGGCCTTTAATGTACGTTACTCGAGAGATGTTGTACAAGGCGCTATCTGGCACGGAGGACATGCTCCTCACTCCCAACAGTGAGGAAAACCGGGTGATGTAAGTGGAAGTTCTGCTCGTTAAAGTGTTTCTCTTCCAGGCTAAAAAAATCGGATTTGCTCTAGTGCAGGACTGCGCACCTTTACACTCACTCTGCTCACTGGTGGAGGTTTGCAACGTTTCCTCAAAAGTATCAGTAACAGTGCCTGGTAAAGGTTCAGGTTCCAGATAAATGTCGCTGCTTCTTCTGCGCTCCGCCTGAATTGAGGGCTGTATATCGTACAGGCGAGTTATATCATCGTTTGTCCGCCTTGAACCACGTTCAATCACCCTAACAAAAACTGGATTTTTTGAAATTATTATGGAATTTTCGAGAAAACACCTTTGAAGACCAAACAGGAAACTAGTGAGTTTTTCGGTGTGAGCCTGAGTGCACTTGGCGCAGTCGGTAGCAAAATAGCCATTATTGCACACTGACATTAATACGCACACCATGCTATTACTGATGTAGAAAAGTTTGTATTTAAAGGCATCAATGAACTTTATACCCACCTTCTCTGAGTTGAACTGGAGCTCCTCAAAGTCACCTCCTCATCCGGCTTGTTGCCCGTGAACCCTTGGGATCGCATTTGCTTCCTGGCCTTAAGCCAGGGATAATGCGATCCCGTGAGTTTCTGAGCTCTGAACCTCTGGTAGAACGTTGTGGTGACAGCCACCTTAGCCAGATTCAGAACGATGCTAACCGCCTGCGTGATTTCTAAAGGTATCCCCGATTATCAACAAATCTGAGCAAAATAAGCAACAAAGCAATTTACTCGACTCTTTGGCGATGTCGCTGTTGTGACGCATCAGGATGTGCAGCTGAAGAAGAACCTGCGGTAGCGAATGAAGGTATGCTTGAAGAAACACATACAACTCAACCAGACGGGGTTCAGTGGCTCTGGCAATGTTTTGTGCGATGGTTGTTTCGTCGGTGCTTCGCACAGCTTCGATGGACCAAAAGATCCGCTCAGCATGCCTTGAAGCGGAGAGAAAACATTTTCAAAACCCGAACTCCCGCAGACTGGGATTGGCTACCTAAACACGTTCCATACAGGAAAAAACAAGTGGCCGATGATTTTCTTATACAGCCAATAGCTGTTGTCGCTCGTCATACCGTTTTCCGGCTCCGGCCAATAATCCCAATCGGTCAGCGTGATAATCAGGCTGCCCATGGCCGGCAGAAACATGCAAAACAGCGTCAGCGACGCCCAAATCGGGTCGCCGTCTTTATAGTGGCGGAAAATGACGCCAATATCCGTCGCGACGATGAACATGAACAAAAAGGGCGCTAAAATGGACGGAAATAGATGGTTCAAGAGGGCATTTTGGCGCGAACTCAAACCAAATCCGAATACCGTTTTACTGTTTTCAGACATTGCAGCGACTTCAACCTGCAGCTTAGCACTCAATTGTGGGATTCAACGTCGCGATAAGACAACGAATTTGATAAGATGAGCTGGCTTATAGGTAAACATGATAAGATTAACTCTACCCACATATCACATGTGTCATCAAGGAACTGACTATTTTTTTATTATTAATGCAGAGCTGGATTGAGCTTTCAGACCTGCTGCCTTTGGACTAGCTGTTTATCAGAAGCCATTTGAGACAGACGGTTTGCGGTTGAGCGGCACAATTTTGTCCTAAATTCTACCCCACTGACCAATTTGAACGCATTTGTAAAAAGGATTTTCTGCACAAAAACGGGCTCTTGGTCGAATTTTTGTTCTATCAGTTTTCTTCTAGGAGGCGAAGCCACTGTCAAAAGCTGTGTCAAAAGTACGTCAAATCCACCAGCTGTTGCTTTTTTTTGAGACACCCTCTATATTTAAATCACATTTTTAAATGTGGCCCACTTAAAACTCCTGGACCAGAAATCCCCCTTGGTTTTACCGTGAAATAAAGTGTCGATTATGACGAGCCTCTCTGTACAAGACAGCAACAATTGCCATAGATTCATGCTCTATTTGAGGCAAGTGCAACATTTTCGCCGGGGTTTTACACAGTGCGTCTAAAAAATGAAATGTAAGCCTTCAAAATCGACCAACCTTGAAGAACGAATATTCAGGCATTCGCCAAAAATAACAAAACAAAATTGACTGTCCGTTTTCCGTGTGAGGATTGAGATTCAATCCGAAAAACCGCTCGGTAAAAACTTGATTTTTTTACAATGAAACACAAATTTGTTTTGCCAGTCTCTATTTTAAAACGCAATCAAAAGGCATTAGATGTTTCATAAAAAACCGCGAGTTCGATATGTGATTTTGTTGGGACACCTCTGTATAATTCAAACCAATTTTTAAATATCAAATGGGACAGACAATAAAAAAAATTAGTGCATTCGCCAGAAAATAACAAAAAATCTACTTTGCATTCTCCGTTTGGAGATTAATATTCAGCCCGGAAAAGCCGACCAGGGAAACTTTAAAGAGAAAAGCAATTTAAAAAACACGGTATTTTTTATTTTAAAGGGACAACCTGCCTGGGGAGCTGGATAAAAAAAACTAGTTTGATAATTGATTTTTGTGAGACACTCTGTATGGTTCAAACAAAATTTCAAATCTCAGAAACGAGACAGCCTGTATAGAGTAATCAATTAAAAAACACAAGTTTGATATGCAGTTTCTTTGGAACACCCTGTATAATTGAAGCTTCTTAGAAAATCTGTCACTTTAAACTCTTTGAATTCGAAATTCCTATTAGTTTCCTCGTGAGATAAAGTGTCGATTACGACGCGCCACCATGTAAAAGATGACAACAATGTCGTTCAATGCATGCTCAATTTGAGGCAAATTTTCGCTATTATTTTATACACAGTGTGTCCAAAAAATTGGTTAATCTCTCAAAATAGACCATTTTGGAGAAAAATATTCATGCATTCGCCAATAGTAACAAACAAATCGACTGCGTTTTCCATCCGAAGACCAAAATTTCACCCGGAAACCCAACCAGGGAAACTTTAAAGAGACAATTCAAACAATTAAGAAAACATGGTATTTTTCTCCGAATGGGACACCATGCATAGGGAGTCCGATAAAAAAAAACTAGTTGGATAATTGATATTTTTAAGACACTCTGTATAGAAAATTTTCAAATGTCAAACGGAACAGTATAGGGTAATTGATTAAGGAAACGTGAGTTTTATATGTAGTTTTTTTGGAAAACCTTGAATAACTGAAGTTAATTTGAAAATCTAGCTTACTTCAAACTCCCTGTAGAAGAAACTTTTCGCATTCGCCAAAAAAGCAAAAAAACTCCGGAATTTTTTTTTTAATTATTATAAATGGGACACCCTGTACAGAGTTCGGCAAAAAAAATTTTAGACACCCTGTATAGTTAAATCAAAAATTTAATTCTGGCGTACTTAGAAATTTCCTTTGGTTTCCTGGTGAAATAAAGTGTCGATTATGGCGCGACACCCTTAAAAGACAGCATCAGTTGCGTTCAATTCATGCTCTATTTGAGGCAAATGCACCAATTTTGACGTTGTTTTTTCAACGGAAATATTTAAAAAAACCCACGATATTGATGTTTTTATTTCAAACACCCTGTATGGTTGCATTTTTTAAAATATCGCCCACTTTGCACTAGAAATCCCAACTGGTTTCTTGGAGAAATAATGTGTCGATTGACTGCGCCACCCCGTACACGACAGTAGCAAATATGATCAATTCATGCTCTATTTGGGGCAACATTTTCGCCGGTGTTTTATACACAGTGGGCCCGACTATTTGAATTAGCCCCTCAAAATAACCACCCTTTATAAGGAACTTGGCTGCATTCACCCAAAATTTAAAAAATCGCATTTGCCGTGGCAACTAAGACCGATGATTGTTCATGGCCAGCTTTGGTTACTGTTGTTTTGGTGGATTATTACTGCAAACAGCAACAAAACGCGACGAATCAAGACCCAAATGGCGAGTTGGCTCGCCTTTGCCACTCGGCTCGAGCAGAAAAATGAGCATTTGAATAGCCCGCGCTCTAAGAGGGCACCGGGTGGCGCACTCGTTGATCAAATTGGTGAAATCACAAGCGAGTGGAAATGGCAAGATGGAGTCGTTTCGACGTTTGTAATGCGGTTCGTACGGGTAAAGCAACGCGACAATTCAATGTACAAAATCGTAAGTGATTACATGAACTAAACCAGCAGCGTTTCGAGTGAAGAGTGCAGAAAACTGATCGGAATACCCGAAAAACACGAAGAGGAAGTTCCCACACCGACTCGACTGCTCATGGTAAGTATCCCTAATTTTGTTTTGTTGCTGTCGGTCTCTGTTTATCAATGTCCGCCTTCTTGATGCAAGCGGAGCCTTTCGGGCTCCGCTGCCGTTTAGAGGCGCCAACTCCACCCCAGCAGCTCGACTCCCGGTTGCTCTAAAACAGTGTCGCCCGGGAGAAATCAACATTTCGATGGAAGATATCACCTGATTGGCTGTATTCGACGGCTAAATACCACTGTGTGTTATTTTAGCCAATTAAATCGGCCGTCTCAATGCAGTTGTCGACATTTTCGATGGGCAAATTCGGCCAAACTGGCCCTCTCATTCATTGGAAAATTGCCTTTTTTACGCCGATCCGCAATCGAATTGAGGACATGCAAATGCGATCCCGTCTAGGGAAATCTAATAATGTCGATTTTAAAATGCGGCTGAGTTCGGAATTAAAGAATGGCGTCGCCAAAGTTCATTGTTCTCTGTCTGCTTTTAATTGCCTACCTATCTTCAATCGTTTTCATCAATTGCACATTCTCCACATCGATTTTTTCATCGAAAACTCTTCAATCCGCCCGGAATTCTCCATGGGACAATTACAATTCCCTTCCTTCGATCAGCCCCAGTTTAATCGCTCAGGTAGGCACATTTTAAGGGGACATTAGTCAGCTTTGTGACCCTCTATTTATCGATTTTCAATTGTTCAAGAAGAATCAAGCAGGCATGTTTATTCACATCGAGCGAATTCGGAAATTGGCTCTCGCTTTTCAGCCAGTTTTTCCAATTCGAATTTCTCCATTAAATTAAAAAACTGGTCATTTTATGGGGTCGTCTAAACCCAAACGCCTAAAAATAGCATCGGGATCTAACCCAAAGTCTCTTACAATTGCAGCTTTAAGAACGGAAGAATCTTCAACATGGCCTTAATCAAAGGCGGCAACTTTTCTGCTTTATCGCGATGGCAAGGAAAATCGGCCATCCTGAGACCCGCTCTTGGTTTTAGATGCGAAAAGGCAAAACTCTTGGGGTAAACTTGAATCTTGAATGGATTTTTCCGTTGATCGATTGAAAACGACGGAAATTTTACCAAAAAAAAATGAACAAAACCCCAATCAAACACACAGAATGACGATTACACAACACTCGCGAAAAATTCACACTTAACTCTTCAAAGGGCGCACAAACTAGTAATCGAAAAATCCAATTAAAAAAAAATAGACACTGCGTTCAAGTTTCTACGTAAACTGGTCTCCACTTGACGAATTTTTGACAATAGAAGTGCCGACCAATTGTTACATAACAGGACCACTTTTGAATAACTTTGTATATTTCAATAGTGATCATTTGAGAGAAGCTTTTAGTGGATTGAGGCTCAAACGTACTCTAAAATCTCTGAAGATTTGTTTGATGCTGTTTCTACTTAGAACAATTTTTGAAAATTGACTAAGTGCGGAACAATTTCTACTTAGCAAAGTCAACTTTTAACATCTAACTATTTCAAAGTGAAATGTTGAATAAACGGAGGAAATTTCACCCGGAAACCCAACCAGGGAAACTTTAAAGAGACAATTCAAACAATTAAGAAAACATGGTATTTTTCTCCGAATGGGACACCATGCATAGGGAGTCCGATAAAAAAAACTAGTTGGATAATTGATATTTTTAAGACACTCTGTATAACAAATTTTCAAATGTCAAACGGAACAGTATAGGGTAATTGACTAAGGAAACATGAGTTTTATATGTAGTTTTTTTGGAAAACCTTGAATAACTGAAGTTAATGTGAAAATCTAGCTTACTTCAAACTCCCTGTAGAAGAAACTTTTCGCATTCGCCAAAAAAGCAAAAAAACTCCGGAATTTTTTTTAATTATTATAAATGGGACACCCTGTACAGAGTTCGGCAAAAAAAATTTTAGACACCCTGTATAGTTAAATCAAAAATTTAATTCTGGCGTACTTCGAAATTCCCTTTAATTTCCTGGTGAAATAAAGTGTCGATTATGGCGCGACACCCTGAAAAGACAGCATCAGTTGCGTTCAATTCATGCTCTATTTGAGGCAAATGCACCAATTTTGACGCTGTTTTTTCAACGGAAATATTTAAAAAAACCCACGAGTTTGATGTTTTTATTTCAAACACCCTGTATGGTTGCATTTTTTAAAATATCGCCCACTTTGCACTAGAAATCCCAACTGGTTTCTTGGTGAAATAATGTGTCGATTGACTGCGCCATCCTGTACACGACAGTAGCAAATATGATCAATTCCTGCTCTATTTGGGGCAACATTTTGGCCGGTGTTTTATACACAGTGCGCCCGAGAATTTGAATTAACCCCTCAAAATAACCACCCTTTATAAGGAACTTGGCTGCATTCACCCAAAATTTAAAAAATCGCATTTGCCGTGGCAACTAAGACCGATGATTGTTCATGGCCAGCTTTGGTTACTGTTGTTTTGGTGGATTATTACTGCAAACAGCAACAAAACGCGACGAATCAAGACCCAAATGGCGAGTTGGCTCGCCTTTGCCACTCGGCAAAATATTTCAATAGTGATCATTTGAGAGAGCTTTTAGTGGATTGAGGCTCAAACGTACTCTAAAATCTCTGAAGATTTGTTTGATGCTGTTTCTACTTAGAACAATTTTTGAAAATTGACTAAGTGCGGAACAATTTCTACTTAGCAAAGTCAACTTTTAACATCTAACTATTTCAAAGTGAAATGTTGAATAAACGGAGGCTGAAGCCTTGAGAAAGAACTGTGAAAACTTCAAGTTTCTATGCGAACTCGTTTGTGCTGGACGAATTTTTGAAAATGCAACCATTTTTTCAGGCAGGATCAACTTTTAACAGCTCCGTATTTATCAATGGTGACTTAATTTGAGTGAAACTTTGAAAAAATTGATACTGAACTGTACTGAAAACGATTTGGAAACTTGCTGGTTCTAGCAAAACTGGTTTGTGCTGGAACATTTTTTAAAATATTTACTTCAAGTCCCAAACCGTCCAGTCCAATATCATTTAATAATAATAGTTAATTCGATAGTGAATAATTTGAGGAAACTTTACGCAAATTGGGACCAAAGTCTACTGAAAACACTGGAAAAACTTCAAGTTTTTGTATGAACTTATTCTCTTCATACACTCCCAAACATTAAGAATGTATTTTGAGACACCCCATAGTATTATTCTAGAGAAACTTTCAGAATATCAGGTCACAAGTCGATTTTTTTTTGGACTACTCTAAATTCACATGTGAAAAGAGAGAGAAGCTATATATGCGTTTATTGATATCAAAGAGAGATGAAATATCAGGCGTCATTCAATATTAAGAAAAAATGATCGGTTTATTCGGACTTCCATTGTCTTGCAAACATGTTTTTTAACAAAACGTTTCGCTTGGTAGTATTCCCCAACCATCATCACCGTTCGCCTAGTAAAAAACATGTACAACGATGATACGAAAGTGTTTCTATTGGTTGGATGATCTGTCAATTCGCCTTATGTCGTACCAAGTTGAAAAATGTTTAACGTTATACGACATCGTATGACTTTGAACCTCACATTCATTGTTAACATTTTAGATATTATGTTGAATTTAATAATTCATTCAATTGAAATTTCTGGGTTCCAGTCAATTTTATTGTATATTTTTTAAAATATTTTACAAATACGTTTCGGTGTCTTTCTCGACCATCATCAGTTTACACGTATGGCTGTTTCCACCTTCAACTTTGGCAAGCAATTGTCATGTCAAATTGCTGTCAAATGCGACCTTCCAGAACGGGACATTTTACAAACCAATACATTTTCTCACTACAAATCGGTTAATTTTTCTCCGACTTGAACAGCCTTTTTACCTGTTCTATATTAAAAAACTAAAATATAACGAAAATGCTGCTTTTGGCTCTCGAAATTTAGGGCACCATCCAACCACTACCGCGTATAATCAACTGGACTTTTTCATACACAAGCTTTATGATGATCAGCTCTCAAAACATGTAACGATTATGGCGCCTTAAGTGTGAAATTGGGAGCGAAAAAATACAATTAAATCCTCGATCGAGAAAAAACGAAATAACTTTCCGACCAACCCAATAAAACAGTGTTTTAGACGCATTTCACGTTCTTATTAGCGGGGTGAATAATGGGGGCTTAATCCGCAGCCAAGAAGCCAAGATGGGAGCGGCGCTTCAGAGTACAACTCGAGGGGTGGAAAGCTGTAACGCTAATGGTATCAAGAACGCATAAGCGTATAGCTTTTCCCCTTCGGTTTTTACCACCAATTCTGCGAGAGAGGACGTCTTTCCAAACTGCTACTATTTCTACTTCTATTTTGCCATTTAAGACTGGCTTAACTCTACTAATTTTAATCCAGCGTGTATTGGTAATCCGGGCGAATAAAAGCACTCTTATCCAACAGCGATGGTTCTATGAGATGAGCAGCAAAGAAACGATATGTTCCGCCTAAAGCGATGGATTCATACGACTTGTTCGCGGAAGATGGAAGCGGTGGCATGTTGGAAAACCTGCCCGAGTTGGGCTCAGTGCACCTCGATCCTGCGGTGACTGGTGACCGAAATGCGCCTACAGCCTACTCGCAGCCAACGTACTCGCAGGAAACTCCTCTACAAAAATTGGCAACGTTCGGTTCGAGCAGCACCACATTCTCCCACATGGATCCGAATACTCAGCAGAGCGTCTACGCTCAAGGTTATGGCGCAGGAGGCGATGGACGTCCCCCTATGGGACCGCCGGGCGGTTCTTACGGCCATCCCAGGCAGGTGCCACGCCCTCCAGTAGCGCCCCCTGGTCCAAACCAGTACCCCTATCAGGCCACGGCCGACACGATGTACTCGATGTCCGACATACAAGTCGGCCCTATGAACGACGCAAACGCAATGCAAGCAGGTTGGGGTCAGCATGCAGCTGCCGGATACCCAGCTATGCACAGGTAAATATTTATCTCATTCTTTCGTTCCTCCGTCCAAAGGCTCCAGTGAAATTCTCCGGTCGTCTGTATCTATCTCTACCTCTACAGTACGCATACCCAAGTAATGGTTTCCTATAATGCTCGCTTGATCCACGTTCATGATCTTTTGTCAATGCTAGGACCTGATCTAGATCGTTATAAAAGCTCTCTATCTGCTCGTCATCACATTCTGTGGTTGGTGCGTATGCTTGTATGATGTTAAAATTACCTTCTTGACGGCTAATTTGCCAGTTTCGTACATATTTATTGTGTTCCATGTACCGATGGAAAAAGATTCTATATAGATAATTAATAGCGTAATAATTTTTCACTCAGATACCCCCAAATGACCCAATATAGGCAGCAGCCAATGACCGGCTACCCTCACCAGCAGGAGCAGAAACAGCAGTTCCCCACCAGCCAGCTAGTGGGTAACCCCATGATGCAGCAAAGTCACCAAGCCCCCTATCAGCTGGCTCAAAGACACACCCCGCACGGCTATCCGCAGGCTCCCACTTATCCAAGCACGCCGCCAAGTCAGGCGTACGGCGGCTACGTGCACCAGCGCATGCCACATCATCACCAATACCCTCAAGCACACCACCAGATAGAACTTCAAAACCAACAATACGCCCAGATGGGCCACACTCAGCCAATACCGCATTCAGTGCCTACTCCCGGCCACCTGAATCAGCCCCACCAACAGCAACAACAGCAGCAGCAGCAACCGCCGCCGCCCCAAAACCCAATAGCCCACTCTGCTGGGATGGTCAACTATAACCAAAGCCACCAGCAGGCGTTGCAGCCTCTACAACGGCCCGTGGTGGACATGCAGGCCAGTGCGCAGCAGCAGTTTGCTGCTAAGCACCAAGTGGGCAACTCTAGTCCGCAGTATAGAGCGCCGTTTCCTCAACTGTCGCCCCAGATGTCACCTCGACCGCAAATGTCCCCCAGACCGCAGGCGCCGCAAGTGTCCCCCCGGCCGGTAATGTCGCCAGCCAAGCCCAACATGTCGCCACATCAGCAACACGCACAAATGCAACAACAGGCCATGAGTCCGCGCCCTGCTGCCAATTTGCCGCCAAAGAGCGCCAGTTACTCGCAGCAAAGTACGTTACAGGCATTGGAGCAAATGGTGATGCCGCCCCAAAGTGGCATGGCTGAGTACCCGGCCTATCAATCGCGCAATACCTTGGGGCTGCCCCAATCGCCTTCCCTGAACAACGTGATGCGGAACCAGATGAGCGAGCAATGGCCGCCGCCGCAGAGTCCAAGACAGGTGCAGGCGCAGCCTCATCTGACCAATCTGAACGGCATGAACAGCTTGATGGACCAGCAAGTGGCCAATCAACAAGGCATTCCGGCCACTCAGTCGTTGATGCCAACGCAATTGCCAGCGGCTACCTCTAGCATACCCGCCACGCCTGCCTCGATGTATGAGGAGCGAGCTGGAGTATTGGGAGAAAAAATCGATCGAATCGATGACGCCAGAATGGCGTCACCGGTTCGGGAAACCAAAGAGTTGGAGCCCAGCCCCATCAGGCACGAGTTTGCGCCGGTGCAGTCTCCGAACATTCCCAGCAGCACCACTAATTTGGAGCCTAGTATGGCTAGTTTGGGGCCTGCGGGACTTTCGCATCCCTCCACTCCCACCCCCACCTCTACAACTGACGACAATGCTGCAAATATGCAGGAGAATACTAGCAGTCTGACTGTTCTTGGGGACGCCCCGAGTGAAAATAACGTGGCGATCAGCACGTCCAATGCTGGCAGCCGTCTTTATGACTCGGTAAGCGGGTTTGGGCGGGTCAATACCCCCACCTACTCCAGCCAAACGAGCCCCAAGGGGTATAAAATCGAAGATCTGGCGCAGCCCAGCGTTTTCACTTACAACCAGGAAAATTCGTTGTCCCAGGAAAGCGTGCCCGAGTCGATCAAGTCCTCGGACAGCGTTGCCCCGTCTCCGAACTTTCAAAATCAGGGATATCCGTTGCCGAAACACGAAAGCACTGAACCACCGCCACCTATTAAACCTCAACTGACTCCTGTGGAAGAGAGTTCGCCTGCTTCACCCACTCAGTCACACCAAAACGTCAGCAGCAACATGCTAAGCCCGATAGCTGAGCCAGTTCAAGCCACCAGTCCATTACCAGAGCACGCCATGCAAGAGCAGCACTCAATTTCCAGCCTGATTAATCAAAACAGCCAATCGCAGGACTCTGGGACGGTTGTAGCGGCTCCCACTATGCCCGATGTGCCTGCGCTGCCTCCCATCAACAGCCAGCCGCCCCCCCACCCCATCATGGGAATGAACGCGCCAACCAATCTGCATCCTCAATCAGTCCCAACCAGCATACCCATTGGCTACGAGACCAACTCTATGGGGATATTGGCGCGTCCTTTACCTCAAGGTCTTGGGCATCCGATGCTCCCTCCTAACCTCGGCCACTTGCCATTGGAGTACCAGCCACCCATTAGCCACCAGCAGGAGCGCGCCGCATTGCAGCAACAGCTGCAAGAGCTCTATTGCATGCCTCCAGCCCCCGAGCTGCAGGAAAAAATCATCAATCTGCAGGAGAAGTTGAACATCCTCAGCCAACACGAGGCGACGGAGCAATGCAATGGCGGCTCACAGTGCATTCTTCAAAATCCCATGTTCACATCGCCTATGATCGATAGTCCTCAGGTAACCAGTACGACTGGCAGAGGAAGAAGCAAGGGAGCAAACAAACCTAGAAAGCCCCGCTCGAAAAAAGCTGATAAAAATGCTGAATCGATCCAGAGCTTGCCGGTTTCCGAGGACTTCGTTACTCCAGGCGCTGGTCTAAACTTGCCGTCGAGCGAAACGTGCGAGTTCATGGACTTTGCCTTAGAACAAAGTGCCGAGGAGAAAAAGCGGGGTCGGAAGCCTAAAGATCCGAAAAAGCCGCCCAAAACCCCCAAAGAACCCAAACCACCGAAGGAGCGGAAGAAGTCCATTAAGGACACACCCGAGCAGGCAAAGCTCAAGCGCAAGTACGTGCGGAAGAAGAAATCCGGCGAAGACGCAGATGAAGCATTCGAAGATCCTGACCAGTTTACTCCAGAAAAACAATGCTCTTCTGAAGAAGCCGAAGCCAAGGCCGAGATTTCTGAGGAGCCGGAGTCTTCCCAAGAAATCCTCAAAAGCATTGACCCCAAAGACAACGACGAGCCGCAAGAAATGCAGGCGGATTCGCAAACTCCAGCCGATGGGCCTCTTCCAGAGTCAAGTGACGAGGCCAAGAAGGACGAGTATGCCTTCGACGAGTCTCAAATGGACGAAGAAATTGGGGAGATGCCCAAGAGGGCAAAAAAGGCGCGTAGCGCTCCCAAAAAATCATCGTCGAGTTCAAAGTCGCGCGCCAAATCCGGATCAAAACGCAGCCGCAAGAAGGGCCCGATGGAATCCGATGGGGAGGGCGAGGACTTTATCACCACTCCACCCCCTTCTCCTCCGGAGGATGATAACTCCAGTAAGCGACGGTCGGCTCGAAACACCCAGAGAAAGAAATACATTGACGATGTTATGCTTCGATTTTCTGATGACGATGCCCCTCCGACGCCCCGCAACCGCAAGCCTCTAGTGCCGGACAAGCCGATTCTTCCCATGATGGCCCAAGCCATGGCCTCCACTTCTTTGGCATCACACGAAACTGAAGAAGATGCTCCGGCTTTAGGCTCCAGCACCGATCCAGGCAAGGGCATGAACTATGTCTATGTGAACACCTCGGATGACGATTCCATGGTGGTGCAATACGTGCTCTCTTCCAGAATGTCCACGCGAGACGTTAAAGTTCAGCCCCATCCAGAAGGGGAAGATGAGGAAAAAACCAGCATCCAAGTGGAAGCTGTTGAGGAAAAAGACGACCTTGAGGCTGAGAAGATCGAGCCGAAGCCCCAGGGCGAAGAGGTGACAGAAACCGTGGAGGTGGAGGAATACTATGTGAAATATCGCAACTTTTCCTATTTGCATTGCGAATGGAAGACCGAGGACGAGTTATTCAAGGGCGATAAACGTATAGCGAATAAGATCAAGCGCTTTAAGCAAAAGCAGTCACAATTGCTGAATATTTTCGAGACGCTAGACGAAGAGTCTTTTAACCCGGACTATGTGGAAGTCGATCGCGTATTGGACGTGTCAGTGCACATTGACCCAGCCACCAACGAAACTGTACGGCATTATTTAGTCAAATGGCGCTCGCTGCAGTACGAAGACTGCACTTGGGAGCTAGAGGAGGACGTAGATCCGATTAAAATCGAGCAATATGAAAAGTTCTCCAAGTTGCCCCCCAAGGACAAGTGGAAGGCCAAGAAAAGACCCAGCCCAGAGGGGTGGATGAAGCTAGACGAATCGCCGAACTACAAAGGAAGCAACAGTCTGCGCGAATACCAACTGGAAGGCCTCAACTGGCTGCTCTTCTCATGGTTTAATGGACGCAATTGCATTTTAGCTGATGAAATGGGTCTGGGAAAGACCATTCAAAGTCTCACTTTCATTCATGCGGTGTGGGAGTATGGCATCAGAGGCCCCTTCCTTGTCATCGCCCCTCTATCCACAATCCCTAACTGGCAACGGGAAATTGAAAGCTGGACCGATTTGAATGTTATCGTGTACCACGGTTCGGCTACCAGCAGGAACATGATCCAGGAATATGAGATGTACTACAAAAGCGACAAGGGACAGCACATCAAAGATCTTACAAAGTTCAACATTCTCATTACCACATTCGAGATTATTGTTACTGACTTTGCCGACTTAAAGAGCTTCAATTGGAGACTCTGCGTCATTGATGAGGCTCACAGACTGAAGAACCGCAACTGCAAGTTATTGGAAGGTCTGCGACAGCTCACTCTGGAGCATCGCGTTCTCCTATCAGGCACCCCCTTGCAGAACAACGTTAATGAATTGTTTTCGTTGCTCAACTTTCTGGAACCAACTCAGTTCACCAAATCGGAGGCATTTTTAAAGGAGTTCGGCTCATTGAAGACTGAGCAAGAAGTGCACAAGCTGCAGTGCCTACTGAAGCCGATGATGCTTCGTCGGCTGAAAGAAGACGTAGAAAAATCGCTGGCACCAAAGGAAGAAACCGTGGTGGAAGTGGAGCTGACCAACATACAGAAAAAGTACTATAGAGGAATTCTGGAGAGGAATTTCTCATTCCTAACCAAAGGCACAACATACTCCAACATCCCTAACTTGATGAACACCATGATGGAATTGCGCAAATGCTGCATTCATCCTTACCTGTTAAATGGGGCTGAGGATCAGATTCAGTACGACTTCAAGCAACAGAACGGCGAAGACCCCGACGCCTACTACAAGGCCCTCATCCATTCCAGCGGAAAAATGGTCTTGATCGACAAACTTTTGCCCAAGCTGAAAGCCAACGGCCACCGAGTACTCGTATTTAGTCAAATGGTTAAATGTCTGGACATCTTGGAAGACTACCTGATGTACCGAAAATACCCCTACGAGCGAATCGACGGAAGAATTAGAGGAAATTTGCGACAGGCGGCTATTGATCGATTCTCCAAACCAGACTCCGATCGATTCGTCTTCTTACTTTGCACCAAAGCCGGAGGCCTTGGCATTAATCTCACTGCTGCCGACACAGTCATCATATATGACAGCGACTGGAATCCGCAAAACGATCTGCAAGCCCAGGCCAGATGCCATCGAATCGGGCAACAAAAAATGGTGAAAATCTACCGGCTACTTTGCAGGAATACCTACGAGAGGGAAATGTTCGATAAAGCCTCGTTGAAGCTGGGCCTGGATAAGGCCATTTTGCAAAGCATGAATACGGTGCAAGGAGAAAAAGGCTCCGGACATCGGCAACTGAGCAAAAAGGAGATCGAAGATCTCCTAAAAAAAGGCGCGTATGGCGCCCTTTTGGATGAGGAAAACGACGGCGACAAATTCTGCGAAGAAGACATCGACGTGATCCTAGCTAGGCGCACTCAAGTGATCACAATGGAGTCGGAGAAAGGTTCCACCTTCTCCAAGGCTAGTTTTGCATCCAGCGCCAGCCGCTCCGATATAGACCTCGACGATCCGGATTTTTGGAGCAAATGGGCCAAACGGGCCGACATCGACACAACAGAAAAAGACGAAACCGAAGATCTGGTCATGTCAGAGCCGAGACGACGCACACAAATCAAACGCTACGGACACGATGAAAGTGCCTTGGACATGTCCGAATTGGAAAGCTCTTCTGATTCCGATCCAGAAAACGACCCAACTGGCCTGAGAGGCAGCAGACGCAACAAGCTGAAGAAGAAGAAACTAAGAGGTGACGACTACTATCCCAGGGAGGGAGAAAAAGGAGAGATGGTCTATGGAAGTTGGTCGCGAAGGGAATGCTTCATGGTGGAGAGGGGATTGCTCACTTTCGGATGGGGGCGTTGGCTGGAGATTCTGCAGAATTCCCAACTACGACGCGGCTGGAGAGAACCTGACATTGAGGACTGTGCCCGCGTCATCGTAAGTCCATTTGTGCCTTTACTAATCGCAGAAATTCCATCTTTTTCTTCCAGCTGCTATTTTGTCTGCGATTCTATCGGGGAGACGAAAAAATCCGCAACTTCATCTGGGACCTGATCGCACCGTCTGAGGGAGGCGAGCAGAAAATATCGCGAAACCACCAAGGCCTGAAAGACCCAGTGCCCAGGGGAATAAGAAACAAGCACAAGAAGAAACCCAGCAAGGACACCAGGCATGCTGCGTTGACCGATCCCAACCATTGGAGCAAGGACGAGAAGTACGATGGGGACATTTTTCTGGAAAACAACTACAAGAAGCATCTAGGCCGACATGCTAACAAGTGAGTAGTTGATTGTTTGGCGGATTAATGCTTCGCATGGCAATGATGACTTTCATGCTAATTTCGAGAATACGTAGGTATTCATTGAAACAAAAATCTTCACTAAACTGAGCTAAACGCTCCTAAGCCCATTGATTGTAGTGTGTTTAAGCTAGAGCGTAAAGTGATTGGTACTTTCAGAGTCCTACTTCGCGTGCGAATGCTGTACTACATCAAGCACGAGATTATCGGGGATTTGGTGCAACACATTACCGATGGGGTGCAAGCTAGGTAAGCGTCTAGATGTCGAATTTTTTTTAAATTAGTATAGAAAGCGTCCAAATGTTTTGAAACCTTCACAGTATACAGGGTGGTAGGTTTGGAAGCGAGTTCTTGGACAGCATGGTAATTGAATACATTCCTTAGTCAGTAGATTGAAAAATATCGAACATTTTTATACTCATGCTGTCCGTTTTTTACGGATCTTAATCTTCCACTCTGTGCACATGTTGAAAGCAGAATGTCCCAGCGCTAAATCAATGTTGGGGCATCCTGCTAAGGGTGTTAAAAGCTGTCTAGTTCTAAAAAGCCCAAGGTAAGGATTTGAACATTGATCATTTTATTTCTATTATTAATTCCGATGGTTGGGACACCAGCTTACATTTGTTGTCCACCATATACTTGTAACTGTTTTAAAAAATCCACCATCTCAGCTTCACTGTGTACAAGTATATGGTGAGTCTGTCTGTATTTTGCATGATGCTTATCGAGGTCATGCCAATGCTTTTCGCATTTAGATGATAACTCGTTTACCATATATATTTATATATATATATATTCCCTATATCACCGGCTTATCGCTTATATACTCCCGTTTTAACACTAATATGTATCATGTTATGGTTCCCAACATCCCTCGTATTTAAGTATGTGTTATATATGAGAATGAAGTTTTTCAAAAATAATAACAAGTGTTGGGGCTATACCGCATGCGGATTGAAAAATACAGGGTGTGTCCGTATCGGATACGATTGCGAGAGGATACGCAGCAGGGTAATGGTATGGCAAACTTCCCCAAAACAGGTCTCGGTTCGTTGAAAGTTCATTCTCATATGTAAACGTATGGCAAAATTAGCGGTACGGCACTTGAAACCAAATTATTATTTTTGAGAAACCTTCTACTACTATCAGACTTTTCTGGATACTTCAGATGGAATTCTAAGCGGCCACACAAAAATTAACGATTAAATTGCCTTTCTAGTAGAGGTGTTGAATGTCGTTTCTTAATTTCTACTTTGATTGTTGCATTAAACTGATCATTAGCGCCAAATGAAACAGAAATCGAGCCAAAAGTTGCTTCAGGCCGTATAGTATTTACGTATCACTTAGATGATCGAAATTATTCACATCGCCGTCAACTGGGTGGGTATTCGTTACTTCGCGCCTCGTCGAGTAACGAATAGTTACTCTTTCGACACCTCTAGTTTCTAGTTCAAATACACTCAGGACGAAAATTATCTCTTCGCTTACTAGAGCGGGAAAAACAAAATAGTGAGTGGAACAAGGCAAAGCCCCATAGTTTATTGTATTGGAAAGAGCGAAAACAACTTTCTACAGGGTCTTTGAAACCCAATAACATCGAATTAATTAAAAAACACATTGAAAAAATCCTCTAAAGAGCGTCTAGAATTCTATTTCTTTTAGAACAAAACTACAAAAAAAACTCGAAGTCCCTTTCCGTCTGGCGCAATATAATTCAAAAAATGTCCTTCTGGTCTTTCAAATAGGCATTTCAAGCGCGTCTTTAAACCGACTTCTATGTAGAATGGGAGTATTAACAGACTTCAACCAGTCTGGCTTAGGCATGCGACTAGGTATGTTGTGTAGAGTTGTTTAGACAGTATTAGGGATGTGTAGAGTTAGGCGGCAAAGAAATCCATCTGAAGTACCTCTGAGAGTTGTTGATGAGAAATCAAAAAAAGAATGTAAAAATCAAAATTAACAATTGGCGATTATTCCATGTGTGCGTGTCTACAGTGCCCTGCCGATATTCCCCCCGGTTACGGAGCAATTGCCTGCCGTGTGGTGGGACTCTGAGTTCGACAAGTCGTTGCTGATCGGGACGTGGAAACATGGCTACGAGAATTACACAGCGATGCGTCAAGATCAGGCACTGTGTTTCCTGTCCCGCTGTGGGCCCCCCTCAGACCGGGAGATCCAGATGCACAACGCCTCAAACATGCAACCGGCTACGCCCCTCCAACTGCCTAAGTGAGTATAACACTTCTTGCTACAGCTTTTGGTAGACTTAGTCTTTTTAACTATCTTTATGTGCTTGTATTTAAAATTGCTGGGATTCTATTGATCATACGTTTCTATTACAGTTTATTTATATCATCACTAACTGTTGTAAGTATCGAACTCTAACCAAAAATCGGACATGTCCCTCTATAGGTAAAGACCTTCGGTCATTTCCCCCACTAAATTCATGCTGCTCGATCCAGCAAATCACGCTTCTAAATTCCAACCAGGTTGATAATACATCTATTTTCTCTTCAGCAATGAGGACGACATAGACGACGAGGACACCAATGAGGAGTCCAGTCTCAAGTCGCGCAATCGCGACAATTCGGAGGTGAATTCGGAAATCGCGGAACCTTCACCAGGCCCATCCGCTTGCTCGGAGAGCCAGCAATTGGAGGGCGACGACATTAAGGATGATCCAAACGAAGACAAGACATGGCCCACTATGACCGATTTGAACACGCGACTCCGCCGCGTTATCACTTCCTATCAGCGCAACTACCGCAAAGAGGAACAGAAGCTGCAGGCCACAAAGGCCAAGGTAAGCTTGCTTTGGGAAGTCGATGTAGGGATTGGTAAGCCACACTTCAAAGTACCTGAAGAATTGCACAGTCTGAGTGGTAGTTTCGCGCTAAACAAAGCCCTAACTTTCTAAGATTTATGTAAACTTTGCAAAGAGTCCTCTTAAACTCATCTTTAATAAACTGGAAATGTGAACCATTAGCTTTTTGCAAAAGGTTAGAATGGACGTTGGAAATCCCTTAAAGCGCCTTGGGTTGCAAAAATCCACAGATATTTCAATTTCAAGCTCCTAAAACACTGAGAAGGGCCTCGAAGGCTCGAAATAAACCTCAAATTTAACGGCATCTTGGGTTGGGTAGAATCAGCCTTATAATTGGGAGACTGTACTAGTTATCGGACAAACTTAAATTAGCGCTCAGAGAACATTCTGAAGTCTCAACGGATCAGGCAACTCCAGCTCCATGGCTTGCAGCTTCATATCCTCAGCACTGACCGGGAAATGTCACCCAAAAAAACCGCACTTTCAAACCCACTTTTTAGCCCAAAAACACCATTTTGGGACGGAAAAACTGAACGAATGGAACACTAAACAATTCCGCTTGTGAAAATGCACAATTTTTGCGATTTTTTGACTAATGTTTTTCCGAAATTCCATGTCGCGAATCGAGACTGTCACAAGAGCTACGCGTTAAATTCAGCAACTTTTTGTTTACGATTGGCAGTCCATTCGGGAGCCGCACGAAATTTACCCAAGTTGTTTTGCAAGTTTCAACTCGTTTGATTTATGGATTTTTTAAAAATTACTCGACTTCCGAGTTGAGCGATTATTTTCAAATTTGATTTCATTGTTCATTCCTTAATTCGCAAGGTACGACCCTACACTGTACCCCGTTTCGAGTTTTATGCCAGCAACTTTGGGACACCCTGTATCATTTGGTCGACCATCTTAAATTAATGTTCAGGAAATATTTTCAAGTCTTACCAGATCCGGCAACTCCGGCTCCATGGCTCGCAGCTACATAACCTCACCATTGTCCGGGAAATGTCATTAAAAAAATCCAACATTGAAATGCAATTTTTAGCGCAAAAACACCATTTGGGGACGGAAAAACTGAATGAATAGCACACTGAACACTTCCGCTTGTGAAAATGCGCATTTTCAGCGATTTTTCGATGATTTTTTCCGGTAAATTTCGAGGATTTAGTCCCGATGCAATTCGGAACTGCCACGTATTTGCGCTGAGAAACCAACACTGTTGCCATGGCAGCCAATATGGACGATCAAGAACTATATAGAGTGTGACAAAAAAACAGCCAGGGACTGAAAATCTCTCAAAATCACTAAAAAAATCTGGAAATTTTACAAATTTATCCCAGAATTAGAACTACATTCGCTCTATTAATTGCTCAAAAAAAATTCTTCAGTTACTTTGGAAGCGTCGCCTAGAGATTTTCGTTTTTCCAAATTGTTTTTCACTTGTTTGTGTCTACCCCCATACATCCCATGCTCTCTTGTGCATGAGCGTTGTGGCTGTTGATGGGTAGATTAGTACCATTTTTCTCCAACCGTTCTTCCTAGCAGCAGCAGCAGCAACAGTCCGCATTGGACGCGTCCGCCTTATCATCCCCATTGGCAGCGCTAGCGCAAGTTACTCAGCAATTCGACTCTAGAGACGCGGCAGCCTCCATGGGCCTGCAAGGCTGGGACTTACAGCAATTAGCGCTCTATCTCCTGGTAAGTGAACTTTTCGCATGTTCCTCAATCCTCCTTCCTGAATCGACTAACAATTCCTTGCCTTCCAGTGGTTTACTAATCGATTGCTGATTAAATGTGGGAAATTTGATGCTTACATTTTCAGAAGATGGAGCGACAGGGTAAGCAGGCGTTGGAGCAGGCGCTGAAAGAGTCAGCAAAGGAGCGCGAGCGCCAAACGATCTCCAAAAGATGGACCAAGCGAGAGGAGGCGGATTTCTTCCGCGTGGTTTCCTCATACGGCGTAATTTACCATCGCAAGACCAAAAAGTACGACTGGTCGAAGTTCAAGCAATCGGCCAAGCTGGAGAAAAAGGCGGACGAAGAACTCACCGAATACTACAAGCATTTCGTGATCATGTGCAAGAAGCAGACGGGGATTCACATGGACGACGGCAGCTACGATTCGACCATTGAGCATGTCAGCGAAGAAAAAGGGCGCCGAACTCTGGAACGCTTGGAGCTGCTTTCTCGGATCAGGGAGGAGATTTTGACGCATCCGAAGCTGGACGAAAGGCTCCAAGTCTGCGTCAGTTCGGCCGACATGCCTGATTGGTGGATCGCCGGCAAACACGATAAAGAACTGCTGATTGGTGTTGGCAAGTAAGTTACAACATTAAACAGCAATGTTTGAGGATGAGTAACTCTGAAACGAAACGTCGCCTTTATGCAGGCTGATTCAACAGTACCCTGACAAACTTTAGGTTCCTAATAAAAAACTCTGTTTCTTCGCGCAACGGATTATTTTACTTTCTTTTCAAGTACTTTCTTTTGTATGATCACCTTGTATCAGACTGAATTGTTTTGAAATAAACCCACTGTGCTCTTTGCAGATATGGCCTAGGAAAAACCGACCACTGCCTTCTAAACGATCCGGAGTTTTCCTTCCACGATGTGCTGCGCAAGAAAGTAACATCGGATTCACAAGACGTGAAAGGCGCCATCAAGCTGGAAAGCCGCGAGGACATTCTCAAGTTCGACCGCGATGAGATTCTGGTTAAACTGGAAAAAGGCGAAGGAACGCTGAAGATCGAAAAAGTCATGCAGAAAAAAGAGAGCGTGCCCGAGGAGAAAAAATCGCCACCTCCAGGCAGTGAGGAGGCAAGCGAAAAGGTTGAGGAAAAAGCCCCTGAAGCGGTGGAGGAGGTGGTAAAGAGCCCCCCAATCGAAACTGTGGAAGAAACTGCTGCACCAGAAGTGGAGGCACCAGTGGAGGAGCCGAAGACCGCCAGTGAATCTGCCGCAGAACCTGAGGCTGCAGCCTGTGATGAAAAAGCGGAGAAAGAACCTCCAAACGACCCAGAGGAGGAAAAGGAGAAGGAGAAGGAGGAGACCCTGGAAAAAGTGGAAGAGTCGCCGAAAGACCCGAAACCAACCGACGAGGAAATATCAGCGAACGACTTATGCTCCAAACAAGCTGCGGAGCTTAAAGCAATGTTTCCGGACTTGGAGGTGATCCAACCGCTTTCTCGGCTCTCTCAAGTGGACACGTTCGTGCTAAAAGACAAACCTACGCCGACTGGCGCGCTGGATTTCAGTGAAACCACAGTGGCGCAGCTCTTCAACAACGTGGTAAAGTGGCCGAAAGAATACGCCATCCAAGTGCGTCTGCAGCACATCATCTACGCAGTGGAGACCAATGAGTGGCCGGCTCCCAGAAGCTTCTCGGCCTACGCCACTGGAATCGGCAACGAGTTCGACATACCCATTCACGAGCTGCCGAACGACCCTCCAAAGCGCGAAGCCTCAACCCCAGATATAGACATTAGTTTGGGTAAAAGACTGGCGGATAAACGAAAAAGACACATTGCTATCGACGTAGAAACAGAGCGGGCTAAACTTCATGCGTTGCTCAACAGTAGTCATACGGCGACCTCAAAGTCGCAATGGGATGATGATTCGGAGGATTCGCGTAGATCGACGCCCCAAGGGGCGCTGCAGCCTCCACCCGCTCATCAGCATCGCACTTCCACGTTGAATATGGGGCCGATGAGTTCGATGCCATTTGATTTCACCAACAAATATCAACAGAGTTTGACCACAAAGACCATCGGCCAGACCACTGTGATACCGGGGACGAGCAGTACTTTAACGCCAATCGATCTCAGCTCTGGGTAGGTTTGATTTTTAATTTTTATTTCTGAATTATCAAGTTTAGTCCAAAAATTGACACTAAAATTAATAGTTCAACCAGCAATTTCAATTAAAAGCAGCTTTAAAATCAACTTCAGCTTCAAAACCCAAAAATTTTCAAACTCGAATTTAACAACTTCCAAATTTTCAGGTGGAACTTAAATTTTTCAACTTCTAAATTCGGGAGTTTAGTTCACATATGTATGTATCATTTAATGTTCAGGAAATAGTTTGAAATCTTACCAAATGCGGCAACACTGGCTTCAGGCTCGCAGCTACATAACCCTAGTACTGACGGGGAAATGTCACCGAAAAAAACCCGAACATTCAAATACACTTTTTGCCGCAAAAACACTATTTTGGGACCGGAAAAGCGAACGAATCGAACACTAAACTGTTCCGATTGTGAAAATGCACAATTTGGGCGATTTTTCGAGCATTTTTTCCGTAAATTTCGTCGATTTAATCGCGTTGAAATTCTGCCTGCCACGTATTTGCGCGCAGAGACCGACACTGTTTCTATGACAGACAAGATGGACGATCAACTACCTTCTATAGGGTGTTTCAAAAAAATAGTCATGGAATACTAATTCACTCATTAAGCCTAAAAATGTAATTTTTCACAGAATTCGAGCATCATTTGCTCTATAAATAAATAAAAATTTTCAGTTTCTTTTTAAAAACTAACGAGCAAAAGTTAAAATAATTTGAATTTCAAAGGCCAAAAATTTTGAAAAGGCAAATTCAACTTCAAAACCAAAGATTTAAAGCAAAATGTCCAAAGGTTTTCGTTCAAATTGGGATTTTCGCTCGAAATGCCGACTTTCAAATCAATTTCCATCTTCCGAAACCTCAAATTGAGTAACTTGGGAAGTAAAACTTTCATTTTTTAGCTCAGTTTCTCGAGCTTGAAATTGAAATTTAGTTCATAAATGCGTTTTATCTCGAAATTCAAACCTGCAAGTTTCTCCGGAGTGCTAAAAATTACTTATTTTGCCTCAAAATGTGGGCTTTAAGATCGACCGTTCGCCTTTAAAGAAGGTATTTCAACTGGTGTTTGCAAGCAACAAGGGGGTTTCCCATATTTGTGGCCTTCCGATTCCTCATAGACCACCTATTTTCCGTTTGCAGAATGACGAAAATGCCCGACAAGTTATCAATCGACATCCAGAACGAAGTACAAGACTTTTCGATCAAAAAATCCTCAACATCCATTAGCAGTGTTGGCCCCTCTAAAGCTGGCACCAAGCTGGACGATACTCTATCAAAGCTGATGAAACGGAAGAACTGCGTGAGTATTCTATATTCTACTGTCCAACTGATTGGGATTGGTTGAGCTGGTTGAACTAACCGGGGTTTTGTTGCAGCCGGAACCAGAACCACTAGTGGGCAAAGAGAAAAAACGCCGCAAGTTAGACGAGATCGTACTGGGGCTTTCAGCCGCTAAAGAACAATCTCTTTATCCGGAGTCCACTAAAAAACCCACAGTCACGCCGAGTGTCACGGTCACACCCACCACAGCCCCAGTTTCGACCTCGCACAGCCCTACGCAGAAACCGTTCACGATTACCGTAACTTCGGTACCGTCAGTTTCGCAAGGCTCTAGCAGAAACAACCCGATGTCTGCCATGATGTCCGGCATGTCCTCTAAGGACAGCTTCTCCAACTTCTTGGCCCAAGCTGAACAGCAGCAACAGAACATTATGTTGAAGAAGCAACAGCAGCAACAACGCAAGAGCTATGAGGTGAGCTGCAGCGGCTTATTGATACAGAATTTTTTTTCAATGAAATAAAGGGCCATAAGTGTCCATCAGTGTCTAAACATTGCAATATTCTGCATGGAGTCAGGCCACATTCCAATCAACTCTCTTCTTTGTCTAGGCAATGATTGCTGATATTGGCTCCAAAGTGAACACCTACTCGCATGAGGCGAAAGTGAACAAATGGCTGGCTGAACAGAACATCGCTCTGGCCGAACAGCCGTTAGGCGCCGACTATTTGTCGACCAGAAGACGAAGACCCAGAGTGGACCCGACGTTGTTAGATTGGAAGAAACTAACTGGCGATGAGAACGTGTCCGTTATCAACCGGGTAACGGGGAAAAAAGTTGACTGGTCCCAAGGCCCCAACGCTCAAGCGACTGGGCCAGTGGCTGATGGAGAACCAGATGTATGACATCGACCCCAAATGGTCCGAGCTGGTCAAAGAACGCGGCAATCTGGGCTCTGATCTACACAAGAGGATGCCTGGACAAAGTGAGTAGTCAGCAAAGGACAATTTCCCACATGCTAATAATAAATCATATGTTATCTAGTGTCCAACATGAGCGGCATGTCTGGAAGTGGCAAACAGAAATCCAGCAGTTCTGGACGGCCACCCTTACTGTCCAGTCCGACTGGGTCCACGTCTAGCGTCAGCTCGGCCAATGTCACGACTTCTATGGCTGCCAGCATGTCTTTTCCTTCATTATCCGGTAGCGGATTGGCCAATTTAAACACATCCTTGCTGTCAGGCTTGTCCAATCTGGGTCAGTTCGACCCCAAGAATAATCCCTTGCTAATGCCCTTCGCCGGACTGCCAATGGGATCAATGGGCGGACTAGGGAATCTGTCCAATATGAATTTGTTCGCCAATCTGGCTGGCTTGGGATTGCCGGGATTGGGTGGAATGGATCCATCCGTTTTGGCCAGCGCTACAGCTGCCGCAGCGTAAGTCTCGAACGTACCATAGTTATAGTACTAGACCAATCCGATAAAAAAACACGATTTTTCTTGAAGAAAACAGTCAAGGCCTGTTTGTTGACCACAAAACTAGAGCATTTCGAACGCAGCACTTTCACAATTCACACATGCAAAGGTTTGGTCAATTAAGGCACATTCAAATCGGAGCAGGGCTTTGCCCCTAAATGGGCCCCAAAGTGGAAAAGTTGTATAATTTGAACAGTCAACGGCCTACTGTTTTCCTAAAGTTCTATCGACAAATTTAACCATATTGAAGCAGCCCCCAAAATTTGAAAAATTCATATTCTAGAAACGGTTGGAAATAGCTGGCTAAAGCATGGGACCTTTTCGATAGCCCGTTTTGAGGGCTGCATTTCACTAAATAGATTTTACCAGAAATTCCTAACCTCTAAAGAGATGGAAGGCCAAAAAAGAAATCAGCTCATATCTCGAAAACAGTCGCAAATATCTGATTTATCGCCAGAACCAATTCGCTAGGGCTCTTCGAGAGCTACTTTTTGCCTATTGGGGTTAAAGCAAATTTCTAACCTTCAAAGAGATAGAGCCAAAAATTCATGAATTTCTGCACATTTTCACCAATATCTCGAGAACGGTTGAAGTTATTCGCATAATGATTAGGACCTTTTCTAGAGAGCACCTTGAGAACTTTTGCGCCGTATGACTTTCACCAGAAAATCCTAACCTCTAAACTGATGAAAGTAAAAAAACCGCTTATATCGCGGCGACGGTCGCAAATCTATAATAAGTCATTAGAGGAAATTCAATGGAGCTTGTCAAGAGCTTTATTTCCCCATTAGGGCTGTAGCCCAAATTTCTAACCTTCAAAGAGATCAAAATAGTGTCCAAAAGTGAGCGTTTTCTCGCAAATGCACTTCCCAGCTTAAAAATTCATAACTACTCACGTAGCGCAAGTAGCAACTTGAAACTTTCATGGTCTATAGGAAACACTTGAAGCTAAAAGCCCTGAAAATTTCATGCAAATTGTGCAGAAATCTGATTTTTAACAACTTGACAAAATCGTGTTCAAAAGTGAGCATTTTCTCGCAAGCGCATTTCATAATTTAAAAATTCATAACTTCCCATGTAGCGCAAGTAGCAACTTGAAACTTTCATGGTCTATAGGAAACACTTGAAGCTAAAAGCCCTGAAAATTTCATGCAAATTGTGCAGAAAAGTGATTTTTAACAACTTGACAAAATCGTGTTCAAAAGTGAGCATTTTCTCGCAAGCGCATTTCATAATTTAAAAATTCATAACTTCCCATGTAGCGCAAGTAGCAACTTGAAACTTTCATGGTCTATAGGAAACACTTGAAGCTAAAAGCCCTGAAAATTTCATGCAAATTGTGCGGAAAACTGATTTTTAACAACTTGACAAAATCGTGTTCAGAAGTGAGCATTTTCTCGCAAGCGCATTTCATAATTTAAAAATTCACTAACTTCCCATGTAGCGCAAGTAGCAACTTGAAACTTTCATGGTCTATAGGAAACACTTGAAGCTAAAAGCCCTGAAAATTTCATGCAAATTGTGCAGAAATCTGATTTTTAACAACTTGACAAAATCGTGTTCAGAAGTGAGCATTTTCTCGCAAGCGCATTTCATAATTTAAAAATTCACAACTTCCCATGTAGCGCAAGTAGCAACTTGAAACTTTCATGGTCTATAGGAAACACTTGAAGCTAAAAGCCCTGAAAATTTCATGCAAATTGTGCAGAAATCTGATTTTTAACAACTTGACAAAATCGTGTTCAGAAGTGAGCATTTTATCGCAAGCGCATTTCATAATTTAAAAATTCATAACTTCCCATGTAGCGCAAGTAGCAAGTTGAAACTTTCATGTTCTATAGGAAACACTTGAGGCTAAAAGTCCTGATAATTTCATGCAAATTGTGCAGAAAAGTGATTTTTAACAACTTGACAAAATCGTGTTCAAAAGTGAGCATTTTCTCGCAAGCGCATTTCATAATTTAAAAATTCATAACTTCCCATGTAGCGCAAGTAGCAACTTGAAACTTTCATGTTCTATAGGAAACACTTGAAGCTAAAAGCCCTGAAAATTTCATGCAAATTGTGCAGAAATCTGATTTTAACAACTTGACAAAATCGTGTTGAAAAGTGATCATTTTCTCGCAAGCGCATTTCATAATTTAAAAATTCATAACTTCCCATGTAGCGCAAGTAGCAAGTTGAAACTTTCATGTTCTATAGGAAACACTTGAAGCTAAAAGCCCTGAAAATTTCATGCAAATTGTGCAGAAAAGTGATTTTTAACAACTTGACAAAATCGTGTTCAAAAGTGAGCATTTTCTCGCAAGCGCATTTTATAATTTAAAAATTCATAACTTCCCATGTAGCGCAAGTAGCAACTTGAAACTTTCATGGTCTATAGGAAACACTTGAAGCTTAAAGTTCTGAAAAGCGCAAGTAGCAACTTAAAAGAACCAAAATTTTATGAATTCTTGAACATTTTCTTTTGTATCTGTATTGATCTGGAAAACGGTTGGAAATACCTGAATAATCATTAGGACCTTTTCAATAGAGAATCTCAAGAACCATCTTTTCCCCATCGAAAATTGCCAATTTCTATAAAATAAAGACAAAACTTGTTGAAAAACGACCACCAAAAGAAATATTCGATATTAATTTGAGGTTAATTGATTGCAGATCGAGCAGTAAAGGCTCAAACAGCAAATCTAACTCAGGTAATTCAAGCTCCAAGCATGACAAGCCCCAGGAAGCGCACAGCTCGAACAAAAACCAGTCGTCTTCCGGGTTACCGACATCGAACGCATTTCCGTTCTTCTTTCCGAATCCGAGCCTACTTTACACGCCATTGGGGCTGGGCGGGCTCAATCCCTTTGCCCTGCAACCAGGCGTTTCAGGCTACGATAGTTTGGGCCTGCTGAACGGCAGTCTGGCTTCTGCGGCTTCGCAAGGCTCCAAAATGAAGTCGAGCTCTCGCTCGTCCGCTGTTACCACAACGTCTTCGGCTGGCATGTCGATCAGTAGCGCTGTGAAGCCCCCCAGCCGACCATCGAGTAAAGACTCGCATATTCAGCAGCTGTTGCTGCCGCCTGATACGCAGATATTGGAAGGAATATCCAAGCTGGCCTCAGGCTCATTTGATGGCGGTATGAAGATGGGCAAGGCGGACAAGAAGGAGGACAAACGCAAAGCGCTCGAAAGCTTAAGAGGTACCAAAACCACCAATTAGCGAGCTGTAGCAGTCTTATTAATGCGATTTCTTTGTGTTTAGGCATGTTGCCCTCGGACTTTTCGCAAATGTCCAAAGACAAACGAGCCCCAACGCTTCCGGGACTGGCCGATTTTACAAAGCTTTTGGAGGCCCAAGTTACGCAGTCGAAGAAAAGCCATGAGCACCAGATGAAGGAGGCCCTCGAACAGCTGAACAAAACCAATGCGGAGCTGGTAGCGAAAGCTCTGGCGGAAGAACAGGTACATGTTGGCTGTTTTTAGTTTAGACTGGTTGTAAACCTCACGGGTTGTTGCAGGCGCGTCTCAACATGTCTTCAACCAAACGCTCGCGGGACTCTGGAGAGCTTCCGGTGCATGACAAGTTCGGGTTAGAAGAGGAGCACTCTGCTAGTAAAAAGGCGAAGAATTCTTCCCCGCAACCGGAACGGGAACCTACGCCACAACCTGCCGCTGCGGCGCCGCCCCCGATTCCTTCAGTTAACCATCCAGCTGAAGGCGTAAGTTGATGGTTGAAACTTTTAAAAATTTAAACGTTGAAACGAAATCTTCTGGTCATCTGTTTCTATACAGCAGGAAAAGGGTTTTAAGTCGGGAAAGTTTCACTTTAAATCCCCAAAATTTGCTCAATTTTTCCGAAATTTTTAAACTTGGCTCATTTTAACATCTACCGGATAAACACGGTTTAGTTAAAAAAATTGATCCCAAAACAAGGTTTCCTGTGCTATTTTATAGAGCAGATGATACTCTGTGAGGCCGGGAAGTTTCATTGTGAAGCCAAAGGCAAAGTCTCTAGGAGCCCGAAAAGTTTCGCTAAAAAAAATTCCCCAATTATAGAATAGAAAGTGGGAAATTACCGCTGAATTTTTTTTTGCAGGAAGGAGTCGATATCGAAACGTTGCTGCCATCATCAGTGGTGACTTCGGCCAATGCAACGGCCGAGAAAAACGCGCAAACATCGCAAGCTCAAGACAGCTCGAAAGATAGTGCCGACGAAGCGGAAGCAGCAGGCTCCGAGCTGCAACCGATGGAAGAATCTCCTTTGGAGGAAACAACGCCGAAAGATCAGCAGGATAATAAAACGCCACCTGAAACAGACGGAACTGATGCTCCACCAAAGAAAAATACTAAACGTAGAGGTAGGTTGTGAATAACCAACTGTTGATTTCGATGACTAAGGCTTGTGTCCAGGTAAGCGAAAAACTGGCGAAATTCCACTGGATCCGGAAGCCGTGATGGAAAAGAAAAATTTAAGATCAAGCGCGAGTCGGTCGGCTGCGGCCGCAGCCGCGCGCCAACAACGAGAAGCCGAAAACGCACAAAAAGAAAGCGAAAATACCTCTTAAATGCTGTCCTACACCCAGAGGAGTATTTGGTGAACTGTGATAAAAATGAACACTGAACAATGTGTTGATGCATAACAAACGTGCTGAGTTTTACGTGTACTGATTGCTTTTTTTCTGGACTGATGATCTATTACGCTTCGTATATAATGTATTCCACGTAACTAATTAGGCGTGTATTCGGTTTAAGGTAATTAGGTTTTAGGAAGTTCAACAGGAAACAACTCGAATTATGTCAGTTGCAGTATTTAGGTACAAAAACACACACACACACCCACTTCTAAGGCTTTACAACTGCTATTCGATGGTTTTAGGAATTTCAATTAATTATTAACGTGTTTACGATGAATCTTACTTGTACATAAATGTTCGGTTTAGTTTTATCTAGAGCGTGAGCGTGTGTAAATAAATGTTTTTCTCATTTCACTAGCTCTTTTCTTCGGTCGATTCGTGTATGTGTATGTTACTTTTTACTATTATTATTATTATTATTTCGATCGTCTATATTTAAATTGGAAAAAAAAACCGCGTGTTTTCTCGCTAAACATTGATGTGTATTGTGGTAGCTCTCTCATTTTATTGTTATCAACTACATATAAGTCAATAAAAAACTACTCAAAACTCATCTGAGTTTTTCTCTATCCGAGTGTTTTGCCCAGTTTTTCAGACGTTTCCCTGCCTGGTGGGTTGAAATCTGCGGATCAAACACAGTTTTACGCGATAATGAAGACCCGTGGCCAACTACTCCTTATGTCGTGTTGTAGTGCATAAAATCCTCTGCAATCAAAGCTTCGAAACTTGGTTGATTTTAGCATGTGTGCCACAAACACGGTTTATATTAAAAAATCATATCCCGAAAACTTGAACTTCTAGTCGAAGACGCTCCTTGTGCTGTTTTGTAGTGCAGAAATGGCTCTACAAGTTTGAAAAGTTTCACTTTGAATATGTGAGTTCCCAACTTTTAACGACATTTAAAAACTTGTGTTATTTTAATATTTGCGGAAAAACACAGTTTATTTTCAAAAGTCTAAACACGAAAACTTCTGTCCAGTTGCTCCTTGTGCTGTTTTGCAGTGCAGAAATGGCCCTACAAGTTCGAAAAGTTTCACTTTGAATCGGTGAGTTCCCAGTTTTTACCGACATTTTGAAACTTATGTTATTTTAACATCTGCGGAAAAACACAGTTGATTTTCAAAAACCTGAACGCGAAAACGAAACTTTGATCCAATTGCTCCTTGTGCTGTTTTGTAGTGCAAAAAAGCCTCTACAAGTTCGAAAAGTTTCACTTTGAATCCGTGAGTTCCCAATTTTTAGCGGCATTTTAAAACTTGTGTTATTTGAACATCTGCGGAAAAAACACAATTTGTTTTCAAAAATCTAAACGCGGAAACGAAACTTCCATCCAATTGCTCCTTGTGCTATTTTGTAGTGCAGAAATGGCTCTACAAGTTCAAAAAGTTTCACTTTGAATCCGTGAGTTTCCAATTTTTAGCGGCATTTTGAAACTTGTGTTATTTTAACATCTGCGGAAAAACAGTTTATTTTCAAAAATCTGAACGCGAAAACGAAACTTCCATCCAATTGCTCCTTGTGCTGTTTTGTAGTGCAGAAATGGCCCTACAAGTTCGAAAAGTTTCACTTTGAATCCGTGCGTTCCCAATTTTTAGCGACATTTTAAATCTTGTGTTATTTTAACATCTGCGGAAAAAACACAACTTGTTTTCAGAAATCTAAACGCGAAAACGAAACTTCCATCCAATTGCTCCTTGTGCTGTTTTGTAGTGCAGAAATGGCTCTACAAGTTCAAAAAGTTTCACTTTGAATCCGTGAGTTCCCAATTTTTAGCGGCATTTTAAAACTTGTGTTATTTGAACATCTGCGGAAAAACACAGTTTATTTTCAAAAATCTGAACGCGAAAACGAAACTTCTATCCAATTGCTCCTTGTGCTGTTTTGTAGTGCAGAAATGGCTCTACAAGTTCGAAAAGTTTCACTTTGAATCCGTGCGTTCCCAATTTTTACCGACATTTTAAATCTTGTGTTATTTTAACATCTGCGGAAAAAACACAATTTGTTTTCAAAAATCTAAACGCGAAAACGAAACTTCCATCCAATTGCTCCTTGTGCTATTTTGTAGTGCAGAAATGGCTCTACAAGTTCGAAAAGTTTCACTTTGAATCCGTGAGTTCCCAATTTTTAGCGGCATTTTAAAACTTGTGTTATTTCAACATCTGCGGAAAAACACAGTTTATTTTCAAAAATCTGAACGCGAAAACGAAACTTCCATCCAATTGCTCCTTGTGCTGTTTTGTAGTGCAGAAATGGCCCTACAAGTTCGAAAAGTTTCACTTTGAATCCGTGCGTTCCCAATTTTTAGCGACATTTTAAATCTTGTGTTATTTTAACATTGCGGAAAAAACACTATTTATTTTCAAAAATCTAAACGCGAAAACGAAACTTCTATCCAATTGCTCCTTGTGCTGTTTTGTAGTGCAGAAATGGCTCTACAAGTTCGAAAAGTTTCACTTTGAATCCGTGAGTTCCCAATTTTTAGCGACAGTTTAAATCTTGTGTTATTTGAACATCTGCGGAAAAAACACAATTTATTTTCAAAAATCTAAACGCGAAAACGAAACTTCTATCCAATTGCTCCTTGTGCTGTTTTGTAGTGCAGAAATGGCCCTACAAGTTCGAAAAGTTTCACTTTGAATCCGTGCGTTCCCAATTTTTAGCGACATTTTAAATCTTGTGTTATTTTAACATCTGCGGAAAAAACACAATTTGTTTTCAGAAATCTAAGCGCGAAAACGAAACTTCCGTCCAATTGCTCCTTGTGCTGTTTTGTAGTGCAAAATAGCCTCTACAAGTTCGAAAAGTTTCACTTTGAATCCGTGAGTTCCCAATTTTTAGCGGCATTTTGAAACTTGTGTTATTTTAACATCTGCGGAAAAACACGTTTTATTATCAAAAATCTGAACGCGAAAACGGAAACTTCCATCCAATTGCTCCTTGTGCTGTTTTGTAGTGCAGAAATGGCCCTACAGGTTCGAACAGTTTCACTTTGAATCCGTGCGTTCCCAATTTTTACCGACAGTTTAAATCTTGTGTTATTTTAACATCTGCGGAAAAAACACAACTTGTTTTCAGAAATCTAAACGCGAAAACGAAACCTCCATCCAATTGCTCCTTGTGCTGTTTTGTAGTGCAGAAATGGCCCTACAAGTTCGAAAAGTTTCACTTTGAATCCGTGAGTTCCAATTTTTAGCGACAGTTTAAATCTTGTGTTATTTTAACATCTGCGGAAAAAATACAATTTATTTTCAAAAATCTAAACGCGAAACGAAACTTCTATCCAATTGCTCCTTGTGCTGTTTTGTAGTTGCAGAAAATGGCTCTACAAGTTCGAAAAGTTTCACTTTGAATCGGTGAGTTCCCAATTTTTAGCCGACATTTTGAAACTTGTGTTATTTTAACATCTGCGGAAAAACACGGTTTATTTTCAAAAATCTAAACGCGAAAACGAAACTTCCATCCAATTGCTCCTTGTGCTGTTTTGTAGTGCAGAAAAGCCTCTACAACTTCGAAAAGTTTCGTTTTGAAACCAAATTTCCCCAATTTTTACCAAAGCTTTGAAACTTGGAAACCGGTTTTAGCATGTGTGCAACAAACACTGCCCAGATTAAAAACTCATAACTCGAAAACTTCTAGTCGATAGCCCTTTGAGATGTTCTGTCGAGGAGAAAAGACCCTACCGGTCCGGAAACTTTCATTTTGAATCCAAAATTTCGCAATTTTTACCGGAACTTTGAATCTTGGCACATTTTTGTGCTGTTTTCTAATGAGAGAAGGCTCTACAAGTTCGAAAAGTTTCACTTTGAATCCGTAGTTTTCCAATTTTTACTGTTTCGACACGAAAACAGGCAGCAGAAACGGCTCTACAAGCTGCGAAAGTTTTCCTTTCAAAACTAATTTTGAAACTTGAACATTTGCGGGATAAACAAAGTTTCCTTGAGAAATCGCAAACGCGATAACTAAGATTCCTATACAAATGCTCTTTATGGCGTATTGTGGGGCAGAAAAGACTTTACAAGTTGAGAATGTAGGCGGCGTCTGTACAGGCAACGTTTACTTCTGCAATACAAAGATGCCGCGGCAAGCCCGAACAATTTCAAAGTATAGGCAAAACTTGGGAAACTTTGGGTTTAAAGTGAAACTTTGAGCACTTCCAGAGTCACTATATGAAACGAAGCAAAGGGCAATTGACTCCCTTGTTTGTTCAGCAAATGTTAAAATGTGCCAAGTTTCAAAGTTGCGGTAAAAATTGGGAAAACTCGAATTCAAAGTGAAACTTTTCGACCTTCTAGCGTCTTTCCTGCTCGACAAAACGCCACAAGAGGCAGTGGGCTAGGAGTTTGAGTTTTGCAGTTATAATTTTTTTAAGGAAGCCGTGTGTGTTCCGCTGATGGTAAAAGGGGTCTAGTTTCAAAGTTCCCGCAAAAATTGGAAAAATTTGAAATCCAATTGAAACTTTCCTCACAAATAGAGTCTTGTTTGCTCTATGCAATGGCATAAAGTACCGTTATCTACGAGTTTTCGTTTTTAAGTTAAGAATTTTGCAAAGTAAACGGTGTTTGTACTGTCCCGACCTCTTTTTGAGCCCCCAGTGCACAACCCTGGAATAACCAAACGCCAGTTTTTGAATCACCCTGTAGAGCATCTGGATTTATCAACTCATTGGCCTGCTCCAGCCTTAGAGAAGCCTTAAAGCGTATTTCTATATGCTGTATTTGTTACCTACACGTGCAACAGCCTCACGTGCTCATCGCGACTTTGAAGCACCAAAAGGCTTATACAGGGTGGTTAACCAACCAGGCTCTGAGAGCCCCAGTTGATGAAAATGTTAATTTTTAATTGTTAATCAAAATTTATTGCCTCACACACACAGGATGATACAAAAATGCGGTCATTTTTGAATGAAGATTTTCGTTAGAAATTTCCTCAGGCCAACTTCACCCGACAACCAAATCAAGCAGGAAATCCTCGTTCCAAATAGCAAAACCATTGGATGCAACCAAAAACAATCAATCCCCATTAACTTTTAATCTAAATCGATGCGATGGTTGGCTAAGGTCAGTGTTTGTGCGAAAAAAACCTGCGATTAGCAAGAGTTCAGCAGGATTTGCGAAACAGCCACTGTTGCATATCGGCGCTGTTCAATCAGCTCGATTATTCGATAGTGCATATTAAATGCATATTATAATCATTTTAAATAATTGCAAACGACTGCAAGGTCATGACGTTGAATCGATTGTCCTCTACCGGGCCGATCCAGTGCAGTACCCTAAAGAATCGGAACTGAAAGGTGAAGCTACAAAAAACTGATTGAAACGCTGAAGAAATGCAGTCAAATTTTACAAATTTTAGTCGATTCTGACCTGAAGATATCAAAACTCGTAGGGAGTGAAGATGGGAAGAACTTGAATAATTTGGTTCTTCATAAACTATCGAAGAAAGCCAAAAAAACTTAGCTTAAAGTTTCCTTAGATTAGCAGAAATTTATGTCCTTTTATCATCCACATAGAAGACACTTTTTTATTGTCCTCCCTGTATCTTGTACATTTAATAAATCCCTGCAGGATTTGAAAGGGTGTGAAAGTATACAGGGTGGCAAATCCATATTCAAGCCTTGTGAACTTGTGCAAAAGCCCTCTAAAAGCCAAATCCATATTCAGGCCATGCCATGAGTTCTGATTTCCTGTGCTCGCGCTATTAGGAGCGACGGAAAACTAAACTTGATTTTCACACGAGCTCTCGGAGGAGTCTTTTGCTGGATTTTCATGAAACTTTAAGTACATGCAACTTGAATATCGTTGTGCAAAAACTCTCTAAAATGGAAAATCCATATTCAAACTATGCCATGATTTGTGAATTTTTTCTGTGCTCGCGCTATTATGAGCGACGCAAACTAAACCTTGATTTTCACACGAGCTCTCGGAGGAGTCCTTTTGCTGGATTTTGATGAAACTTTGAGTTTGTGCAACTTGACATCTTGTGCAAAAGCCTCTCTAAAAGGCAAAAACCATATTCAATTCAAAGCATGAGCTGTGAATTTTTTTCTGTGCTCGCGCTATTAAGAGCGGTCGGGAAAACCAACTTGGTTTTGACACGAACTCTCGAATGAGTCTCTTGTTGGATTACTATGAAACTTTCAGTTCAATCAGCTTGATATTTGGGTGCAATAGCCCTCTAAAATAGCAAATCCATATTCGAGCCGTGCCATGAGTTCGTGCATTTTTTTTCTGTGGCTCCCTGCTATTAAGAGCGCGGTAAAGTTACACTTGAGGTTGACAGGAGCTATTGGATGACTCTTTTGCTGGATTTTCATGAAACTTTAAGTACATGCAACTTCAGATCTTGTGCAAAAACTCTCTAAATGGAAAATCCATATTCAAACTATGCCATGATTTGTGAATTTTTTTCTGTGCTCGCGCTATTAAGAGCGACGGAAAACTAAACTTGATTTTCACACGAGCTCTCGGAGGAGTCTTTTGCTGGATTTTGATGAAACTTTGAGTTTGTGCAACTTGATATCTTGTGCAAAAGCTCTCTAAAAGGCAAAACCATATTCAATTCAAAGCATGAGCTGTGAATTTTTTTCTGTGCTCGCGCTATTAAGAGCGTCGGAAAACCAAACTTGGTTTTGACACGAACTCTCGAATGAGTCTTTTGCTGGATTACTATGAAACTTTCAGTTCAATCAGCTTGATCTTTTGTGCAAAAGCCCTCCAAATGGCAAATCCATATTCGAGCCGTGCCATGAGTTGTGCATTTTTTTCTGTGCTCCCGCTATTAAGAGCGCGGTAAAGTTACACTTGAGGTTGACAGGAGCTATTCGATGACTCTTTTGCTGGATTTTCATGAAACTTTAAGTACATGCAACTTCAGATCTTGTGCAAAAACTCCCTAAATGGAAAATCCATATTCAAACTATGCCATGATTTGTAATTTTTTTCTGTGCTCGCGCTATTAAGAGCGACGCAAAACTAAACTTGATTTTCACACGAGCTCTCGGAAGAGTTTTTTGCTGGATTTTGATGAAACTTTGAGTTTGTGCAACTTGATATCTTGTGCAAAAGCTCTCTAAAAGGCAAATCCAAATTCAAACCATGCCATGAGATGTGATTTTTTTTCTGTTCTCCCGCTATTAAGAGCGACGTAAAACTACACTTGATTTTGACATGAGCTCTTGGATTAGTCTTTTACTGGATTTTCATGAAACTTTAAGTACATGCAACTTGATATCTTGTGCAAAAACTCTCTAAATGGAAAATCCATATTCAAACTATGCCATGATTTGTGAATTTTTTTCTGTGCTCGCGCTATTAAGAGCGACGGAAAACTAAACTTGATTTTCACACGAGCTCTCGGAGGAGTCTTTTGCTGGATTTTCATGAAACTTTAAGTACATGCAACTTCAGATCTTGTGCAAAAACTCTTTAAATGGAAATCCATATTCAAACTGTTGCCATGATTTGTGAATTTTTTCTGTGCTCGCGCTATTAAGAGCGGACGGAGAACTAAACTTTGATTTCACACGAGTTTCTCGGCAGAGTCTTTTGCCTGGATTTTGATGAAACTTTGATTTTGTGCAACTAGATATCTTTGTGCAAAAGCTCTCTAAAAAGGCAAATCCATATTCAGGCCATGCCATGAGGTTCTGAATTTTTTCTGCGCTCACGCTATTAAGAGCGACGGAAAACTAAACTTGATTTTGACACGAAGTCTCGAATGAGTTTTTGCTGGATTTTCATGAAACTTTAAGTACATGCAACTTGATATCTTGTGCAAAAGCTCTCTAAATGGAAAATCCATATTCAATCCATTCCATGATTTGCGAATTTTTTTCCATGCTCGCGCTTTTAAGAGCGACGGAAAACTAAACTTGAATTTCACACGAGCTCTGGAATGAGTCTTTTGCTGGATGTCCATGAAAGTTTCAGTTCGATCAGCTTGATATTTTGTGCAAAAGCTCTCTAAAAGGCAAATTCATATTCAAGCCATGCCATGAGTTCTGAATTTTTTCTATGCTCGCGCCTTTAAGAGCGACGGAAAACTAAACTTGATTTTCACACGAGCTCTCAAATGAGCCTTTTGCTGAAATTTTGCGAAACGAAGAAAAAAGAAACGAAGGAAACCAGTGAAGGTGTTGAGGAACCTTGAAATGGAAGCAAGTGCCAGCCCAGCCGCCCCCAAAAGTACGCCGCTGTTGGCGCAAAGTGAATGGAGAGTGGTAAACATATGCGATAGGCCACGCTCTCTAATAGTGTTGCCAACTTGCCCGATTATCTACAAAATATTGAATATCGCCAATAAAAAAAACAGAATCAGAATCAAGTTGGGAGCTGCAGAATGCTCCAGAACCGGTTTCGGACCTATTAGTCCGCATCAGCTGGGCTTAGCTTGCAAATGATTGCATGTTGCGTCATGCCCCAGCTGATGAAGACTTCTGGCGTGTGACATAGGCACTTGTACCATGGACATTGTACCATTTGTGACTGATTTTTCAGAGAACTTCCTGCTGTGTTTATTGCCTTGAACGGTGGTACACTGAAATTGGCACCTTTTCGCCGTTACGCAGCATCGAAACCAATTTAGGAAATATACAAGCTGGTACCAATGAGTAATGGGTACCTTCTCTTGCATACAGGCGAAATACCGAGGTCGGCCGGCGTTTAGAATTAAACAGGTGGCCTCCATCAACAATAACTGCGAATTTGCATTTGAAACTGACGAAATTCGAACGTGAAAAAATCGGTGTGCATGCATTTTTTACATTTTTTTCGCACTCATTATGGCACACGAATGGTCCCAATCAACCTTGGACAGCGCTTGTTTTAAATCGTTGTTTAAAAGTGGCAGGGAGCGAAAGAGCAGTTTCGGTTTCTACAGTCAACAATTAAAGCTACTGCGTGTAAAAACCATGTAAACATTGAACAAGCCACTGGTCAATTAACCTTTCACTGGTTGGATGATCGAGGATTTTCTACAGGGTGTGCACGTGCTGTTAGAGGAGGAGCCTCAGTGGTTGAAGGTCATCAAATCTCCTAATATGAAGAGGAAACGAGGACGCAATTGAAGAAGAGAACGATCTCATCTTCGAAAGTTCTAGCCAGAATTTGGAAGAATTTCATTTTCTGCAAACACAGCTGTGTCATCGGCTACAAGATCACTCTCCTCATTATTTATGTTGTGCATTTTCGATATTGGCAGGTTTTTCTCTTATTTTGTTGCATGTTCTGTTGGATTCTTCTGTTTTCTCATGGAGAAAAATCAAATCAAGAAAAATTCCCTAAGAGAAAACATTAAAAACCTAAATTTCTTCGAAATTTCCCCAATCAACGTATACTTTTAGAGACAATGTATACTCAACGTATACTGCCAGAGGGCGCAATTCGCATCATCTAACCAACAATCATCGGCGGCGCTTGCAATCACCCTGTAGATTACATTTTACCTTGCGCCTCTGCGGCCCACTCAGCTCAGCGCTCAGCTCGACGTCACGAATAGAGCGAATGACGCAATCACTGCCCTAAGCCTTTGCTCTATATTTAGAGCGGCGCTTTGAGCGTAGGCATGTGTTAGAGCTGATTCGATTGGCTCCGCCCACTCGGAGCTTTGGCATTTTTGGTGCATTTGATCGTGAGTCCAGCAGGCAAAACTGACTCTGACGCAAAATATGCTCCTAATGAGTTTCGCTAATTATTCTATCGGTGAAACCAGGTCGGTTTGCGTATTACTTAATCGGTTTGCATACACTTTTACTAGTCGACCTTGTTGGAATAAATGTCAAATTTCGTGTGTGTTTTTCTAGTTGAAAATAATGCGGAAGGCCGAATTACACCCGGTAGCATTCGCTCAGGGTTAGACACTGAACTGGCTAATTTGCTAAGTAGTTTTTGGATATTGAGGAGGGAAATTATAATTAGAGAAACTTAACATTTGATAGTTTCCAGGCAGAAAAAAAAGGTCACGCCAATGGTTTTCCAGGAAACAAAACGTATTTTCTAGTTCTATATGCAGTTGGGAACAAAAAAGGTCCTTTGGGTATTTTTGCTAAAATGCACCATTTCCGAGCAAAAACATAAAAACCGCTGGGTTGTTCGACAAAGTCACCAATTTAACATTTGACATTTGTCAGACCGAAAAAAGGTGCACGCCAATGGTTTTTTTGCAAACAAAATTTCTTTTCGAATTCTACATGCAATTGGGAACAAAAAAGATCTTTAGCATTTTTTGGTAAAATGCACACTTTTGGCTTAGAAAAATGAAAACCGTTGGATTGACAAACTCATTTTGTCATGTCGCTGCGCTCGTTTGCCAGAATGGCTGTCTCATCTGCATATCTGCTGCCATAACCAAAAACCTGTACTTGTACTCAGACAAATGACACTCGAGTGCTCTGTCACGTCTAACTACGTCGTATAAACGTCATTTACGTCGATGTCACTTTGACGCTGACAAACTTGCTGACTTTGACGTCATCTTCTCGTGATTATTACGTTCGGAAAGGTATTTATTGGTCTGAGAGTAAGTCACTAAATGACTTTGAGTGTTACAGCAGCAGTTTAGTGATTGAATAGTGACGTACTGCGTTGCAGAAGCAAACACTCGTTAACCTGCTTATCCAACACGCAGCAAACCGTGATAATTTATCTGATAAATATTTAAAGTCCTGGGTGTCGAGCTTGGGTCACACACATAAAGCCTGCTGGCACATTAACCCACTGATTTCTACACTTAACTAAATAAAGTGTCTACGACGTTTTCCTGCTACTATTTGGTACAAAGTTCAGAACCTCAATGGTTATCAATTAGTGTTTTCTCACTCACAAACTCCTCACAAAGAAGCAAGGAATTGAACTGGGAAAAGTCAAACAATTACTCGAGGTTAAGCCGATGATACCACCTTTATTGGAGACTCAAACACACTGCAGGGACTCACATAAGAAGCTTGCCTTGCTCTATCCATAGATGGAGAACCAGGAAAGGTGGGGATTTGCAATTTTGCACGCTTAGTTGTCTTGAGGTGCTCAATTTGATGGACATATTTTCCAGCTTCTACCACTTCCGGTTCAACCGGAAGTAGGCGTCAACTTGGCTATTTTACATGGAACTCCTTGGATCATTCAATAGAGAATTGAAGGCATATCTAGGAGACATTTAAAATTATCTTGTCATGTACACAGTGTCCCAATTACTATAGTAGATTTAACCCGCAGTTGCAATTTTTATGCAATGCATTATCATTCCTATAGACACTTCCACATTTTGCCAAAAAAAAAACATAAATTAAACAATTAAAGACCTTCGAAAAACGTCATTCGGACTTGGCGTAGTCCATTATGTGACCTTTTCTCCCACCCCGGCCTAGCAACGGGCCAATGTAGGTCAACCTGGCCACTGGCCAATGGGAGATGCGGGTTTCGTCACGTGGCTTTGTTGTTATCATCAGCTGTGTCCGGGCCTGCTTTGCGCGAACCGGCATCCTGCTAGCAGCCTGCGCAGACTGATTCCTCGTTTTACTGCAAGGCAACCGCAGTGGGCCACGTCACGACACGCAGCCGGCAGAAACCCGAAATTTCTCCCGGATTTGATATATGCGTTTTCATGAACTCGACACAAATTAAGCAAAAAAAGGAAAAAAGCAAATTTTTCCAAACGATGACGGATTACTCGAGTGATTTTTGGTCGATTTCAAAATTTCCAAAAGAGTATTTTTGAGCACGGATTTCTTTACCCCGTCAAAGTCAAATGGATCGAAAATATTTAAGATTAACTGAGTTACGACGAAAAGAGTGCCGCAATGCAGAGACCGCTTTTTTCCGAAACTTCCAACATTCGAAGCTCGTTTACTCCAGAATTTTTAGGAATAAGGAATTTTATCTAGAGCGACTTTTTGTGAGAAAACCCCCGGTGGGGGAGTCTCCCGTTGAGGGTCTTAACCTGAAAAACCGAAAAAATATTGGAATTTTATTAATCTGAGGCGCATAAGTCGCTTGTTTTGGGGCGGATTTGCAGATTTCAAAAATTCTGTTTCAGGGCATTGATTTTTCGACAAAGTCCAAGTTTTCCTGGTCAAAAAGCTCGAAAATTCACTGAGTTACGAGGAAAAGAGTGCAGTAACGCAAAGATGGCCATTTTTCGAGTATTCTCTTTTTCAAACTCCAATAGCTCGAAAACTGTAGCGAGTTGAGCATTTTGTCAATAGCGATTTTTTTTTGGAAATGTCCGGCTGAGTCTTCCTGATTACTGAGAACAGCAGTTTGACAAACCGTTTACAAAAAACCGCTGAAAAATTACAAAAATGCGCTCTTCTACGTTAGAGCGAGTGCAAGAAAATGTGCAATGGCACAAAGGTTTGACTGAAAAGAAGAATAAATTTCTTCTACGTTAGAGCGAGTGGCCGAAAATACACACTGACTCACGAGTTTGAGAGTTGTCACTCTGAAAGAAACTGTAGGGAGACTAAACTTCAAAAACATGCAAAATTTCAAAAATGTTCCCAAACTAAGGCGCATAATTCCTTTGTAGTTGATTAGATTTACAAACTTTGAAAACCAGTTTTTAAAGCATTGATTTCTCTACACAATCCAAATTGAACTAGACAAAAATCTCGAAAATTGACTGAGTTATGAGGAAATTGGTGCAGGAGGGCAGTGATCGCAATATTTTCGAGTATTCCAAATCTCCAAGCTCGTTTACTCGAAAATTATGGAGAGTTGGGGATTTTCTCAAGAGCGACTTTTTGTTGGAAACTCGTTTTTTTCTGTCTCTAGAAACTCCTTTTTCTCTTGTTAAGTCTGCCTGATGACTTAAAACAACATTTTCGAAAAACAATTTTGAAAAAATTTGCAAAAAAAAGTTAAATTTCCTTACGCGATAGAGCAAGTGGACGAACAAACACACTGGCGCAGGAACTTGGAAGTTTCCACTTTAAGTATGAACAGTAAAGAGGCTTAACCTTTAAAACCTGCCAAAATCGTAAACTTTAGTCCACAACTTGCTCGTGTTTTGGCCGATTTGCACAGTTTAAAATCTATATTTTAGAGCCATGATTTTTCTTCCCGCACGAACTTTACCTGCTCAAAAATCTCAAATATTAACTGAGTTATGAGCAAAAGAATGCACCATTGTAGTGAATGGCTATTTTTCGAAACTTCCAACTTTCCAAGCTCGTTTGCTCGAAAATATTCTTGACGAATATAAACATAAGGGCCATTGTGATGTGTGTACAGAACATAACCCTGAAAAATTGTAAACAAAAGGAATACAGAATACATCGAGAACCAATTTTCGAAAAATGGTGAAAACTCTCAAAACATGGTGAAAAAGAAAAGAGTTGGAACAAAATGCTGCATAAGTCGCTTGTTTTGGGGCGGATTTGCAGATTTCAAAAATTCTGTTTCAGGGCATTGATTTTTCGACGAAGCCCAAGTTTTCCTGGTCAAAAAGCTCGAAAATTCACTGAGTTACGAGGAAAAGAGTGCAGTAACGCAAAGATGGCCATTTTTCGAGTATTCTCTTTTTCAAACTCCAATAGCTCGAAAACTGTAGCGAATTGGGCATTTTGTCAAGAGCGATTTTTTTTTGGGAATGTCCGGCTGAGTCTTCCTGATTACTGAAAACAGCAGTTTGACAAACCGTTTACAAAAAACCGCTGAAAATTTTCAAAAATGCGCTCTTCTACGTTAGAGCGAGTGCAAGAAAATGTGCAATGGCACAAAGGTTTGACTGAAAAGAAGAATAAATTTCTTCTAAGTTAGAGCGAGTGGCCGAAAATACACACTGACTCACGAGTTTGAGAGTTGTCACTCTGAAAGAAACTGTAGGGAGACTAAACTTCAAAAACATGCGAAATTTCAAAAATGTTCCCAAACTAAGGCGCATAATTCCTTTGTAGTTGGTTAGATTTAGAAACTTTAAAAACCAGGTTTTAAAGCATTGATTTCTCTACACAATCCAAATTGAACTAGACAAAAATCTCGAAAATTGACTGAGTTATGAGGAAATTGGTGCAGGAGGGCAGTGATCGCAATATTTTCGAGTATTCCAAATCTCCAAGCTCGTTTACTCGAAAATTATGGAGAGTTGGGGATTTTCTCAAGAGCGACTTTTTGTTGGAAACTCGTTTTTTTCTGTCTCTAGAAACTCCTTTTTCTCTTGTTAAGTCTGCCTGATGACTTAAAACAACATTTTCGAAAAACAATTTTGAAAAACTAAAAAAACTGCTTAAAATTTGCAAAAAAAAGTTAAATTTCCTTACGCGATAGAGCGAGTGGACGAACATACACACTGGCCCAGGAAGTTGGAAGTTTTCACTTTTAATATGAACAGTAAGGAAACTTAACCTTTTAAACCTTCCAAAATTGAAAACTTTAGTCCACAACTTGCTTGTGTTTTGGCCGATTTGCAAAGTTTAAAAGCTACATTTTAGAGCATTGATATTGCTTCCCGCACGAACTTTACCCGCTCAATAATGTCAAATATTAACTGAGTTATGAGCAAAAGAATGCACCATTGTAGTGAATGGCTATTTTTCGAAACTTCCAACTTTCCAAGCTCGTTTGCTCGAAAATTATGAAGAACTTTTCAAAGTGCTGAAAATGTACACAAAAAAAAGAATAATTTTCAATAATTTCAACAATAGAGCGAGTGGAGGAACATACAATCTGGTGTAGAAACGTGGGAGTTTTCACTGTGAGAATGAACAGTCTGGAGAATTGTGCTTTGAAACCTGCCAAAATTTGAAAATTTCTTGCGCTTGTAGATCGGTAGATTTTGGAGACTTTAGAGTATTGATTTCTCTGCCTCCATAAAGTTTCCCTGGTCAAAAATGTCAAACACTAACCGAGTTATGAGTAAAAGAGTGCGCTATTGTAGTGAGTGTCTATTTTTCGAAATGCCCAACCTTCCAAGCTCGTTTACTCGAAAACTGCTACTAATTGGGGATTTTGTCAGAAGCAACTTTTTTCCGGAAAATCCCCCCTGAACCTCCCTAAGGCTTCAAGACAGTATTTTGGCCAGAGGTTTTTGAAAAATCACCAAAAATTCGATCAAAAAGAAACTTGGGACATTTTCCGGCCGATTTTCAACAAACTTCTTGGATTGAAGTTGCTTTTTGGTGTGGTAGTTTTGGCCATGAGAGTGTGGTATTCGGCGCAGTGGGAGCTAAACCAGCAAAAAACAGAGACGGAGCTAGTGTGGCAATCAGCTGTTCTTTGTTACGGCATGAAACCGGCCGGTTGCCGTTGATTCGGATGTTGGGATCAGTTGTTGTTCAGCCGTTCCGTTGGCGTGTTTTCAACGACGGGCGTTCGCTTATAAGTATGTGTATATCCTACGATAACAAAATCATAGAATTGGTTCTTGATGTGTCCGTAGAGTGTTTCAGCCATCAGCAGGAGTCCGTTCAAAAGCGACTGGTCCGAAGACTCTACTTCACCGATCCCATCGTCTCTTAACCAGACTCTGTTCCCCACGTCGGACTGGTGCTAGTTTTCGGTTTTTCCGGCTCAATTTCGAAATTCGGTTGCCAAAATGTCGACGGGAAAACGCATTGCCAAACGATCGATCATCGGGACACGCGTGTGTGCTCCCGGAGAGGACGGAAAGTACTATTCGGGAGTGATCCAGGCGGTGAAAACTCCGGCCTCAGTGGAAAACAACAGTAATTGCATCAACTTGACGCCGAATACGCGTTACACTGTGCGGTTCGATTCGCGTCAAGGTACCCTTGGACGCACCAGTGCCGAATTCTTCGAATCCGATCTGATCGGCCCCGGCTTCCAATCGGTTCTGGGCACTGAACTCGTTCAGCATCAGAAATGTTTCGTCACGTTCAACGGCCGGGAAATCAGCGGCGAGGTCATGAAGCATCATCTGGAAACCGATGAAGTCATCATCAGGATCCATCCGATTGGCACCGATGTAAGTGCATTATTAGTTTTCAGTTTAGACGAAACGCCGGCCGGTCAATCTTTACTACGTCGTTTCTGGCCGGTTTATCTCGCACACGCTTCATACGTAAACAACCGACTCACATTTTCAGCTGAAGGACGCCACACGATGTTTTACTGCGACTTGTTATTACATGACTTGCCATTACACGGCTTCCAAGCCAGTTTATCAGGCCAGAGTTGTCTAGGGTACGCCTCTGCAGGAAAAATGAAGATGCCCAGCCTGCCAATGGACCAAGTGCTCGCTCAGTATCTTCACTCTGGAGCAGTTGAGGTGAAGAAGCGATCTAGATGAAAAAACCTCAAAAATACTCTCGAGCAGAGTAAAATTCCAACCTCTGACCAAACAGGTCGATGAGGGAAGACTGAGGCAAAGCTTGCTCGTGGCGACAATGGGCATGAGATTGAGCTTGAGCTCAAGGTTCAGACCAACAGGACCCAAATTGCCCAAATTTGAAGGAAATATTCCCACAAAGAACTAGTTTGGATGGAAAACACAAACGACAACATGCAGACCTACGTAAACATTCCAGTCCAAAAACGCCCCACCGTGTCTTAGTTTTTGACACTACAAGGCTTCCAAGCCATTTTATTAGGCCCGGCCAGAGTCGTCTAGGGGAAACCTTCGGAGGAGAAATAAAGATTCTGACTCCCCCAATAGACCAAGTGCTCGCCCACTATGTTCAGTCGGGAGCAGTTGATGTGACGAAGCGATCTGGATGAAAAACCCTTAAAAATCCTCTTCAGCAGAGTGAAATCCCCAGCTTCACCACTCTTATCTTAATCTACACGATCAAATGAGGGAAGGCTGAGGATTATTTGCCACATTAATTGGGAAACTCCAAGAAATTATAGAAAATATTCCCAATTCGATGAAAAACATACGTTAATAACATACAATTTCGGTCACGCTCGGTGGACACGTAATCCAAAAAAGACCGACAATTACTGCGTCACTGCCAACAAACTTGGAACAGCCTATACAGTAGGTTTGGTTCATTCTAAGCTAAAGCGTCGTTGAAACCGGCGATGAAAATTGAACAACTTGATTGTGAAAGAGGTCAAACCAGCACGCACAAATTATCCTAGTGGACCAGCTAAGTTGAAGCCATTGATAGGTCTTATAGGTCTCGATGGTTCGTTCTGGACGTCTAAGTTTAAATCGTCAATCGGCCAAAAGGCGCATGTACGGAAATCAGGATACCGAAATAAACAAACGCATCTCGACAGTATCACGAAAACAAAGAACGGCCGGCTTTGCATTTGGTAAATGTTAATGGCCTACTTTGGTTTGTCGACTGTTTTTTTTGGATTTCAGTAATGCAGATTTAATGATTGGTCAATGGAATGAGGAGGTGACAAAAATAAATGTCCAGTGATTATTTCTTCACTATTTCACTACTCCAAGGCAAAATAATTATTTGTTTTACACTTCCTTTATCTTGGGTTATCTGTTGTTTCTTGACGAATATAAACATAAGGGCTGTTGTGATGTGTGTACAGAACATAACCCTTAAAAATTGTGAACAAAAGGAATACAGAATACAGCGAGAACCAATTTTCGAAAAATGGTGAAAACTCTCAAAAGATGGTGAAAAAAAAAAGAGTTGGAAAAAAATGCTGCTTAGACAGATGCAAGAGATGGAAAATGGAAGGCTTAACCTCAAAAATTTTAAAAATTTTCAAAACTTCTACAATCAAAAACGTGTATTTAGGCCGATTTGCAAATTTCAAAAACTCCATTTTAGAGCATTCATTTGTCTACGCACTCAGAGTTTGGTTGTAAAAGTATTCAAAAAATCAACTGAGTTATAAGGAAAAGAGTGCAACAAGGTAGTGATCGCCCTTGGATCAAAACTTCCAACAGTCAAAGCTCGTTTACTCAACAACTTTGATAAATCGGCAAGTTTTTCAAGTGGGGTTTTCGTGGAAAATCTCCATTAGAGTTTTTCTCATGGATTGTAGGCGCATTTTAAAAAATCATTGCAGGAAAATTAAAAAAAAAATTGCAGGAATTTGAAGTTTTAACAGTCAAAAGTGTATAACTCGCTTGTTTTCCGACTGATTTCTAAATTTCGAAAACCACATTTGAGAGCATTTATTTCTCTACGCAGCCAAAGTTTAACTGTTGAAAACTTCAGAAAATTGACGGAGTTACAAGGAAAAGAGTGGCGATCACCCTTGCTTCGAAACTCCCAACATTTAAACCTCGTTTACTAGAGAACTATGAGAAATCGGCTATTTCACCGAGAGAGATTTTCTGCGGGAAAACCCAATTGCAGTCATTCTGTAGCTTCCAAACAGGATTTGAAAAAAGTGTTTTCGGAAGGTTTTCACACATTTTTCGGAATTTTTGCAGTTTGAACCATCAAAAGTGCATAACCGGCTTGTTTTCGGGCCGATTTCCAAATTTGAAAAACCAAATTTTAGGGCATTGATTTCTCTACGCAGCCAAAGTTTAACTATTGAAAACTTCAGAAAATTGACGGAGTTACATCGAAAAGAGTGGTGAGCGCCCTTGCTTCGAAACTTCCAACATTCAAAACTCGTTTACTCGAGAAGTATGAAAAACTGGCTATTTTACCAAGAGAGATTTTTTGCGGGAAAACCCAATTAGGGTCATTCTGTAGCTTCCGAACAGGATTTGAAAAAAATGTTTTAGGAAGATTTTTACAAATTTTTCGGAATTTTTGCAGTTTGAACCATCAAAAGTGCATAACCGGCTTGTTTTCCGGCCGATTTCCAAATTTGAAAAACCAAATTTTAGGGCATTGATTTCTCTACGCAGCCAAAGTTTAACTATTGAAAACTTCAGAAAATTGACGGAGTTACAAGGAAAAGAGTGGTGATCGCCCTTGCTTCGAAACTCCCAACATTCAAAACTCGTTTACTCGAGAACTATGAGAAACTGGCTATTTTACCAAGAGAGATGTTTCGCAAGAAACCTTCATTCGAGGTTTTTTGCAGCTTCAGAATTGTATTTGAAAAATGTGTTCTGGGAAGATTTTCAAAAATTTTTCGGAATTTTTTTTTGAACCATCAAAAGTGCATAACCGACCGATTGCCAAATTTCAAAAACCGCATTTGAGAGCATTGATTTTTCTACGCAGCCAAAGTTTAAGTGTTCAAAACTTCAGAAAATTGACGGAGTTACAAGGAAAAGAGTGGTGATTACCCTTACTTCGAAACTTCCAACGTTCAAAGCTCGTTTACTCGAGAACTATGAAAAACTGGCTATTTTACCAAGAGAGATTTTTTGCGGGAAAACCCAATTAGGGTCATTCTGTAGCTTCCGAACAGGATTTGAAAAAAGTGTTTTAGGAAGGTTGTAACAAATTTTTCGGAATTTTTGCAGTTTGAACCATCAAAAGTGCATAACCGGCTTATTTTCCGGCCGATTTCCAAATTTGAAAAACCAAATTTTAGGGTATTGATTTCTCTACGCAGCCAAAGTTTAACCATTGAAAACTTCAGAAAATTGACGAAGTTACAAGGAAAATACTGGTGGCCGCCCTTGTTTCGAAACTCTCAACATTCAAAACTCGTTTACTCGAGAACTATGAGAAACTGTCTATTTTACCGAGAGAGATTTTTTGCGGGAAAACCCAGAATCATTCTGTAGCTTCCGAACAGGATTTGAAAAAAGTGTTTTAGGAAGATTTTTACAAATTTTTCGGAATTTTTGCAGTTTGAACCATCAAAAGTGCATAACCGGCTTATTTTCCGGCCGATTTCCAAATTTGAAAAACCAAATTTTAGGGCATTGATTTCTCTAGGCAGCCAAAGTTTAACCATTGAAAACTTCAGAAAATTGACGAAGTTACAAGGAAAATACTGGTGGCCGCCCTTGTTTCGAAACTCTCAACATTCAAAACTCGTTTACTCGAGAACTATGAGAAACTGTCTATTTTACCGAGAGAGATTTTTTGCGGGAAAACCCAATTAGGGTCATTCTGTAGCTTCCGAACAGGATTTGAAAAAAATGTTTTAGGAAGGTTGTAACAAATTTTTCGGAATTTTTGCAGTTTGAACCATCAAAAGTGCATAACCGGCTTGTTTTCCGGCCGATTTCCAAATTTGAAAAACAAAATTTTAGGGCATTGATTTCTCTACGCAGTCAAAGTTTAACTATTGGAAATTGACGGAGTTACAAGGAAAAGAGTGGTGATCGCCCTTGCTTCGAAACTCCCAACATTCAAAACTCGTTTACTCGAGAACTATGAGAAACTGTCTATTTTACCGAGAGAGATTTTTTGCAGGAAAACCCAGAGTCATTCTGTAGCTTCCGAACAGGATTTGAAAAAGTGTTTTCGGAAGATTTTTACAAATTTTTCGGAATTTTTGCAGTTTGAACCATCAAAAGTGCATAACCGGCTTGTTTTCCGGCCGATTTCCAAATTTGAAAAAGCACATTTGAGAGCATTTCTTTGTCTACGCAGCCAAAGTTTAACTGTTGAAAACTTCAGAAAATTGACGGAGTTACAAGGAAAAGAGTGGTGAGCGCCCTTGCTTCGAAACTTCCAACATTCAAAACTCGTTACTCGAGAACTATGAGAAACTGTCTATTTTACCGAGAGATATTTTTTGCGGGAAAACCCAGAGTCATTCTGTAGCTTCCGAACAGGATTTGAAAAAAGTGTTTTAGAAAGATTTTTACAAATTTTTCGGAATTTTTGCAGTTTGAACCATCAAAAGTGCATAACCGACTTGTTTTCCGGCCGATTTCCAAGTTTGAAAAACCAAATTTTAGGGCATTGATTTCTCTACGCAGCCAAAGTTTACCTGTTCGAAATTTTAGAAAATTGACGGAGTTACAAGGAAAATAGTGGTGATTATCCTTCTTCGATACTTCCAACCTTCAAACCTCGTTTACTCGAGAACTATGAAAAACTGGCTATTTTGCCAAGAGAGATTTTTTGCGGGAAAATCCTGAGTCATTCTGTAGCTTCCGAACAGGATTTGAAAAAAGTGTTTTAGGAAGATTTTTACAAATTTTTCGGAATTTTTGCAGTTTGAACCATCAAAAGTGCATAACCGGCTTGTTTTCCGGCCGATTTCCAAATTTGAAAAACCAAATTTTAGGGCATTGATTTCTCTACGCAGCCAAAGTTTACCTGTTGGAAATTTCAGAAAATTGACGGAGTTACAAGGAAAATAGTGGTGATTATCCTTCTTCGATACTTCCAACCTTCAAACCTCGTTTACTCGAGAACTATGAAAAACTGGCTATTTTGCCAAGAGAGATTTTTTGCGGGAAAATCCTGAGTCATTCTGTAGCTTCCGAACAGGATTTGAAAAAAGTGTTTTAGGAAGATTTTTACAAATTTTTCGGAATTTTTGCAGTTTGAACCATCAAAAGTGCATAACCGGCTTGTTTTCCGGCCGATTTCCAAATTTGAAAAACCAAATTTCAGGGCATTGATTTCTCTACGCAGCCAAAGTTTAACTATTGAAAACTTCAGAAAATTGACGGAGTTACAAGGAAAAGAGTGGTGATCGCCCTTGCTTCGAAACTCCCAACATTCAAAACTCGTTTACTCGAGAACTATGAGAAACTGTCTATTTTACCGAGAGATATTTTTTGCGGGAAAACCCAGAGTCATTCTGTAGCTTCCGAACAGGATTTGAAAAAAGTGTTTTAGAAAGATTTTTACAAATTTTTCGGAATATTTGCAGTTTGAACCATCAAAAGTGCATAACCGGCTTGTTTTCCTGCCGATTTCCAAATTTGAAAAACCAAATTTTAGGGTATTGATTTCTCTACGCAGCCAAAGTTTAACTGTTGGAAATTTCGGAAAATTGACAAAGTTACAAGGAAAATAGTGGTGGTCGCCCTTGTTTCGAAACTCCCAACATTCAAAACTCGTTTACTCGAGAACTATGAGAAATCGGCTATTTTACCGAGAGATATTTTTCGCAAGAAACCTTCATTGCAGTTTTTTTGCAGCTTCAGAATTGTATTTGAAAAAGGTGTTTTGGGAAGGTTTTCACAAATTTTTCGGAATTTTGGAAGTTTAAACCATCAAAAGTGCATAACTGGCTTGTTTTCCGGCCGATTTCCAAATTTAAAAAACCACAATTTAGAGCATTGATTGCTCTACGCAGCCAAAGTTTAGCGGTTGAAAAGTTCAGAAAATTGACTGAGCTACAAGCAAAAGAATCGTGATCACCCTTGCTTCGAAACTCCCAACATTCAAAGCTCGTTTACTGGAGAACTATGAGAAACTGGCTATTTTACCAAGGGATATTTTTCGCGAGAAAACCCCATTTGAGTCTGTCTGCAGCGTCAGAACGGTATTTGAACAAAGTGTTTTAAGAAACATTTCATAAAATTTTGGGAATTTTTGAAGTTTCAATCCCCAAACATGCGTAACTTGCTTAGTTTCTGGGCAATTTTCAAATTTCAAAAACTACGTTCTAGAATATAGTTTCTGCGATGCAGCCAAAGTTCAACCGCAGAAAAATCTTTAAAAAGAAGTGAGTTATGAGGGATGTGGTGCACACAACTTGACGTAGAGTTTTTGCCAGACACTTTTCCTCCCCGAGGCAGTTGATCCGCATTTTAAAAACCCTTGCCCTGCTGATTTTGTTTGCAGAAGAGCTGAAGAGCAGTTGTGGTGAGTAGGAACTGCTGTTGCATGTGGGCTGAACCTGAAATGCTGACAACCAGAACACCATGGTGAAAAGCCATCGTATGGCACCACCCGGTATTCCACAGTCGGTTGCAAGTGGTTCGATTGGTAAATTCCAACTATGCGAAACCACTGAGTCGTGAAAGTCGAAGGTATTGCAACACAACGGCTTTGGTTCTCATTGTCTAAATAGGTCATGTGCAACTGCAATGTTTTAACATTCCTGCGAGCACAGATGCGTAAACAAAGATTGGCTCGTTTCGGAATCGAGGTGCTTTATTGCGTTTGAGAGTTAGTTTCTAATTTAGGCGATGGCTAATTAACGGACATGTGTGGACTGGCAGCTTTGCGGGCTAGTGGGTCAATGAAAACGTTTCGTTTGGGTAACGGTTTTTCGCTATTTCCTTGGTAAAACGAAAGTCATTCTCAGCTCTTGCGCAGGTTGCTTCACTCAGTTTCCTCCATCGTCATGCCAGTGGCTAAGGCTCTCTCACAAACACTCGACTTTCACTCAGAGCTAAGAGTTACCTAAACACTCTTCTCTCGATCTCGATCTTGATGAAACTGCAAGTCTCAGCCCACTGTTGATACCGGTCCGGTGAATGTTGCCGCGATTTCATCACAAGCACATTCTAGTTGCAGTCTTACTTAAGGTCAGACCTCGTATTATGCTCACCCTGTTTCGGTTCCAACATCTGAGGATGCCAGTTTAACGCCAGAATTTCGGCTCGACCCACATACAAGCCGGCAATCCAGGTCAATCGATGCAGTTGCTTAACACTCTTCGTTTAATTGGGCAATGTGGCGCATTAATTGGTGCCAATCCGGTGCTTTAGTGTCGACTGTAAGGCGCAAGTGGGTGACATTTCAATTTACTGCGCAAATTTTTCGATTTTTCACTTGATTTAACGCCACTATTGAGCGCTGATAACCGAGAGAATGCAGTGTTAAAAGGCGCAAATAACTCCATGTGTTTTAAAAAATTGTCAGGCTGAACTGGAAGCCCGCAGCAAGTTGCCATTTGCTCTATTTTATCGGGAAAATGTTGCTCTATTTGTCTGATAATTTGCAGGTTTGCCTCAATTTTCATGAGCTTTTGGCTATTTTTTGAAAACTAGTTTGAGTATGGGCCTCTGTTGAACAAACTGTAACAACAATTTCAGTAAATTGGATCCTGCAACTGGAAACCTGAATCGGAATTGACAGAAACACCATTTTATAGAGAAAATGTTGCTCTATTTGTGGGCCCATTTTTAAATGTGCTCACCTTTTCACACTTTTTTGGCGAATTTTCAAATCTGAGACTGACTATCTATCGTTCATTATAGAAAAGCCCGAGCAGCAATTTTTTTCTAAAAATTGTCAGGTTGAACTGGAAGCCCGCAGCAAGTTGCCATTTGCTCCATTTTATAGAGAAAATCTTGCTCTATCTGTTTAATAATTTGCAAATTTGCACCATTTTTTGCTGATTTTTCGCAATTTTTTTTAACTAGCTTGCTCTGTTGAGCAAATTGTTTGCAAAAATATTTCCAAAAAATTGCATGCCATAACTGGAAACCTGCATTGAGTTGTTAATCCCATAATTTTATAGAGCAAATGCTGCTCTGCAAGTCTGCCAATTTGCAAGTTTGCGAACGTTTTCGTACATTTTTGGCGAATTTTCAAAAATGAGTCTGACCATCATTGATTTTAAAAAAATCGCCAGACCAAACTAGAAGCTTTTTTTGAAGAAATTGCCATTCACCTAGTTTAATAGAGAAGAACTTGCTCTATTCGTGTGGCAACTTACAAGTTTGCGCCAATTTCAGTTAATTTTTGGCAAATTTCGAAAAACTAGCTTGATTATTGGTCTCTATTGCAAAAAATGTTTGCATCAATATTTTCAAAAAATCGCAGACCACAATTGAGGACCCCCAGGAAGTTGACAATAACACAATTTTATGGATAAAACGTTCCTCTATTTTTGGAGCAAATCGCAGGGTTGCCACATATTTCGTCTATTTTTCGCAAATTTTTGAAACCGGCGTTAAGTATTGTCACCCAAAAATTTAAGCAAATGATTCAGCAGCAAAAGCTCCACCTCCACTATTTTCGCCGTTGAGCCTTTGCAAAAGAAGCCCAATTCCTAGATTAACCGCGTCTTGTTCAGGCAAAAAATGACTAGAAAGCCCGTTACGTAATTGTTTCTCTCTTCGGTTACCACCGAAAGGTAAGTCAGGTTTACCAGTCTCCTCCTATTGCAATACGAACTGCTGGTGTCCGCATTGTTTAATCGTCCGTACGATGCCGAAGATGCAAATTTTTCCTTAATTTCACCTTGCAAGGACAATAGAAATAATGCGAACGTTATCAGCCAATCAATAATCCCCCAGATAAGGCAAACTGAGCCCGAACCGATCCAGTATTTTCCAGTAAATAAACTTCCCTCCTGTTACATCCCTTTTAGCAGGGTCGCTTTCCCGCCTTCGCCCACTGGCAAATAGAGTATGCAATACAGTTTTGCAGCCATCATGTTGCCACATTGGCCATTTTCTCCTGACTCGCCTGAAACTCTACACTTTCTTTGTCTGCATCTGTTTCCCTATAAAGTGGCTGCTGGCACCTTCTTTGCATGTGAACGCATTGAGAGGGAGAGTCTCAGGGAGGATTGGAATTGGATTACTGGATTTTCCAGATCTTATAATATGTTGAATTCTTGACTGGTTTTCTGTACATTAACTCTGGATAATGACGCATTAAAGAGGTGGAAAGGAGCAGTTTCTAATTAATCAACCAGAGGGGGGTTTCCAGAGAAAAGTGTGGGCGTTAAATTTGGCAACACAGCAGCGCAAGGGAGGCACGTGTTGCCCAAATAAGTAGGTCACTGGTCGATACTGAATCGGGTCGGACGCGTGCTTTTCCAGGCCTGCCAGCCGGGTTTCTGGAGCAACGGGACTCATGCCCCATTTTACAGCGGTGCAACCGGCGTTTATCAACAAAGTGCGCATATTCCCGGTTTCAAAATCCCATCTATCCAGCCAGGAGAATCCGCCGCCTATTTCCAGTATTTTTAGGAGTCAGAGTGGTGACGTCGTTTGGCTGTCCTGCCAGCAGATGATGCTCCGTGTGAATCATGGCGTTCGATCTTTCACAAACAAATAATCAAGTTGTTGTAGGCGAAATCTGGCAACGGTTTCAGTAGTATTTTGTAGTTTTATGGACTTGCACAGGCCCTGGTTTCAAAATTTTTCGTTTCAAGTTGGGTTTGGATTTTAAAAAAAATCGTCTGGAACAACTGGGCGCGTATAACGAGCTGATGGTTGCTGAACTTGATAGAGGACATATTGATTTGTTTGTGCGCTGATTTGCAACGTTGCCAAGTTTTTGGTTATTTTTTGGCGAATTTTTCAATACGAGCTTGAATGTGGTTTTCTATTCGGCAACCTGTTTGTAACCATTTTTCCAAAAATTTCGCATCCAAAATTGGAAAGCGATAGCGAATTTCTGCTATAGCCAGTTGATGGAGAAAATGTTGCTGTATATGGGGGCAAACTTTGAAAAATTTTTGGCGAATTTTTAACTGATTATCGGTGCAGCATCAGTCACAAACTTTTCAAAAATTCATCAGGGAAAACCAGAGCTTCCTAACAAGTTGGCATTCGCTCACTTCCACAGAGCAGATGTCGCTCTATCGGTGGTGCCATTCGCATGTTTTTCCTGTTGCTCATGAATTTTTCAGAAATTTTTTAAATCAAGCAGGAGCACTGTTTTCCATTGAGCCAACGGTGTGTAACGATTTTTTCAAAAAATTGCCAGAAGAAACTGAAGACACATATGGAGCTACTGTTAAAGCTGGTTGATAGAGAACAGGTTGCTCTCTATATGTGTGATAATTTGCAAAAGTGGAAAAAAATTGCTTGAGTTTTGGCGAATTTTTTACTAAGAGGCTGATTATCGGATGCTTTATAGCAAGACATCATTCGCAAATTTTTCAAAAATTTATCAGGCAAAACTAGAGCTTCCTAGCCAGTAGGCATTTACTCAATTAGACAGAGCAGATGTTGCTCTATTGGTGGTGCAATTGGCATGTTTTTCCAGTTGCTCAAGAATTTTTCAAAAATTTTTAAAACAGGCTGGAGTACTGTTCTCCATTGACCCAACTGTGTGTAACGATTTCTTCAAAAAATTTCCAAAAGAAATTGAAGACACATATGGAGCTACTGTTAAAGCTGGTTGATAGAGAACAGGTTGCTCTCTATATGTGTGATAATTTGCAAAAGTGGAAAAAAATTGCTTGAGTTTTGGCGAATTTTTTACTAAGAGGCTGATTATCGGATGCTTTATAGCAAGACATCATTCGCAAATTTTTCAAAAATTTATCAGGCAAAACTAGAGCTTCCTAGCCAGTAGGCATTTACTCAATTAGACAGAGCAGATGTTGCTCTATTGGTGGTGCAATTGGCATGTTTTTCCAGTTGCTCAAGAATTTTTCAAAAATTTTTAAAACAGGCTGGAGTACTGTTCTCCATTGACCCAACTGTGTGTAACGATTTCTTCAAAAAATTTCCAAAAGAAATTGAAGACACATATAGAGTCACTCTTCAAGTCACTTTATAGAGAACACGTTGCTCTATATGTGTGATAATTTGCCAATATGGGCAGAAATTATTTGAGTTTTGGCGAATTTTTTACTAAGAGGCTGATGATCGGTGCTTTATAGCAATACATCATTCACAAATTTTTCAAAAATTTCTCAAGCACAACCAGAAACAGCTAGAGCGCTGGTGTCGACTAAATTCAAGAGAACGAACTTCATTCTATTTGCACTAGAGTTTGCAGGTTTCTCTAGCTGTTCATGAATTTTTAACAATTTTTTTAAAATAAAGTTGATTATTGCCCTCTGCTGAGGCAACCGGTTGTAACGATTTCTTCAAAAATGTGCAGCTCAAAATTGGAAAGACATATTGAGATTGCGTTAACGCCATTTAATAGAGAAAAGGTTGCTCTATAAGCCACAATTTGAATATTTGAGGAATTTTTCAGACAAGCGCTTCTGCCAGCCCGTCAGTTTTATAACATTCCAAAGTGAGTACAGAATCAGTTAAATCCTAAAACTGTGCACTTTAGCTACGGACTTTCACTTATTTCAAAAAATCCTCAGATTACGTGTAACAGCCTGGCCTGCTTCGGTTGATATTTGCAAAATTATTCGAACACTTTGCATCACGATTAGATAACAAAATCGCTTAGTTCAGCTGCAATATTTCGTGAAATTCCACTTTTAAGCGCACTTAAATTGCAAAAAGTTCTGGCACAAGAACAACCGGCATTGGTAATCCATTTAAGTAGCCTCTGGCCACTCTTTGGCCCAGGCAGTCCTTCTGCGGGAAATGGAAATGAAGTGAAGCGCGGAATATCTCAGCATGAAAATGATAATTGGCGATTGGTGCAAGCCTATTAAATTAACTGGGTGAAAGTAAAATGGGGAAAGTTGTGAAAGCAGCCTTGGTTAGACCAAAGGAGGTAACAGGTGAATCGCTGCGCAATACGATACGTAACCCAATTGGGTTACTACTCGTTTCGTATCCACTGCCATCATCAGGGATGCGGATGGGATGGATCAATCATCCAACAGGCACGTTACATCTATTATTCATAGATTAAAATAACATTTTCTGTAATACATAGAACATGAGCGTGCCAGTTGGCACGACTTTTCCAAAGTTCCATTGCCAAGGCGTTTTGCATTGAGCAAGGAAATCTGTTAGATCATTTAATGAATCACTGGCATTGATCGCCCTCGAACAGTCTCATTGGAAGGTTCTTCAATCCTCTATAGTAATCAACCTTAGAATCCTTGCGTAATTCATCAGAGAAATGGGGGGAAATTACTTTCCGGTTTGAACGTCCACATGGCGCTGATTCTGATTGGGCAGACGCTCCCCTTTTTCAGACCCTTATCCAGTGATCGCCCCCCCCATTTTAACCTAGTTTTCTGCCCTCGAAACTGGAATACAGCACACGGATAACACGCAAACATCTCACAGAGGGCAAACAAGCTATTGGAACTTTTGATGGTTTTCGACACAAAAACAGTAATTTTTTCCAACTCCAGCAAGTGCATGAATTTGCAATTGAGGTGGGAGTAATTGTTGCATAAAAAAGTCAGTGGTTTCAGGTGATAAACTGGCAATTTTGCCAAGAAACGTGCCAGATTAGTGGAAATTGTGGGAATATTTGTCGGTTTGCGATTCCAAAAGCTCCATATTTTTCGCTGTATCATCAGCAACGTTTTCCATCGGCTGCAGGACACTTTCTCGGAGAAGAACCCGAAAAAGTGGCAAACATCTAGAGAAACCAGCAATTGTTCCAAACTTGGTGGTCGATTTTTACCGCAATTGGCGATTTTAGCGCGAAATAAATCGTCAATTGCGGTATTTCTAGTAAAAATCGATCACCAAGTCACCACCATGTTTTTTTTTCAATATTTGCCAGTTTTTCGGGCTCTTCTCTCAGAAACATCAATTTCTGCAACTCTCAATGAAACCAGATTTGCTGATGTTGATCAATTTGCAAACTGCGCCTCCACAAATGCAAGAAAAAATCAAAATGAGACTCAAAAGACTCAAAAAACAGTGGGAATAATTGTCGGTTTTAGATTCAAATCGGGCATCGTTACTCAAACTAATAATGTGAAAATAAGGCGATTTGAGTCATAAATTCGCCAGATTTTCGGGCAAAAAGTTGGAAACTGTCGATGTTTAATAAAAATATCAACACTATTAGAATTGCGAACGTTAATTAGCGCTGTCTGCGGCGTTATCTTCCCCTGATAACACCATGTTGAAGGTCGGCTTGCGTAATTGATTAGAACTTTGCATTAAGATAATGCCTGATGAAGGACGACATGCCGCGGAACTGAAACATCTATACAATAAAGCAAAGCCGATTATTATTAACAATTCCGAACGTGCCGAGCACTTCAACCAGCTCACTTTTCAGCGGCTTGTTCCAATTATAAAGATGTGATAGTTTCTTCATTGAAATATTCAGCTGAAGGCAACCTGGTTGGTTGGAAAACCTGGTTATTACCGCAAACCAAAGTATGTCAATTTTTCAACCAAAAGCCCGATGGCATTTTGAGAAGGCCGTTAACAAATGAACGTGTTAGAAAAGCTTTAGGGAAGAGCCACGCTAACCTGAATTATTTATGTGAATTTCTCAAATTCCTCGAGTTGCGTTATTGTTTGGAAAAAGCCGTCAGCTTTATTTTGTAATAGTTTAAACATTCGTATGAGCAAAATGAGTTTTAAGGCCAGTTGGCGCTGTTGATTGCAACCTGACCCAATCGAAGACGACTTATTTGAAAATGAAATCCATTTTTGTTTGTTTTTTCGTAACTTTCCACGTAGCGCAAGTAGCAACTTGAAACTTTCACAGTTTATGGGACAGACTTGAAGCTACAAGCTCTGGAAATGGGATGCACAACGCGCAGGAATCACGATTTTTAACAAGTTGAAAACATTCGGGTCTAAAAGTGAGGGTTTTCTCGCAAATGCACTTACCAATTTAGAAATTAAACTTCCCAGGTAGCACAAGTAGCACGTGAAACTGTCACAGTCCTAGGGGAAAGCACTTGAAGCTAAAATCCCTGGAAAATTTGCATGCAAATCTGCGCAGAATCACGATTTTTAACAACTTGAAAACTATCGGGTCAAAAAGTGAGCGTTTTCTCGTAAATGCAATTCCCAATTTAAAAAGTCAAAACTTCCCACGTAGCGCAAGTAGCAACTTGAAACTTTCACAGTCCATAGGAAGCACTTGAAGCTACAAGCCTTGAAAATTGTATGCAAATCATGAAGAATCACGATTTTTAACAACTTGAAAACATCGGGTCAAAAAGGAAGCGTTTTCTCGTAAATGCAATTCCCAATTTAAAAACTCAAAACTGCCCACGTAGCGCAAGTAGCAACTTGAAACTTTCACAGTTTATGGGAAAGACTTGAAGCTACATGCTGTGAAAATGGCATGCACAACGCGCAGAATCACGATTTTTAACAAGTTGAAAACTTCGGGTCTAAAAATGAGGGTTTTCTCGCAAATGCACTTACCAATTTAGAAATTCAAAACTTCCCAGGTAGCACAAGTAGCAACGTGAAACTCTCACAGTCTAGGGGAAACACTTGAAGCTAAAATCGCTGGAAATTTGCATGCAAATTGCGCAGAATCACGATTTTTAACAACTCGACAACATCGGGTAAAAAAGTGAGCGTTTTCTCGTAAATGCACTTCCCAATTTAAAAATTCAAAACTTTGCACATCGCGCACGTAGCAACTTGAAACTTTCACAGTCCATAGGAAGCACTTGAAGCTAAAAGCCCTGAAAATTGTATGCAAATCATGAAGAATCACGATTTTTAACAACTTGAAAACTTCGGGTCTAAAAGTGAGCGTTTTCTCGCAAATGCACTTCCCAATTTAAAAATTCAAAACTTCCCACGTAGCGCAAGTAGCAACTTGAAACTTTCACAGTTTATGGGAAAGACTTGAAGCTACATGCTGTGAAAATGGCATGCACAACGCGCAGAATCACGATTTTTAACAAGTTGAAAACTTCGGGTCTAAAAATGAGGGTTTTCTCGCAAATGCACTTACCAATTTAGAAATTCAAAACTTCCCAGGTAGCACAAGTAGCAACGTGAAACTGTCACAGTCTAGGGGAAACACTTGAAGCTAAAATCCCTGGAAATTTGCATGCAAATTGCGCAGAATCACGATTTTTAACAACTCGACAACATCCGGTCTAAAAGTGAGCGTTTTCTCGCAAATGCACTTCCCAATTTAAAAATTCAAAACTTTGCACATCGCGCACGTAGCAACTTGAAACTTTCACAGTCCATAGGAAGCACTTGAAGCTAAAAGCCCTGAAAATTGTATGCAAATCATGAAGAATCACGATTTTTAACAACTTGAAAACATCGGGTCAAAAAGTGAGCGTTTTCTCGCAAATGCACTTCCCAATTTAAAAATACAAAACTTCTCACGTAGCCCAAGTAGCAACTTGAAACTTTCACAGTCCATAGGAAGCACTTTAAGCTAAAAGCCCTGAAAATTGTATGCAAATCATGAAGAATCACGATTTTTAACAACTTGAAAACATCGGGTCAAAAAGTGAGCGTTTTCTCGCAAATGCACTTCCCAATTTAAAAATACAAAACTTCTCACGTAGCCCAAGTAGCAACTTGAAACTTTCACAGTCTATGGGAAATACTTGAAGCTAAAAGCCCTGAAAATTGAATGCAAATCGTGCAGAATCACGATTTTTAACAACTTGAAAACATCGGGTCAAAAAGTGAGCGTTTTTCGCAAATGCACTTCCCAATTTAAAAATACAAAACTTCTCACGTAGCGCAAGTAGCAACTTGAAACTTTCACAGTCTATGGGAAATACTTGAAGCTAAAAGCCCTGAAAATTGCATGCAAATCGTGCAGAATCACGATTTTTAACAACTCAACAACATCGGGTCTAAAAGTGAGCGTTTTCTCGCAAATGCACTTACCAATTTAAAAATTCAAAACTTCCCAGGTAGCGCAAGTAGCAACTTGAAACTGCCACAGTCTAGGGGAAACACTTGAAGCTAAATGCCCTGAACATTGCATGTAAATCGCGCAGACTCACTATTTTTAACAACTTGAAAAGTTCGGGTCTTAAAGTGAGCGTTTTCTCGCAAATGCACTTACCAACTTTAAAATTCAAAATTTCTCACGTAGAGCCAGTAGCAACTTGAAACTTTCACAGTCTATGGGAAAGACTTGAAGCTAAAATCCAAATTACTTGAATTTTGGGCAAATGAAATCTCAGACATTTTTGCAAACTGGAAAAAATGATGAGATGGATCGTAAAGTGCCCCCTTCAACACCTTGTATAGGTATTAATTGAAATCTCAAAAAATTTTCAACTTAAATTATCATTTTTTGAAACGACAGATAATAAATCGAATAAAAAAACTAATTTTTGATGATTTTTGCCCATTTTTTGCAATCCTCTTTAAAAACTACTGTAAAAATTGTGCGCGGTTGTTTTTGAAAATTCATACAATAAAATCGTGCACCGGTAATGAAGAGCAAATTTTGGATTTTTGCAGAAGATAGTCAAGTCGTTACGAAAGCAAAATTACAGTTTTGCAGGAATTTTCGTTGATTTTTGGGAATTTTTCAAAGTTGACGTTCAAATCTGGGGTCTTAACAGAGCGGGATTGTGATCGAAAAGCCGTAGGTTGTGAACCAGGCCGGGCAATGGGCTGAAATTTTAAATTTTCATAGAAAATATTCTAATTATTAAGCGCTCAAAATTAGAGACATTTAGGAATTTTGGTTGAAGTTTGAGAATTTTTCAAAGTTTTAAAAACGCCGTCTTAAAGCCCCACTAACCCAAACGAACCCTCTCCTTTGAGCAAAGTTCCCACCCAAAATAATCCATTCGGGTGGGAACATATTTCCTTCTATTAATCGCTGGCGTTTCGTCTGTCCCTCATCTTCAGTGCGATGTTCCAGCCCTGGCACCGCTGAGAAATTGAAATCTTCCCTTGTCTAAAACACTCAAAACACCAAAAAAAAATCACTACCAAATTGATGTATTAGAACGGAAATAATGCTAAGTTCGAATTACTGTTAGGCTTAATTCACGAGGACCCAATCTGAACCAACTGTACAGGTTTGGGTTCCGTTAGATCGCCTATAAGAACTACTACGACTGCTACACTACGCCACAAGTGGTTCCGCTTTGCTGGCAGGTCATCGCAAGTTTTCCTTTTGAGGAAAAATCGGCACCATTATGATGGGTAATGGTGCCTTGCTACGAATGCAACATGCCCTGCAACCGGGCAGGAACCCAATCAATTCAGCATTGGAAACGGATAATGAGCGGTGGTAATAAACTTGAAAATTCGTCATCGCTTACCATTTATCTGGGTAAGTGGGTCGATCGATACCAGGAGCATCATTAATGGCCAAGGTGGTTGGCGCTAATTAAGGCTTAAAGGTTACATCATGCTATTCAAAATTCACTTTCACCGTATGTTGGATCGTGATGTTGAAAGCGAGGTGAAACCGAAAAATTCTGCAAGAGCGGAATGTGTGCATTTTCACTGGCGACCTTCCGGATTAAAAAACACATTTTTTTTAGCTAAACTTTAAAATGTTTGGCGCCTACACGACTTAACCGGTATGAAATAGCCTTGATTATCCGAATACCATCAGGTTACACTTAGGTAGGAAACACACCCATTTCTTTCCAATTAGATAGTGAAGGTTTATCGCTTGGTGCCAGTAGAGCCGAGCCAAGGCACCCAATGCAGCTTCAGGAACCATTTTCGATGTTTGCCTCGGACGAGACGATAGGAAAAATTGCGATAAATCAGGTTCTTGTTGCAAGCAAGGGCGTGTACAAAAAAACCAATTTAGAACCCATCAGAAGAACCTAAGGGACGCACAAAACCAACTGTTTCCATATCAACTTTACACCGTTTCAATATAATGACGACATGGGAATTTATCGCAACCAACTAATGTACGTAGTAAGTTCAAAATGGGTCAAAGTCCAGCTCTAATTACCTTCGATCCATTGCAATAAAATCGACAGTTGAACTACGGAAAAGGGCGATTGTTTGACGCAAAAAACAAGGCCACAAGTCCATTGTCCACCCACATGGATTTTCGACTTTCAGCCAACAATAAAGGTCGAATTGCCCGCAAAGACCGTGGCCTTAGCGCGAGGAAATCCTATTCATTCTCGATGTGTGTTAGATAACACATGCAAAGGCTTCTCAGCATCAAAATAAACGTTAAAAAAGGCTACTTTAGCTGGCTAATGAGTTTAGAAACCAGCAAATGCAATGGCAATAGTCCGCTTGGGCGACGAGAATGCATTATTAGTTTTGACCTTTAAACTAAATGTACTATTTCATGCCATTCATCATGCTCGTAGCCAAGGACATTTCCATGGGTTTAATCGTCTAATTGTAAGTAATTTTCTAAACAGCTGGTCGCTGTTGGTAAATTTCTGCATGACGTATTATTCCTCATGGGTTCAAGTTGGGTTTGGACTTTTTCAAAAATTCGTCTGGCGGAACTGGAAGCGTATAGTTAGCACGTCTATACTCGGCTTAACAGAGAAAAGCTTGTTCCATTTGTGTGGAAATTTTCACTTTGGTTAAGTTTTTCGTTAATTTTTGGCGAATTTTTTGCTACGAGGTTGCGTATCGGAGGCATTACAACGAAGCATCAATCACAAATTTAAAAAAAAATCGTATGGCAAAACTGGACGCGTATAGTTAGCATGTCTATACTCGGCTTAATAGAGGAAAGCTCGTTCTATTTGTGTGGCAGTTTTCACTTTTGTTAAGTTTTTCGTTAATTTTTGGCGAATTTTTCAATTTGAAATTGAATCTTTGCTCTAATGGGCAAACCGTTTGTAACGATTTTTTCAGAAAATTCTAATTCAAAACTGAAAACAGATACTCAGTTTCGGTTAGCGCAGTTGGATGGCAAAAATGTTGCTTTATATGAGTAGAGGCCTGTAGATTCGTCGTATTTTTCGTTAACTTTTGGCGAATTTTTTGCTACGAGGTTGCGTACCGGAGGCATTACAACGAAGCATCAATCACAAATTTAAAAAAAATTCGTCTTGCAAAACTGCTCGCGTATACTTAGCATGTCTATACTCGGCTTAATAGAGGAAAGCTCCTTCTATTTGTGTGGCAGTTTTCACTTTTGTTAACTTTTTCGTTAATTTTTGGCGAATTTTTCAATTTGAAATTGAATCTTTGCTCTAATGGGCAAACCGTTTGTAATGGTTTTTTCAAAAAATTCTCATTCAAAACTGGAAACAGATACTCAGTTTAGGTTAGCGCAGTTGGATGGCGAAAATGTTGCTTTATATGAGTAGAAGTCTGTAGATTCGTCGTATTTTTCGTTAACTTTTGGCGAATTTTTTGCTACGAGGTTGCGTATCGGAGGAATTACAACGCAGCATCAATCACAAATTTAAAAAAAAAATTCGTCTGGCAAAACTGGACGCGTATAGTTAGCATGTCTATACTCGGCTTAATAGAGGAAAGCTTGTTCCATTTGTGTGGAAATTTTCACTTTGGTTAAGTTTTTCGTTAATTTTTGGCGAATTTTTAGCTACGAGGTTGCGTATCGGAGGAATTACAACGCAGCATCAATCACAAATTTAAAAAAAAAATCGTCTGGCAAAACTGGACGCGTATAGTTATCATGTCTATACTCGGCTTAATAGAGGAAAGCTTGTTCCATTTGTGTGGAAATTTTCACTTTGGTTAAGTTTTCGTTAATTTTTGGCGAATTTTTAGCTACGAGGTTGCGTATCGGAGGCATTACAACGCAGCATCAATCACAAATTTAAAAAAAAATCGTATGGCAAAACTGGACGCGTATAGTTAGCATGTCTATACTCGGCTTAATAGAGGAAAGCTTGTTCCATTTGTGTGGAAATTTTCACTTTGGTTAAGTTTTTCGTTAATTTTTGGCGAATTTTTAGCTACGAGGTTGCGTATCGGAGGCATTACAACGAAGCATCAATCACAAATTAAAAAAAAATTCGTATGGCAAAACTGGACGCGTATAGTTAGCATGTCTATACCCGGCTTAATAGAGGAAAGCTTGTTCTATTTGTGTGGAAGTTTTCACGTTTGTTAAATTTTTCGTTAATTTTTGGCGAATTTTTCAATTTGAAATTGAATCTTTGCTCTAATGGGCAAACCGTTTGTAACGATTTTTTCAGAAAATTCTAATTCAAAACTGAAAACAGATACTCAGTTTCGGTTAGCGCAGTTGGATGGCAAAAATGTTGCTTTATATGAGTAGAAGCCTGTAGATTCGTCGTATTTTTCGTTAACTTTTGGCGAATTTTTTGCTACGAGGTTGCGTATCGGAGGCATTACAACGCAGCATCAATCACAAATTAAAAAAAAATTCGTCTGGCAAAACTGCACGCGTATACTTAGCCTGTCTATACTCGGCTTAATAGAGGAAAGCTTGTTCTATTTGTGTGGTAATTTTCACGTTTGTTAAGTTTTTGGTTAATTTTTGGCGAATTTTTCAATATGAAATTGAATCTTTGCTCTAATGGGCAAACCGTTTGTAACGGTTTTTTCAAAAAATTCTCATTCAAAACTGGAAACAGATACTCAGTTTTGGTTAATGCAGTTTGATGGCGAAAATATTCCTCTATGTGGGTGGAAATTTGGGAAATTGGCATATTTTTCGTAAATTTTGGGCGAATTTTTACCTGTGAGGCCGACTATCCGATGCATAACTGCGAAGCATCAGGCACAAATTTTTCAAAAATTCGTCTAGCAAAACTGGAAGCGTATAGAGAGCAGACATTTGCTCAGTTTAGTAGAGAAAAGATTGATTTGTTGGCGTTGCCAAATTTTTTGCTTATTTTTTGGTGAATTTTTAACTAGGAGACTATCGGATGCCAACTTTTGCGCGTGGACGGTCATTTGCTAATGAACATGAGCCACAGTGTACCTTTTGTACTTAGAGGGGGGGGGGGGGGAATTAAATAGAAAAAAAAATTGGTCTCTCCCTAGAACTGGGCACATTTGCAAAACAGCAACAGTGTAACTTTTGCACTTGGATGAGCGGTCTCTCCCTAGAACTGGGCACATTTGCAAAACAGCAACAGTGTAACTTTTGCACTTGGATGAGCGGAGAAATGTTACAGAACGCGTTCAACTTGTCGTAATTTAATTCGAATTCGCACGCTTTCTAGTAAAACCAAGCAAATTGCGTAGATGATTGCCTTCGGTATTTCGGACAACAGGATACGCACATAAGCGATCCGCTCTTGAGCATGCACATCAATAACAGTCATTTTGGACGTTTTTTGCGATTTTCCTCAACAGTTTCGCATGAGTACAGGAAATTCCATCGATCTAGTTTGCATCCACTTAAGCTGAAACCAAATCAGCCGTTAGGAAATTACCAACATCCAGCTGACTGATTTTTCGCTTGTAAATCGAACGGAATTGTTCACTGAATTCACCACCTTTCAGGAGTGTTATTTTCCGGCTACACCCACCTGATGAGAGCGCATACGCTCGAAACCGGCCCTGAGCGCGCCTGAAATTACCACATCTTGAATATGTACCTACCTACCAACTAAAAATCGTAGAAATCGAATTGAAACCGTAGTAAAACAGGGGTTTTTTCGTTACTTTCAGACGCCGTTCGAGGTGCAAAAGAAGCTTGAAGAGGTGCGACTTTTAGAGTCCAGAAAGTCCGCCCGATTGGCCGACCAGGACACGGATTTTGCCCGATTGGCGGACATGGCAGGAGATAGAAAACGGACTGCGTCTCATACCATTGATGTTCCTGCGCCATCCTACCATGGGTAAGTGCTTAAATCCTTTTTTTCAATTTTTTTGAGTGCCTCAAGGGCAACCCCAGAAACCTAACCTGTAAAAAGCTATAAGCCAAACATGGGTTTATTATTGGGAAATTTAACATTATGATAAAACTTCCACGAACTAGGAGGCCAAAAGTCTAAGTTTCAACGAGTTGTCCGAGATGGAAGCTCTAGAATCTTCTTCATCAGCTGGACTTTATGGGAAATTCCTAACCTTTAAAAAGCGAAAATACGACAGGCAGTGGAAAGATTCCGAATAATTTTCAAACTAGACCAGTTGCAATGGGCTTTTACTTTGAGAACTACATTTTCTGTGGTGTACCCCTAAACCCTAACCTATAAAAACCTATGAGCCAATCATGGACTTCATAGATTATCACGCATATAGAGAAACATGTTCTCTCTTAAATGGCTTTGAGGGTCACTCAAAATGAGTTTCCAATTTTGTCTGGTAAATTTTTGAATAAATTGTTGCACGCCCAAGTCTCAAGCTTGTTTTAAAAAAGTCTCAAAAATTCACGAAAAACTGGGAAAACACGGAAATTGCACCACAAATGGAGCAACATTTGCTCTGTGAAATTGAGGAAATTTCAACTAGTTACGTTGCTCTGGTATTGCCTGATGAATTTTTAAAAATTTTGTGATCGACGCTGCGCCATGAAACACCCGATAATCAGCCTCACAGTTAAAAATTCGCCAAAAATTAACGCCAAATCTGCCAATTTTTCAAATTTGCGCACCTGCACAGCGACATTTTCTCCATCAATTGGCTATAGCCAAAATTTGCTATCTATTTCCAATTTTGGATGCGAAATTTTTGAAAAAGTCAGTTTGCCCGATAGAAAACTACGTTCAGACTCGTATTGAAAAATTCGCCAAAAAGTAGCCAAAAAGTAGCCAAAAATTTGACAACGTTGCAAATCAACACACAAATTAATATTTTGGCTACCAACATGTTCAAACTGGTTTTCATATAGCGAAAAATACCAGTCGACCAGTCGCAATAGGACCGTAAGTATAGAAAACTTTGAGAACTACATTTCCCTTATAACCTATAAAATAATATAACCTATAAAAATCTACAACCCAAACATAGATTTCTGGGTACTTTCATAAATTAACTGAAGCTTTTTCTATAATTTTTTTTTTGGAAATCACTATTTACCTCCAGAAATCGAATGAAAACCTCTGTCCAGGAAAGTTGGGTTGCATCAGAAATTCCCAACCTCTAAAAGTTGGAAGCAAAAAATGTCAAAAACACCAAGAGCCTAAGGCCGAAGGTTTAAAAACTCCTTGCCAAAGCCAAATCATTGGTTTTTGCTTGCATTTTACTGGTTTGTTGGATGATTGGGAGACGAAATGTTCGAGGTTAAGTCGCATGCAAAATTACCATTGCTTTTGATTTCCATGGTCGAAAATCGTGCCGGAAATGTGCAGCCCAAAATCGGCTTGGCACACACGAGGCCGACGACAGCGTCATCATTTCAACCCAGCACTGTTATTGATATTTCCGAACAATGAGCGTGTCTTTTGCAGGTTTTGACTGTCACCAGGTTTACATTTTCATTGCTTGTGAGAAAAACATTGGGGTTTTTTTGCGTGCCGATATTTAAATTAACTTTGACTCGAATTTAAACAATGTCGAGGTTCCAACACCATGAAACGAAACAATAACTTGACGCTTCTACTTGAGCGTCTTCTGAACAAAGCCCGGCATTTTATTTATCGCCCGTTCATGTCTCATTGGTCAAATGTAGCTTTTCCGGCAGGAAGTGAGCCCATAGTTGTCACGATCATGCCTTATGGAACCGTTTTTTACTGTTTGAATTGAATCTGGGTCGACCGACTAGGCCTCAAATCGAACATTCAGAAGTACCGGCCTTTCAGGCCGTTGTACGCATAAGCGTTAAGCGGTTTTCCTGCATTCGCTCTAGGAAGAGAAGTAGTGAAAATGCGGTGAAAAAATCGACCAGATTTCCCTCAACTCAGTGACAAAAGCCTCTCCAAACTTTTCTTGTACAACAATGGTGGTGTCGTCCGCACATCGCAGGGAAATATTCGCTTGAAAGCGCATACTCTTGCAACTGGCCAGATTGATTCAACCGGTTCGGGGTTAAGGAGAAGAAATAATCAGTTTTGGTTTTTTAGAGGTTAGATTTATTAGGTACTTAGTGAGAGAGTGAGAGATAATTTTCCATATGCTCTACTCAAAGGGAAGAGAATCGCCATGAAACTCGCCAATGAAACCAATTGGCCCTGTTATGGGTGCCCAGATATGTTCCAATATATTCAAGATTCAGATGCGAAATTTGCTTTTTTTGGTTTAGAGGTTATGCATTTTGAGAAACTGAAGGGTTTTTAAAACGCGTTTAATGCACATTCAGATGATTGTTTCCTTCGATTCTTGAGCGATTGTTTCACAGTCTTGATTTGATCAGTCTTCACCCTTTGCCAGACCTTTTTAAGTCTTCCGCTTAACAATCCAGCCAGTTCTTGAGCATTCCATAGCCGAATCCTTCCGTTATGTCCATTTCAAAGCCCATGTTCCTTGTAGCAGGGTACTAGTAGAACCATAATTGAAATTATTGCGTATTCAGCTTGTCTTCAGGCTCTTACATTGGCTGATTGACACGGTTCCAAGCGCAAAAGAGCTAACGGTACCACCAGATGTGATACAATCATGAGTTAGGACACCTGATTGTTCGAGCGGTTTTCTTCTTCAGCTGGGAGTTGAAGAACGATCGATGGTGCTTCGCAACGGTGGTACCAACGTGACATTGTAAAATAAACGAATTCTTAAACTAGGAAGTAAAGAATATGGTAAAGCCGCCGTTCTACTATCTCTCGTAAGCGTTCTGAACGACCTCGTTCCTATTCGGTGGTACTTTCGTTGGCCATTGAATGACGTTTGGTACTTTTACTTTTAACCGAGCGAATTGTTACGATCGCCTATTGTAATTTTCTCTTTACGGCTGTTTGCGTAGAATGGTAATGATAATTCAGCCAGGTAACCAATTGCATGTTTGAATCCCCGGACATTCACTAGAGGACTAAAACCAAAAAAAAAAAGACAAAAAACCGTCTGGTAAATTGATACGGTGAGTTTCACCCCTGAGTGTTAATAAAATGCCAACGTTATTCAAATGGGAGAGCCGAAAGCTTCGTCAATTCCAGCTGGGTACCCGAAAGTTGAACGAACCGGAAGGATTTCGGTCTATAACCTTTTGGGAATAATTTTGACTTTTAAGGTGAATTAAGTGCGACCTGGTTTTCACATATCAAATACCTGAAAAGGCACATTTTGGGTGTTTTTTTTCTGTAGTTTGTTGGATTTTGGCCTTTCCAAAGACAGCGGAGTGGAAATTTGATGTAAACATTTCAAGAAAACCGCCTGCAGCTCGCTTGGTGCTCACTTTGGAGGAAAAGTGCATAGCAAGTTTTTTATGTCCTTTTATTTCTCTATTTTGGCGTGTTTGGGACGAGTTGGTTCATTTTAGCTTTGGAGATATTTTGGGTTTTCCGGAGTCACGGTTTTTTGGCAATTTCTCTAAAACCTTTGATGCGAGGATCTTGGAAAAATTCTCACTGGGTACCTTTTGAGAAGGCAACTTTTTTGTAAAGAATCACTTTTTTCGATACAAAGCTTAGTTTGGGAGAAAAAAAATTAAATATGAAAATTGACCGAAATCCCGAGGTTGAACCCGACGAACCAAAATTTTTTTTCTAAAAATAATTTTCTTTTAAGTAATTTTCTCCTCTGGAGAAAATTCACGCCAAAGTGATTGGGTTTGTGTAGGAAAAATTACTCGGATAAGAGGAAAGACATAAAACTGATAAATTTTGAGAAGTTTTCTCGAAAATTCGGCCTGAAATCAAAGAACTAGCATTCGCTCGCTCATTCTTCAGTTTAGAGGAAAAGTGACTACCAAGTTTTTTATGCATTTTTAGCTCCTCTATTCATTGGCGCTTTTGGAATGAGTCGATTAATTTTCGTTTTGGAGATATTTTGAGTTTTATTGAAACAGCGTTTTTGACAGTTTCTCCAAAATCTTTTCTGCGAGGATCTTGAAAAATTTCTCACTGGTTACCTTTTGAGAAGGCAATTTTTTTGTAAAGAATCACTTTTTTCGATACAAAGCTTAGTTTGGGAGAAAAAAAATTAAATATGAAAATTGACCGAAATCCCGAGGTTGAACCCGACGAACCAAAATTTTTTTTCCAAAAATAATTTTCTTTTAAGAAATTTTCTCCTCTGGAGAAAATTCATGCCAAAGTGAGTGGGTTAGTGTAGGAAAAATTACTCGGATAAGGGGAAATATATAAAACTGATAAATTTTGGAAAGTTTTCTCGAAAATTCGGCCTGAAATCAAAAAACTACCATTCGCTCGTTCATTCTTCACTTTAGAGGAAAAGTGAGTACCAAGTTTTTTATGCAATTTTATCTCCTCTATTCATTGGCACTCTTGGAATGAGTCGATCGATTTTCGTTTTGGAGATATTTTGAGTTTTATTGAAACAGCGTTTTTGGCAGTTTCTCCAAAACCTTTTGTGCGAGGATCTTGGAAATTTTCTCACTGGTTACCTTTTGAGAAGGAAACTTTTTTGTAAAGAATCACTTTTTTCGATACAAAGCTTAGTTTGGGAGAAAAAAAATTAAATATGAAAATTGACCGAAATCCCGAGGTTGAACCCGACGAACCAAAATTTTTATTCCAAAAATAATTTTCTTTTAAGAAATTTAATCCTCTGGAGAAAATTCATGCCAAAGTGAGTGGGTTAGTGTAGGAAAAATTACTCGGATAAGGGGAAATATATAAAACTGATAAATTTTGAGAAGTTTTCTCGAAAATTCGGCCTGAAATCAAAGAACTACCATTCGCTCGTTCATTCTTCACTTTAGAGGAAAAGTGAGTACCAAGTTTTTTATGCAATTTCATCTCCTCTATTTATTGGCGCTCTTGGAATGAGTCGATTGATTTTCGTTTTGGAGATATTTTGAGTTTTATTGAAACAGCGTTTTTGGCAGTTTCTCCAAAACCTTTTGTGCGAGGATCTTGGAAGAATTCTCACTGGGTACCTTTTGAGAAGGCAACTTTTTTGTAAAGAATCACTTTTTTCCATACAAAGCTTAGTTTGGGAGAAAAAAAATTAAATATGAAAATCGACCGAAATCCCGAGATTCAACCCGACGAATTTTTGGCTCAAAATTTTTTTAAAAATAATTTGGCTTTAAACAGTTTTCTTTTCTGGTGAAAATTCATGCCAAAGTGAGTGGGTTTGTGTAGGAAACTGATAAATTTTGGAAAGTTTTTTCCAAAATTCGGCCTGAAATCAAAAAACTACCATTCGCTCGCTCATTCCTCACTTTAGAGGAAAAGTGACCACTAAGTTTTTTATGCATTTTTATCTCCTCTATTCATTGGCGCTATTGGAATGAGTCGTAGAATTTTTATAAAAAAAAATATTTTTTCAATTGGATAAAATATGAAAATCGACCAAAATCCTATGGTTAAACCGACGTTTTTTTCGACCAAAAAATTTTTCTGTCCTTCTGTCCCTCTGCTGAAAATACATGCCAAAGTGAGTGGGTTTGTTTCGGAGGAATGAGCTAAAAGTGAAAGATGGAAACTGTCGATTTTTGGAAAGTTTCTCCAAAATTCGGCCGGAAATCAAAAACTTCCATTAGCTCGCTTGCAGTTCACTTTAGAGGAAAAGTGCTTACCAACTTTTTTTTTCAATTTCACCTCCTCTATACAATGGGATGCTCAAAATGAGTCAATTGATTTTGGTTTTGGAGATATTGGGGTTTTCTTAAAACAGCGGTTTTGGCAATTTCGCTCTCCTCTTATGAGAGAGACTTGGAAATAATCTCACTGGGTGCCTTTTGAGGAGCAAAATTTTTTATGAAGAATCACTTTTCTCGATTGGAGGTCTTCCTCCTCACATGCTTCAAACCGGAAAGACGAAAAATTTTCTACACACATGGTCTGATGGAAGTTGAGACTTCAAGCCTCCATAAAACCTCCACCTCCTGGCCAAATTGCCTCATTTTGGTCTGGCTGCGTTGCTCTTTTTGTGTTTTTCTACAGATTTAGCGCCAATTGGGCGCTATGGGCGTCAAAATTCCCGTTTAAACTGCCTTAAAGAGCGCGTGAGAGTCACAAATACCTGAGGATGGCCCATTTTTGAAATTTCCCAATATTCTTTTACTGATATTTGTTCTGTTGGAGCCTCCAAGAAGACAATAGTGTGAAAATTTTACGTCAATTCGGCCTGTGGACATTTTTCCCGAAAAATCGGCCGGAAAACAATTCAAATTCCAGTAACTCGCTTGTTATTGATTTTAAAGGAAAAATGAGTACCACCTTTTTTATCCATTTTCCTCGTCCCTATTCAGCACAGTGCTCAGAATGAGCCCACCATCTCCAATTTTGGGGCTATGGAGAATTTTCGGGAACGCCAGAACTGAACCTCATGCCAGAACCCGCAGAAGGAAGCCTGAAATATTTCAGGGGAAAATTTGAAACTGAAATAACTAAACGCCCATTAGACTCCAAATCTAAACGATCCGTGGATTGTATTTCGTAGTTGGTGTTTATTTAAACTGAACATGTGCACGTTAAGTTTGTTTGCCTAATCGGTTTCTCTGTTTAAACCTTCCGGGTGTTAGAGACACGTTATTTGCTACCAGAAGAATGTTGGATGCTATCGAAAGTAAGTGAGTGATTTCTGTTTGGTTGCAGATCTCGTAAACGGAGGCCGAGCACCAGCCAGGACGACAGCCTTCATCCAAAAACGGCCATGGATGAGTGCAGTGCAGCCTTAGTTTTAATGAGTCTGTCATGTTCACCTCAAAATGGTAAGTGCGGGTAATGGGAAGCCATTGACGTCATTGCTAATACGCTGAATTCAATGGCTTACTTTGCTTTTATCAGCACCCTTAGATCGACTTTCCTTTGTTCAAAGCGGACTATTTTTTGCAAATTAATCTACTGATAAGTAAGTAGATAGGCGAATTCCAATAATGTACGTGAGTAACTGGGAGAGGCCGCCTTATCTATATTCGTTTTAAACAAAGGGTGTCTGCGGTTATTTGACCATTGGAAGTAAGGCCAGTTCTTGCCTTCAGGACAAGAGTTAACGCAGTTAGTTCCATGGGGAAACTGGAAATTTTGACCAAATTGAGGACATTGATGTCTCCTAGAAACAACCTTTCGAATGTCACGGGAAACTATTTGGCATTAAAGATCGAGCCAATCCCACGCTGAGAATAGATGCAACAATACATGACGTAACATCCCTGCATTCTCCCGTGTGCATTTATAAATAATCGACTGGTCCGTTTGGTAGCTGCGTTTCGGTCCACAGTCAAGGATTCGTCGATTATGTCGTTCTTGTTGTTGTTGTTTTCAATCTCACGAAAACAATTGCTTGATAATGACCACAACAAGTCGAGGCACGAGGCAGCGCGTTTTTGCCATCACAAGTTCAAAAGAAATGAGTTTGAGCCCAACAAATTGGGAGCTACTGAGTTTTCTTCAAAATCTTCACAACTTACATCGTTTTCTTTAGAAGAAGGGTCACCCTGTTAAGCCTCCCTTAAGCGTTTATAACTGTCTATTCTTCTTCTTTGTTGATTTTGCGAGTTTTACTCTTAATTGTTTGTCTTTCTTTCTTCCAAGCATGAGTGCTTGCGAAACTGCAGAAGCAAATACTGCTTGAAGCCCGAAAAACTCACCAGTTTCAAGCATCTTTGGCTAGAAAAGTTGCTGATGATGACGGAGCGTTGTCGAAACGTTGTTCACTGATCGAAGAAGCATTTTTCCACAAACAGCAACCAAAAGCGACTCGCTAACCCTTCTGGCTTCCGAATATCTAATGCCCAAACGCCGGTATGCAAAAATAACCTCGTAAACCTATCGCAATTTTCAAAATTTGTCGAGAAATGCCCGATGATGACTGAAAGTCGAAACTTTGGCTACTCATAAATCGGGCTTTTCTCTGCACCCGAAATTAAAAAGCAACTGCCTAACTCGACTGCCTCCTGAACAAATAAGCCCCAAACTTCGGTCTGCAAAAACAACCGTGCAAATCAAGCACACCTTTGCAAAATTTGCCAAAAAATCCCTGATGACGACCAAAATTCGAAACCTCGTTCCCCAATAGAAGCCACTTTTGTTCATAAGCAGGAGCCAGACGTAACTCCTCAAACTTATCTGGCTCTTGAGGAATACAGTGCCAAACTTCGGTTTGCAAAAACCAACCTCACAAACCAAACGCAATTTTGAAAATTTGTCAAGGATTTCCTGATGACGAGTGAAAATCGAAACTTTGCCTACTTATACACAGGCTGTTTTACCATAAAAATCTGCCCAAAACTGTTTGCTAGCTCCATTGGCTTCTGAAGAAATAAGCACCAAACTCCGGCCTGCAAAACAACCTCGAAACCCAAAAGCAATTTTGAAAAATTGTCAAAAAATGCCTGATAATAACTGAAAATTCGAAAATTCTGGTTTTGAAAATCGAAACCTCGTTCCCTAATGTAAGGGAATTTTGTTTATAACGAGCGGCGAAAAGGAATTGTTCAGCTTAACGGGCTCTTGAGGAAATAAATGTAAAAATAACCTCGAAAACCGAACGCAATTTCGAAAATTTGTTATCACTTTCCTGAAGATGACTGAAAATCGAAACTTTGCTCACTTCTAGACAGGGTGTTACACCACAAACAGCTGCCCAAGACAACTCTCTAGCTGTACCGAGTTCTGAAGAAATAAATGCCAAACTTCGGCCTGGAAGAACAAACGCTCAAACCAAACAGACTTTTGAAAATTTCTCAAAAATTGCCTGATGAGGACTAAAAACCGAAACTTTTTCCAGTTATAGACAGGGTGTTTCGGCACAAATAACTGGCCAAAGCAACTCTCCATCGTAATGGGCTCCTGATAAAACTAATGCGAAACTCTGGCTTGTAAAAATAACCTCGCAAACCAGTCGCAATTTCGAAAATTTGTCAAGAATTTCCTGAAGACGACTGAAAATCGAAACTTTGTCCACTTATAGACAGGCTGTTTCGCCACAAACAGCTGCCCAAGACAACTCTCTACCTGTACCGACTTCTGAAGAAATAAATGGCAAACTTTGGCCTGGAAGAACAAACGCTCAAACCAAACAGACTTTTGAAAATTTCTCAAAAATTGCCTGATGATGACTAACAACCGAAACTTTTTCCACTTATAGACAGGGTGTTTCGCCACAAATAACTGGCCAACGCAACTCTCCATCGTAAAGGGCTCCTGATAAAACTAATGCGAAACTCCGGCTTGTAAAAATAACCTCGCAAACCAACCACAATTTTGGAAATTTGTAGAAAAATTGTTTAAAATTGCCTGATGATGACTGAAAATCGAAACTTGTGCCACTTATCAGGGGGTCTTTTCTCTACTAAAAGCAGCCAAAGACAAGTGTCTAGCTCAACGAACTCTTGAAGAAATAAACAACAAACCCCGGCCTGCCAGAAGAAATTGTTTCGAGTTTGGGTCGTAGGTGCGCCCAGTAAAGCACCTCTGAAGATGCAAGTCGTCACTCGTGCTTGCGAAACGTTCATTTTCGACTTTAGATCTCGAAAAATTGAACAGTTTCAAGCAATATTAGGCAGAAACTGGTGCGTTTTCAATGTAAATATAAGAGAACATCTGAGATTCGATAGTTGGTGCATCAAAGATCGGGCAATTGGCTTAAAACTAGGAAAACTCGTGCCGGATTTTCGAAAGAAACAATCCGGACAGGATTTCGGTTAATTGCTAATTAAGGAATTGATGTTGGATCGTTGAACTCGCTGGTCTTTGTCGTGTGGTTTATTGAATTACTCACCTACACATATCTGATTGAAAAAGTTAATTGACCCGGCCTTATGATCGAGCATTAACTAACATTTATTTAATGCGCTGATTGGAGGAATGAACCCGAATGGGTTCCAGCGATGGCCAGGAAGCGGGCCAACAATCAGCGATGCTAAACAATCCTGGTTCGCTTATTAGATTTCGCAGCCGGTTCGAGGCGGTAGCGGATGGAAAGAAAAATTGACTTATTGAAAATGTAAACCGTGTCAACGGAAAATTAACGCGTACCCATGGGTTCGGCTCGTTGCCTTGCTGTTTCCTCATGTTTAATCGTTTCCATTAACGGTGCCTTTAATGCGTGTGAAAGATAGAATTTTAATTCCTATACGGATATGTTTGTAATTCTTCGCGCACCGGGTACCAGCAGGGTACTGATTAGTCACGTAGTTCCTTGTCATACGCTAGGTCAGGTTTTTACAGCTACGGCTGCTATGTTTAATGGATATGGAAAAAATCGGGTTCTGGGACTGTTTGTTGACCTTTTTCCCCCTTTAGAACCCACGTGTTTATAGTCTTGACTGCTCGAATCCGGCCTTGTAAACGCATCGTAAAACGCCAAAAGCAAATTCAATTGTTTGCAACATTAAGGCACACTTTATTAGCACCTCGCATTGCATCTAGTAACCTTGAGCGGACACATGCTGCGAATGTTTTTTTAATCGCTGCACGAGTTTCCACTTTTATCTCAAAATGTCGCGATCAGCCGGGAGTAACGGTTTTCACTCACGTCCATTAAATGACGCAAAACGTGCCTTGGAAACAATGGAAATTTGCACGATAATGCAAAAGATCCTAGCGTGTTTTGCTGCGATTTCAGTCCCAGAATTGCAGTGTTTCCATTGAGGAAGAGAGCTTCAGAAGCTCGAGTTTCAAGGTTTCGAAAAGTACATGTCCTTCAGTCACGGACAGTGGATGATATTGCGGATCGGTCTGTTGCGGTCTACACAAAAAAACTTCTGAGTTTCTATCAAGCTTTCGGAAAATGTTGGTAATAAACTCAGAACCTTTTTCTGAAGCCCCCAACAGACGGGTCCGCAACATCATCCACTGTCCTTTCGCTGCCAAGGGAGGGAACTTTCCATCTTTGAGCGCTTCTCCCTGAAAGACATTTTCCTCGACTCAGAAGGTTATTTTTCTGAAGTCCACCACAGCTCGACCCTGTATCGTACAGGGTGTCTGGGTGCCCTGAGTATATAAAGAACCACACAACAATAGATGCAAATCGGGTTCATTGTTTCAAATCCAGGCGACAAAATTAATTAAGCAATGAACCATTTACGCGCGTTGCCTCAATAAGTAGTAAAGTCAACAATGTACGACACGGTTCCGATTGGAACCAGATTACCAGGTGATTGTTAAGGTAACTGGCACATTAGCGACATTTGTCTGGCTGTTGTTTGCAACACTTTCATCACCCGTTTCAGATAACTCCCTTTCGCTTGTTGGCTGAGCAATGTCGTCAGCTATCGGTGCAGGTACTGGGTGGCCCAAAATTACTCGGTAAATGTTCACAACTGTATGCACATCCAATCATTGTTCAAATCAATGATCAACTGCTTGAATAAGCAAGCGAAAATCTCTATGGCAAATTAAACATTTGAAAAAAAAATATCCTGATGATGACCCAGGATCACAACGTCTTGCGTAGTATAAAACGCAGCTTGCCCTAGAACATGCATCCGAAAGTGAATCTCCAACTGTACGGGTTTCTGAGAAAATAAAGGCCAAACTTTGGCCTGCAGAAATAACCACAAAATGGTATTGCTGACTTTAAAAAAATCTGAAAAATTGCATGCCGTTGACTGAAAATCGAAACTTTTTGCGCGAACAGAACGCACTTTGCCCCACAAAATGCACCTGAAAATTAATCTTCTGCTGTACTGGTTTCTGAGAAAATAAATGCCAAACTTAGACCTGCATAGACAACCAGAAAATTTCAATCTCAAATTTAAAAAAATTTTGGAAAAGAGCCTGATGATGACTCAAAATGTCAACTTCTACTACGAGTAAAACAGACTTTGGTTACCCAAATACTTACATAAGTAACTTTCTGGCTTGTCTGCTTTCTGAAGAAGTAACTGCTGAAGACCGGCTTGCATAAGCAAGCGCAAAATATAAACAAAATTTGAAAAAAATCCTGACAATTCCCTGGAGATGATTCAAAATCGAAACGTTTTCCACTTAGAGAACAAACCTTGTCTTACTACATGCACTCAAAAGTGACTCTCTAACTTCGCGACTTTCTGGGCAAAGAAATGTGCAACTGCTACCTACTTAAATCTCCTCGTAAACCAAACGCAATTTTGGAAAATTGTCAAAAATTGTCTGAAGATGTCTGGTAATTGAAACTCGGTTCATATACAGCAGAGACATTGACCTCCAAAATGCATCCTAAAGTGACTTTCTCACTTCGCCAGTTGAAGAGGAAATCAATGCTAAACTTCAGTCTACAAAAACCACAACAAAACCAGTCGCTCCAGCCTAGAAAAACCGTGTCGAAAATTGGACGCTATTTTAAAAAATTCTGAAAAATTTCCTGAAGATGGCAGAAAATCGAAACTCGGCCCACATATATACGAGACATCGCGCTGTAGAAGGCATCCAAAAGTGACTTTCCCATTCTCCAAGTTTCAGAGCAAAGAAATGATAAACTCCAGCCTAGAGAAACCCTCACGAAAACAAGACGTTATTTTGGAAAATTCTGAAAAATTGCCTGAAGATGACCGAAAATCGAAACTCGGTCCACATTTAGAAGAGGCCTTGTCCTGGAAGATGCATCCAAAAACGATTCTCTCGCTTTGCAAATTGCAGCTAAAATAAATGCGAAATTGCAGCCTCGAAAAACCATCACGAAAATCGGTCGCTATTTTGAAAAATTCTGAAAAATTTCCTGAAGATGACTGAAAATCGAAACTCGGCCTACATATAGAAGAGATATCGCCATGTAAAACACATCCAAAAGTGACTTTCAAATTCTGCAAGTTTCAGAGTAAAGAAATGTTAAACTCCAGGATAGAGAAACCATCACGAAAACCAGACGCTATTTTGAAAAATTCTGAAAAATTGCCTGAAGATGACTGAAAATCGAAACTCGGTCCACATTTAGAAGAGACCTTGTCCTGGAAAATAGATCCAAAAACGATTCTTTCGCTTTGCAAGTTGCAGGTAAAATAAATGCTAAACTGCAGCCTCGAAAAATCATCACGAAAACCAGACGCTATTTTGAAAAATTCTGAAAAATTGCCTGAAGACGATTCAAGATCGAGACTGGGTCCACATATAGAAGAGACACTGGACTACAAAATGCATCCTAAAGTGACTTTCTCACTTCGCCAGTTGAAGAGGAAATAAATTCTAAACTCCAGCATACAAAAACCACAACAAAAACCAGTCGCTCCAACCTATATATACCGTTTCGAAAATTAGACGCTTTTTTAAAAAATTCTGGAAAACTTCCTGATGATGACTGAAAATCGAAACTCGGCCCACATATAGACGAGACATTTCCCTGCAAAATGCATCCTAAGGTGACTTTCTCACTTCGCCAGTTGAAGAGGAAATAAATGCTAAACTCCAGCCTACAAAAACCACCACGAAAACCCGACGTTATTTAGAAAAATTCAGAAAAATTCCCTGAAGATGACTGAAAATCGAAACTTTGTCCACATTTAGAACATACTTTGCCCCACTAAATGCATACAAAAACACTGTTTAGTTTTACTGATTTGCGAAAAAAAATCAAACTCCGGCATGCATGAATAATCGCAAAATCCACAGGCAACTTTGAACGTTTCTGTACAATGAACTGAAGATGACTTTATATCGAAAACTTTGAAAAACCGAAACAGTGATCAGTGGCGTTTCCATGGGAAATTAGGCGAGTAAAAGTGGCCATGGACATGGAAAAAGCTTTGCTCTGGAGAGTGTCTAAAGGGGCAGGCCCTAATAGTTTGGGAAAATTTCGAAATTTCCCACCAATTATACAGAGTGTGCGAGCAAAATTTATCATTGATTTTTTTGGTTTCAGCCTTTCCCGTATTCGGAACCTCGCCTGGCAGCAGCAGTAGCAGTTCGGCCTCGTTTCGGTCCACTCCGTCGCCTCCTCCCAGCACGTCGCCCATTTACTCATTTAGCTCGGGATCTGATGAGGGAATCGTCATGGACTACATGATAGATGACCAGCCGCGCAAGAAAAAGGTAAGGGGACCCTTGGACTAAGGTAACCGGAAAAAAGGCAAGTTAGTAGCGTTTCCAAGTGCTGAATGACCATGAATCATTAAACATTGCGCTGTTAACACTTGGAATGAATAACAAAAAACCATCGGAAACAATGGATTGCTTAACGTGTTCGCCACCTATCAGTACCTAATCTTCTTTAATTGATAAGATACTTTTTTACAATTGAATCGATCAGGAAATAAAGCCAGTTTATCTCAGCCTTGGTTTTTTTTCTCCAAACATTTCCAGTTGGTTTCTTCTGCAATTCTTCTTATTGATGACGTTCCAGTTTCATAAATGGGCGCGTCAAGACCATGGTAGGCTGATGTTGGGTGTGTTATTTGTTCAAACTGCTGCGCAATGGAGCATTACGTCAGCATGTGGGCGCTAAAATTTTATTGGAGAATTACCGATGACGACACTTTGCGATTGTACGTCGACTACCAAGTTCAACCAATGGTGGCAGTTTTACACACATTTTTGGGGGTTTTTCCTAAAGTTCGGGAATTTGATGCAAACCTAAACCATTTCCCGTGAGAATTTATACAGGATGTCCCACCAATATGGCCTACTATGCATGACTCTTAGGAGGAAGTTACGTCGCCTAATTTAAATGGAACGTCCTGTACATTTTTTCTATATATATATATATATATATGCAAAGGCTAGTTTGGCATCAAGCTCCTGAACAATCAACGTGTTTTTTTGGCCATTTTTGGCTCTTTAGATGGTTATCGGCATTGAAACGGGAATAACGGAGCCGAAGAAGCGACGTCCAAAATCCGTAATAATGTGCACGTTTCGAGCAGTTGGATCATGCATTTTAATTGTACTGGCCCGCTACTGGGCATCCTTTAATACTCCTTAACATTGTGCCTAATCTCGCAGAAGGATCGGATTTAATGCCCCCTAACTGGAACCACTGGTGCCTCATTGGTGGAACCACCAATGGGGCTAATCTATGTCTTCTTCGTCATATCATTGTTTGGCTGGCCGCAATGGAGTTGGGAAACATCCTGCTTACCTCTTTTCAATGTCGTCAGACGGCCAGAAACTTACCACTTTGACGAGTTTTTTAGTCGCATTTTTGTGTGAAATCCTGCAGTATGTGACTGTCAAATGACTCAAATTGCGGCTTATCTGTTTCCTTAAATTGGGTTTACCAGATCGAATGTGCAATTTGAGGTGAGTAATATCCGGTTAATGACTTCCACACTGGCATTCAGATTCTGTAAATTGGGCCCTCTGTTCTGGTAACGTCGAGCTTCGAGTGACGATTGTTCCCCCTAAATTGGGGAAAGTGGTTTCGTTCGGGGGAGCAAATATTCGAGAAAACTCATTCTCTGGGATTCTAGCTGGAAAAACTCCCAACTCTCCCCACTGAACCTAACAATTTTGCCATTTTCTTTCACATTGAGGATGGGGCTTTTTACCGAAAGCCTAAAAAGTCAAGCTTGTTTCCATCCAGTGACCATTTGAGTGACTTTTTCGAAAAAACCCAGGTTTAATTGACATAGTTTTTGTAGTAGCCTGAGGCGTCACTTAGCGCTTAATGAGTTTTGGAATTTTGATTTATCCACCGGCGATGGACATTAAAGCAAATGAGCTTCGCACATCCAAGCATTAACCTACTTGGGAAATCGCCTTCAACTGTTTAATGCAGAATTCCTATTCAAACCGCATATTAAAGTAATAATACCTTCACTGTTACGTAAATAACGGCGCAAAGAGTTTACTTTCTCGTTTTGGAGCCGATTGTTGGACACGGGACTTGTACAGTCAGTTTTCTGATGATGAGTGAAAATCGAAACTTTGCCCAGGTGTAAATGGACCTGTGCTTCCCCAATAGATGTCAAAAGCCACTTTCTAGGTCGACTGGGTTCTGAAGAAATTCATGCCAAACTCTGGCCTGCAAAAACAACCTGGCAAACCAAAGGCAACTTTAAAAATTTGCCAAAAATTTCCTATTGGTGACTGAATATTTAAACTTTGCTCCCTAATAGAAGTGACTTTTCTCTATAAGCAGCAGTCAAAAGCAACTGCTGAAGTTAACTGGCGCCTGAGAAAAAAATTCCAGAATCCGGCCTGCAAAATTAATCTGCCAAACTAAACCGAATTCAACGAAATGGTAAAAAATTGACTGAAGACGACTGAAAATCGAAACTTTGTGCACTTGTAGACGGGCCTTTACGCCACAAATAGCTCCCAAAACTGACTCACTAGCTCCACTGATTACTGCATTAATAAATGCCAAACTCCGACCTGCAAAAACAATCTCACCAACCAAAGGCGATTTTCAAAAATTGTCAAAACTTGCCTGATGATAACTGAAAATCGAAACGTTGTCCGCTAATAGTGGTGACTTTCGTTCACAAACACCAGCAACAAGAAGCTCCCTAACTTCACTGGCTCCCGAACAAATAAATGTCAAACTCTGGCCTGCAAAAACAACCTGGCAAACCAAAGGCAACTTTCAAAATTTTCCAAAAATTGCCTAATGATGACTGAATTTTTAAAGTTTGCTCCCTAATCGAAGGGACTTTTCTCTATAAGCAGCAGTCAAAAGCAACTGCTGAAGTTAACTGGCGCCTGAGAAAAAAAATGCCAAAATCCGGTCTGGAAAATCAACCTCGCAATCTAAACCGCAGTTCAAGGAAATGGTTAAAAATTAACTGAAGACGACTGAAAATCGAAACTTTGTGCACTTGTAGACGGGCCTTTACGCCACAAATAGCTCTCAAAACTGACTCACTAGCTCCACTGATTACTGCATTAATAAATGCCAAACTCCGACCTGCAAAAACAATCTCACCAACCAAAGGCGATTTTCAAAAATTATCAAAATTTGCCTGATGATAACTCAAATTCGAAACGTTGTCCGCCAATAGTGGTGACTTTCGTTCACAAACACCAGCCACTAGCAAATCTCTAACTTGACTGACTCCCGAACAAATAAATGTGGCCTGCAAAATCAACCTCGCACACTAAACGCAATTTTCAAAAATTGTCAAAAATTACCTGATTATGCGTGAAAATCGAAACTTTATTTGCTGTGAAAAGAGACCTTGTCTGGCTAAAAACAGCGAAAAGCAACTCCCTAATTGGACTGGCTTCTGAACAAATAAATTTCAAACTCTGACATGGAAAAACGACCTCGCAAATCAAACGCCAGTTTGAAAATTTGTCAAAAATTCCGTGATAATGACCGAAAATGGAAATTTGAACCCCTGGTAAAATGGACGGTTTGCTATAAACACCAAGAAAAAGCAGCTCTCTAACTCAACTTTGAAAAACTAACAATTTTGAAAAACTGCCAAAAATTTCCTGGTGATGACTGTAAATCGAAACGTGGGGCTCTGATTCACAGGGCTGTTTTCTACAAACTCCAGCACACAGCAACTCTTTAGCTCCACTGGCTTCTGAACTAATGAATGCCCACTTTGATCTGCAAAAACCACCTCGAAAATCAAACGCAATTTTGAAAAACTGTCAAAAATTTCCTGGTGGTGACTGTAAATCGAAACGTGGGGCTCTGATTCACAGGGCTGTTTTCTACAAACTCCAGCAGACAGCAACTCTTTAGCTCCACTGGCTTCTGAACTAATGAATGGCCAACTTTGACCTGCAAAAACCACCTCGAAAATCGAACGCAAATTTGAAAAACTGCCAAAAATTTCCTGGTGATGACTGTAAATCGAAACGTGGGGCTCAGATTCAAAGGACTGTTTTCCACAAACTCCAGCACACAGCAACTCTTTAGCTCCACTGGCTTCTGAACTAATGAATGGCCAACTTTGACCTGCAAAAACCACCTCGAAAATCGAACGCAAATTTGAAAAACTGCCAAAAATTTCCTGGTGATGACTGCAAATCGAAACGTGGGGCTCGGATTCAAAGGACTGTTTTCTACAAACACCAGCAAAAAGCAACTCTTTAGCTCCACTGGCTTCTGAACTAATGAATGGCCAACTTTGACCTGCAAAAACCACCTCGAAAATCGAACGCAAATTTGAAAAACTGCCAAAAATTTCCTGGTGATGACTGCAAATCGAAACGTGGGGCTCGGATTCAAAGGACTGTTTTCTACAAACACCAGCAAAAAGCAACTCTTTAGCTCCACTGGCTTCTGAACTAATGAATGGCCAACTTTGACCTGCAAAAACCACCTCGAAAATCGAACGCAAATTTGAAAAACTGCCAAAAATTTCCTGGTGATGACTGCAAATCGAAACGTGGGGCTCGGATTCAAAGGACTGTTTTCTACAAACACCAGCAAAAGCAACTCTTTAGCTCCACTGGCTTCTGAACTAATGAATGGCCAACTTTGACCTGCAAAAACCACCTCGAAAATCGAACGCAAATTTGAAAAACTGCCAAAAATTTCCTGGTGATGACTGCAAATCGAAACGTGGGGCTCGGATTCAAAGGACTGTTTTCTACAAACACCAGCAAAAAGCAACTCTTTAGCTCCACTGGCTTCTGAACTAATGAATGGCCAATTTTGACCTGCAAAAACAACCTCGAAAATCGAACGCAACTTTGAAAATTTGTGAAAAATTCCTTGATGATAACTGAAAACCCAAACTCGGGGTGTTGATTAAAAGGACCATTTTCTACAAACAGCCGAAAAAAACAACTTTGAAACTCTACGGGCTTTTGAAAAAATCACCATCTTTCAAAAACTACCTCGCAAGTTTGGATTGCCAGCAAACAGCTGAAGCCGCAGGCGCCTTCTTGGTGCATGTGGCAGGCACAAAGCAGGCGCCTGCGCTTCCAAAACAAAACAACCCCAAAACTCTGGAAACGAGTTTGGGAACCCAATGACATTAACTCCCGCATTTGAGTTTGCCTAGACCAAAACTGTCTCAGAACCGTCTTCACCTCCAGGGGTTCTGAGGCTCCTAGATTAGGTTCTGACCGGTTTCCTGTGCAATTTATCTGAGCTTGAGCGTCATTGGGATACGTTTCACTTCAATAAAGCGGTGTAATGTTGTTCAGTTCGATCATCGGCCATTAAAGGTTACGAAGGTTGGCAACTCGGCTTGGCTCCCGGCTAATATTGCGCATCAAACTTGTGGTTTACGTCAACATACCGTCTCGTAATCGGCTTGTTGTCGTCACATCCAATAACACTCAAAATATTTGTATCGCCAAATGCTGGGGAAATCGAATAAATGCGAAAAAACAAATAAGAATCTGATTCACAGAGCAACATGTTGACGAGAGAAATATGCAAATATACATGTGAGTGTAGGTCCAGATCTACTCAATTTTGTGTGTTTTTTGGGGACAACCGGAGGATACTAACTCAGTGAGCCTCAATGGGAGGTTCCTTTGAGGTTCGTTCTGGAAAAAGTCTTGAAACTGTCTCTTTTTTTGAGCTTGGACCTGACAATTCCTCCTAGTCCCGTGGGTGGTTGTTTTTCCACACTATTCATCCAATTCTTCATCAAAACATCGCACTAAACCGTCTATCTTCAGAAGATAAGAGTAAAGTGCTAGCTGGTTTGCTGCAAAATGACAATTTATCAATTCTGTCCACATGCCCACCACGTTTTTTTTGTGCTAAAAGCGATTATTTGCAAATTTTGTAACCGTTTTCCTGCCAATTAGATGATTAGAGCAATTCGCCCGGCTTATCTTCGTTTGAAATGGCGCAGTTTTCTTCAATGCATCAGCGTTATTCTGGTGATGTTGTCTTAAGGATTTTAGTTGGAAGCGTAAAGTATCCGGGTTTTGCTGCGATTTTATCAGCAATTTCCCCAGATAGTGAAGCCCAGTTCCTTCCCACAATTATCAGCAAATGGACACCGAAGCAGGATTGTTTTTGTGGCTACGCCATAACATTCCTCATTGTTTTCAATTGATGTTTATGCGGACAAACCGCGTCATGAGTATCATTTCTCTAATTATATTATTATCAGTTTGCTTGCTTAAGTTCCACTAAACCACAAATACATATGGTGAAAAGACAGCGAACTTACCTAAAAAGTCGTTGATTTCTCGAAAAAAAAACACTCAGTGGCGGGCTCATTGTTTCCACTTGGATCATTTGAAGTTCTTATCAGCTTGAAAAGAGTTTTTTTGCCGACTCACATCAGATTATCTTGCTGGTAGTTTACTGGCTTTAAACGAAAGATTGAGAACTTGGTAATGAGGTAAGTTTCAAGTTGCTTCCTGCCTAAATCATAAGCACAGCAGCCGCGTCCCAAAAGCCCAAAAAAATCAGAATTCTCCATCAACCTGAAGAAGCAGACATCAGTTTGCTCGACTACCGTGTGCAAGTTACTAGTTACATTCAAAGGTCTGAGAATTTGTCGATTACAACTGTAAAATTTGCGTGAACCTTCGGTTCCAACCAGCTGAGCTTGATGACATTAACACCGTGCAGAAAGAGTAAAAAGACCCAGATGGTAGAACGGGAATCTACCGAATGTTCACCTTAAAGAGTCGGAGCTTTCAAGGTTGGGCCTGCACAGTTCAGGAGTTTAGCATGCTTTAACTGGCGAGGTCAATGTTCGTAAATTTGGCACTGGCCAATCAGCTTTTTATTGAGCGAGGTCGCAACATCAACCTGATCCGATCTTTTGCAGACCGATCGAGTTCCATCCAACCAACTGTCTGGTAGCTGGAGGGTGTGAATATCCCAAAAACCGCAGGTTTTTGCAGTAAACCGTCATGAAAGTACTATGGATTCGGAATGCAAATTAACAAAAAAAAGGTTGAAGTAGTCAACATGTTTTGAGAGCCCAAACCCACGATTTTTCTAAAAATCCGCTTCAGTCGTAGTAGTAGTAAACAGCGATTTTAGAAATTACATCATCCTTCTCAGGGAAATGAAAAAAAAAACAGGCAAATTCCTATTGGTTTCAATGTTTGAAGTGAAAATCCCTGGCCACGCCTCGCTCCGGCCAGACACGCCCATTTTAGGAAAGCGCTCAATCAAACTATCACTGTTGAATTTTTCAATTGAGAAAACAAAATTCTTCCAGACGTTTCGGAAGCACGGGTGGCTTGCATCTTCACAGGTTGTTTCCTCGGCGCAGCCACCACCAAAACTGAAATAAATTTGTCCAGACCGAGTTTACCATTAATATTTTCAGAAGCCGGAAGAGTTCGAGAGTTGTTTTCGTCTGCTATTTGTAAACAAAAGACCCCTTGATGAATGGACAAAGTTTCCATTTTGAGCCATCATCAGGAAATTTTTGACAAGTTTTCAAAAAAGCGCTTGGTTTGTGAGGTTGTTTTTACAGGCCGGATTTGGCATTTATTTGTTCGGGAGCCAGTCAACTTAGAGAGTTGCTTTTGGCTGGTGTTTATGAACAAAAGTCACGACTATTAGGGGACAACGTTTCGAAATTGAGTTATCATCAGGCAAGTTTTGACAAATTTTCAAAATTGCGTTGGTTTTGCGATGTCGTTTTCGTAGGCCAAAGTTTGACATTTATTTGTTCACGAGTGAATGGCGGTAGAAATTTGTTTTTGGCTGTATTTTGTAAAGCAAAGTCTCTTCTGTAAGTGGCCAGAATGTGTATTATCAGTCATTAGCAGGCAATTTTTGAGAATTTTTTGAAACTGCTGGTGGTTTACGATGTGGTTTTTGCAGGCGGGAGTTTGTCATTTATTTCTTCAGCAGTGAATCGCGCTAGAGAGTTTTTATTGAATTCTATTTTTGAACGAAAGTCCGTCCTATCAGAGCAGAAATTTTTGGATTTTTAGTAGGCATCAGGAAATTTTGGACAATTTTTTAAATGTGCGTTTAGGTAGCGAGGTTGTTTTTACAATCCGGGTTTTGGAATTTATTTTCTGAAAAGCCAGTTAAGTTGAACAATTGCTTGCGGCTCCCGTTTATCGAGTAAAGTCACTACTATTACGGGACAAAGTTTCGATTTTCAGTCATCTTCAGGCAATTTTTGACAATTTTTCAAAAGTGCGCTTGGCTTATGAGGTCGTTTTTGCAGGCCGGATTCTGGCATTTGTTTTTACAGAAGCCAGTTAAGCTGAACAATTTCCTTTTACTGATGGTTAACAAGAACGATCGGTTAAATTAGGGCACAAAGTTTTGATTTTCAGTCATCTTCAGGCAATTTTTAACAATTTTTGAAAAAAGCGCTTGGTTTGCGAGGTTGTTTTTGCAGGTCGGATTTTGGCATTTGTTTTCTCAGAAGCCAGTAATGTTGAACAATTGCTTTTAGCTGTTGTTCATCAAGAAATGTCGCTGCTATTAGGGGAACAATGTTTCGACTTTGAGTCATCATCAGGAAATTTTTCACAAATTTTCAAAGTAGCGTTGGTTTTGCGATGCTGTTTTCGTAGGCCGAAGTTTGACATTTATTTCTTCACGAATGAGTAGCGGTCGAGATTTGCTTTCGGCTGTATTTTGGAAAGCAAAATCTCTTCTGTGATTGAACCAAACGTCTATTTTCAGTCATTAGCAGGCAATTTTTGAGAATTTTTCGAAACTGCTTGTGATTTTTGCAGGCCGAAGTTTGACATTTATTTCTTCAGTGTGAATCGCGCCTGAGAGTTTTTATTGAATTCTGTCTTTGGATGAAAGTCCGTCCTATCAGAAGACAAATTTTCCATTTTTAATAAGCATCAGAAAATTTTGGACAATTTTTTAAAGGTGAGTTTAGGTTGTGAGGTTGTTTTTACAATCCGGGTTTTAGAATTTGTTTTCTGAGAAGCCAGTTAAGGTGAACAATTGCTTTTGTCTTCCATTTGTCGAGAAACGTCACTTCTATTAGGGGACAAAGTTTCAATTTTCAGTCATCCTCAGGCAATTTTTGACAAATTTTCTAAAAAGCGCTTGGTTTGCGAGGATGTTTTTGCAGACTGGATTTGGGCATTTGTTTTCTCAGAAACTAGTGATCCTGAACAATTGGTTTTGGCTGCCGTTTATCGGGAAAAGTAGCTCCTATTAGGGGACAATGTTTCGATTTTGAGTCATCATCAGGAAATTTTTCACAAATTTTCAAAATTGAGTGGGTTTTGCGATGTCGGTTTTGTCGGCCGAAGTTTGACATTTATTTGTTCATTAGTGAGTGGCGGTGCAGATTTGCTTTTGGCTGCTTTGTGTAAAGCTAAATCTCCTCTGTAATTGAACAAAATGTGTATTTTCAGTCATTAGCAGGCAATTTTTGAGAATTTTTCGAAACTGCTTGTGGTTTACGTTGGCTTGGTTCTTGCAGGCCGGAGTTTGACATTTATTTCTTCAGGAGTGAAACGAGCTAGAAAGTTTTTGTTGAATTCTATTTTTGGACGAAAGTCCGTTCTATTAGAGGACAAATTTTCTGTTTTTAACAGCCATCAGGAAATTTTGGACAATTTTTTGAAGTGCGTTTAGGTTGCCAGGTTGTTTTTACAATCCGGTATCCGGTTAAGCTGAACAATTGCTTTCAGCTCCCGTTTATCGAGAAAAGTCACTACTATTATAGGACAAAGTTTCGATTTTCAGTCATCCTCAGGCAATTTTTGAGAAATTTTCAAAAAAGCGCTTGGTTTGTGAGGTTGTTTTTGCAGGCCTGATTTGGGCATTTGTTCTCTCAGAAGCCAGTGGTGCTGAACAATTGCTTTTGACTGCCGTTTATCGGGAAACGTCGCTCCTATTAGGGGACAATGTTTCGATTTTGAGTCATCATCAGGAAATTTTTCACAAATTTTTAAAATGGCGTTGGTTTTGCGATGTTGTTTTCGTAGGCCGAAGTTTGACATTTATTTGTTCCCGAGTGAATGGCGCTAGAGAGTTTTTATTGAACTCTGTTTTTGGACGAAATTTCGCACTATTAGAGGACAAATTTTAGACTTTTAATAGGCATCGGGCAATTTTTGGCAATTTTTCAAAAGTGCGCTTGGTTTACGAGCTCGTTTTTGCAGGCCGGATTCTGGCATTTGTTTTCGCAGAAGCCCGTTAAGCTGAGCAATTTGTTTTTAGTGCTGTTTATTGAGAAAGATTGGTTATATTAGGGGACCAAGTTTCGATTTTCAGCCATCCTCAGGCAATTTTTTACAAATTTTCAAAAAAGCGCTTGGTTCGCAAGGTTGTATTTGCAGGCGGAAGTTGTGCATTTATTTGTTCAGGACTCCGGCGAGGTAAAGATTTGTCTTTCGCTGTTTTTTTGTAAAGCAAAGTGCACAAAATTGTGTATTTTTCAGAAATTTTCCAAATTGCTTTCAGTTTGGGATGATGTTATTACAGGCTGGAGTTTGGCATGTATTTCTTCAGCTGATAATCAAGCTAGAGAGTTGTTTCTTGTCTGCAAATTTGGACAAAAATCCCTTGTATCAGTGGCCAAATCTTCAATTTTTAGTCGTCATCAGGCAATTTGCTGCTGGTTTCAAGGCTTCAAGTGAAAATCCTTGGCCAGGCCTCGCTCCCAAAGCGCCCAATCACACCTCAAACTGTTTCCAGCAATGACCGCACGAGCCCCATTCTTGTTGCGTATTTTTAGTCGAAAATAAAGAAATACGGTCATTTTCTTGTTTACCATTTGGCGAAAACAAAAAAGCGACATTGAAATGATCAAAACAGATTGCGTCATCAAATAATCAGCGAATGCGCAGCCAATCCGGAGATAAATAAACAAAATCTGCGTGGCCTTGTGCAACTACACGTGCCAGTGGCTGCGCAAAACCCTGAAAACATTTGAACGCTCCTCCCACGACTTTGTAGGAGCGATCGGAAATAGGCAACCGGGTTTTATTGTTTGGTTTCCACTTGGAGGCCGGGAGCGATAAATCGAAGAATTCTCACATAGAAATACACTCCACACCACAAGTGTGTTTATCCAGTAAACGACGTGTTTGGACAAAGGCTTTGTTCCACACGTATTTAGTAGTTAGTTGCAATAAAACTACTCACAGATAAGGCGTAGCTATCGCCTTCAGTAACCAAGCAGTCTGATGAAAGTGTACTTGAGCTTATCGGTTCGATACCCATTAAAATCGGGTTGTTGTTCACAGTTCAAAATAGCCAACAATGACTCAAAACGAAAGGAAACAAAGTGGGCAAAGGTGGGAAACAAACGAGTCCAAGTTACCCTTGGCCAGCGCAGCCTACTATTCCAGGTCATCAAACTCATTCTTGTTGGGATGAATCTACCAGCCAACGACCTTCACTTGTTTTCATCCAGTTCAGTACATGCGGTAATTTCAGTTCAGTTCAGTTCAAGAAACTGCATCGTCAAGAGCGTTCAAGCCTCCTTTTTACTCAGAATTTTTGGGGCTAAGCTTTCGAGCAGAAAATTGACAAAAAGAGGCCCTCTAAAAAGTCTCTAAACAGCTAGAAAAGGCTCAAAGTGTGTCTGTGAGACCCGCAAACCTGAGGATGGCCTATTTTCGGCCATTTCTCACTTTGTTTGTAACAAAATTGAATGCTTTCGGTCTTCCAAAGGACTATGGAGTGAAGATTTTAGGTCGCTTTGGCTTGCCAAAAATTGGCCTGATTTTGGATTTTTTTTCAAAATTCGGCCGGAGTTCAAAAAATATATATTTACTCGCTTACGGGCTAGTTTAGAGCCAAAGTTAATACCAACTTTTTTATGCACTTTGGCCTCCTCTATTCAGTGGCGTGCTCGGAATGAGTCATTTGACTTTGGTTTTGGAGGTTTTTCGGGTTTTCTCGAAACAACGATTTAGGCATTTTTTCGGAAACTGTTCATGCAAGCGGATTGGAAAAATTATCACTGGGAACCTTTTGAGATTGCAGATGTTTTATGAAGAATAACTTTTTTCGACACAAAGCTTCGTTTAGCAGCAAAAAAAATAAATATGAAAATCGATCGAAATCCCAAGGGTTTAACCCAATGAAATTTTTGGCGCAAAAACAAAATATTTTTTTCAGAAATTTCTTCTTCACAGGGGGTTGCATATGGGCAAAATACATGCCAAAGTAAGTTGGTTTGCTTCGCAACAAATTATCGGATGAGCTACGGGGGAAAGAAGCAAAACTTTGTACATCCTCTTTGAGCTGAAATTTCAAACCTCCATAAAACCCCCAAATGGTCCCCAATATGCCCCATTTTGCCAATGAACCCTGAGGATGACATATTTTCGAAACTTTCCGACACAGTTTTAGTGATGGTCTTTCTTTTGCACCTTCAAAGGACTGGGAAGTGAAAACTTTGCGTCAACTTGCCATGTTTTCGAAAATTTGCCAAATTTTGGAAAATTTTCCTCAAAATTCGGCGGAAATCGAAAAAACCTCGAATACTCTTACGGTTTATTTTAGTGAAAAACTGGAGACCAACTTTTTTATGCCGTTTGACCGATTCTATTCAGTGGCGCGCTATTTAGGGTTTTTGAAAACGACATTTTGGGCATTTTCTCAAAAACCATTCTTCGGAGAGTTTAGGAAAAATTACCAACGGTTAGCTTGAAACACTTTGAACTTTTTATGAAGAATTACTTTTTTTCTTAGAGAGCTTTATTTTCCAGCCAAAAAATAAAATGTGAAATTCGACCGAACTTCCAAGTTTCGACTAGAGAAAAGAAAAGTTCGAAGTTTTCGAAATTTTTCCATTATAAGACTGTCCCTATGGACATTTTGTGCACGCCAAAGTGGGTTAGTTTGTTTTGGACAAAAATCATCGGAAGATCTAGGAGAGAAAAAAGCAAAACTGAGAAAACAGACTCTTAAGGTGGCGGAAACTTCCAACCTCCATGAAACCCTCAAAACTTCACTAAACGACTCAATTGTTTCACCCAGAAGTTTCCCAAAAAAACTGACCAAGCTCCAATTCGATTGTAGCTGTCGAAAATCAGCAAAGTTAGGCAGTTTCCCAGACAAAAACCCGGTTCAAAAAAAGCATTTCCATAAACTGTCTCTTACTGCAAAATGCTGACTTGAGGAGGCAAAAGGAATTTTGCTTCCTTGAAATCCAAATCTTCTGCAGTGAAGGAGACTTTTTTCCATAAACTCAACTGGCTTTTCTTCAACTATCCCTAAACAGACAAATTCCTCCACTACCGACATGGATACTTCCAAATTCCCCTAATTTCCATCTGCATATTAAATTCAAATAAACCCATCCATTAACATGATCATTACTCGGTCCCATGGCACCGTTGCCCAATTAACCGCTTTTTCCTGGGTTTGGATTCATAAAAAAAATGAAGTTGCATTTGAAACAAAGCAAAAGTTGGAGCATCGGCCTGCCCGGTGGTTGAATGGCCGTCCTTCGGTTGCATTTTGCTTTATAAATAGACGGTTTCCTGAACGATTATTTTAAGGAAACGACACGAGTTGAAAGATCGCTTCGGAATTTTCCCCTGGAATTGTTTTTTTTGCCAATTTTTCTTTAATTTATTGAACTAGTTTAATGGCCTTTTGCCAGTCTAGTGCCAAACAATGCGAAACAACGGCAACCGAGCGTTCACGCACAGATTGGTTGACAAATCTGTCAGAGTGACAGCGTGGTTCAAGTTACTTAAATAGCACGACCCAACAGCGCACTGTTGCCACTTTTCCAAGTCAGTTTTTTGCCAATATCTCAGTTTCTAATGAAAATTATTAACTTTTGCAACTGCAGCTCTCCTCCTTGAATGCCCCCCCGAGGAACGATGTGAAGTTTCAATCACCCCGTGTGTGCTTAATACCAAAAATTCCTATTCAAAGCATTTCACTTCGATGAACAGCCATCGGGGCACGAGTGAACACCTGCTAAAATCTCCAAATACCAGACAGTTAATAGCGAAGCCCAATCTCGTCCGCTTCAGACCGAAAAATAAGAGAAAAAACCCTCCGAAAAGCCGACATTGTTTGGCCTTGAAAGAGTCTATGAACCGAGTCAAAAATCTTGGGGTTGTTGAATCGCTTTGGGATGACTTTGCCTTCTTCGTCATACCGCCGTCTTTTTCTTACCTGTTGTAACGCGCCCAGAGTGGGAGTTCATTGGACTGCACACAGGGACGGAGACGAGAAATTTCTTCCTACCTACAAACCTATCGCTTACCAAAAATCCAGTTGCTTCACAAGCTTCAACTCATCTTCAAAAGAAAATTGACAAGATCTAGTGCTAAGGAAAAAGGAATATTGCCTATCAATGCATGATTATCGGAGTTAAATTAGCAGGAAGCTGAATCTGAGCCAGATCTGGAGGGTCACTGTAAGTGCCACCCTTACAAAGCGGCACCCCTGGTTTTGGCGCGTAAATTGCCTCTAAAGTCGTTGCCCTCGCTTGCTTCGCCGGCTAGAAGATGCCGGTACAACAATAACAACACATAGATGGTTCTTCTGATGGACGTTGCCAGATGTCCTCAAAGTTTGAACTTTTGGTGCTTTTGGACTCTGAAAGGTCCTTTTTCGCATAGGACTGGTGCTCTGCATAACAGGCATGAGCAGGCGAGTTCTTCATTTTTTGGGCTTTTTCATACCCCCAATTGGTTTCTAGTTAATGTTGTTTGAAACTGGTGAGTTTTTTCGGCTTTATATCAGTGGCGTCGATTAGGGTTAGCTTGGGTTAGTTTGTCCCGAACTAGGCGATTTCAAAGAATATTTGTAGCGCCAGTGGCTGCGATTGGAGGCTCGCAGCATAATATGCCCGTAACTTCTACGCCACTGGCAAAAATGGCGACTGAAAAGGCGATATTGAAAGCCCCAGGTTTTCTCCGCAAAAAAGTGCTCTTAGTAAAAAGCGCTAGTATCGGCGGTTTAAGAGGAATTGGCATGTTTTGCCCAAAACCCCTATTTCTAGACGTTTGGTAGAGTCAGGAATTTGCACTGGTAATTTTCGCACTTGGATGGTTTTCTCTGGACTTTTCGCGCTTGTATTATATTCAGTTCAAGCCAAACCGCGTTAGTCTTAATGTGTTTCTCACTAATGGAATTGTTGTTTTCACAGTGGAAATGAAAAAAGGTCGTCTGCGACTTAAGAAAAAAACTTGAACACCCGGCAACACTGTCTCAGTACAATGCACTTCAGGGCCATCCCTATTGCGATGTAAACATTGAAGGGTCAACGGCCCGAGTTCCCCCTCCCCATTACTACTTCTTTGTGACTGACGTCACGTCTTCAAGCCTGGTTGGTAATCTCCGAATCGCTCCCTACGGCTTCTTCTAAAATTACACCTGCATATGAATGTGGCGTTTCGAGCTGAAAATGAACATCGAAAATTCCGAAAAAAGCCAGCTGGTTCATCTTTGTCCCCCATGTAGTGGGCGTGTTCTTGCAGCCATTGTAACATTGACCCATAAACGCCTCGTAAACTTTCGCCTACTAGCTGACTAGATGATTTATTGCCTTCTGGCTTGGAACAACTGAAAGCTAATGCCTGCTAGATTGTCGCTCTTTAACCGTCTCTTTGTTCGAACGACATGATCGCAATTTGGGTCCAAACAAAGAGCCAGTGCAACTGAAAGAGACAGTGGCGGATTGTTTGCTTGTTGTCTCTTTCTCGGTCGGATCGAACACCGTTATGACGCTGGGCGTTCGATATGTTTATAGACAAAGCCACGTGCGAGTGCCCTGTTGCCAAGTCGTTCCAGAACACTCTCAACCAGCCAGATTTAGCTGTTCAAAGGCTTTGGGCCCAATATGCGCTGAACTCTGTAATTGGTGTTAGTGGCACGTCATGTCACTGCCTTTAACGGTTCTCTTTTCCAGTTCATAGCACTGATTTGTTGTTAAAAAGCGAATTTTTGCCTTTTGAAGAAATTCGCCTGATTTCCTTCGAAGAAAACCTTCAAGCCCCGCATGGCTTTCGAATCAAATAATGGCGCAGTCAACTACCAAGCAAAAGTCATAACTGTCAACCCCCCCAGCCTCAATTCGTTAATTTACGACCCACTAAAAGTATTAACGAGGCCCCTTGTTGCCGGTTTTCTCAAGTCGAAACAACCAAAAAAACCTGAGAAATCGCAGTTTTTTCTTGAAAACAAACGGCCGCACTCGTTTGTTTTGGCTTCGCAAACGATTCTGCTGGAAATCTAGTTGGCAGCGATTCGATTTTACGGCCCCACGCGTTTTAACCTGTTGAAAAACCAGTAAAATCCGGTTCGGTGCTTGTTGCCGCACTGCTATTGATTGCAGATTTGGCAACATTGGCCCTGGGAAAGGACCTAAATCCTTTGTCCTTGGTCCTGCCGGTTTGCGTTTCCCAACTTTCAATGCGAATTGATACTATGCGCTGTTGCCGGTTTTTCTAATATTGTTTTTTCGGGTTTTTATTAATTGTTATTCATTAGGCTTCAACTGTCCCCTTTTAACACTCCCATTGTTCAATGCACTCGTTTTATAGAGTAAACGACTTTGATTAGAAATATTCGCACTTGGATGGTTTTTCCGTGTGTTTCCGCGCTTGTACTCTGTTTAAGTTAAATCCGCGTCGGTTCAGGTTTATACCGAGTGAGCCAAACTTAATGTATAAACCTAGTCTAGCGTTTTAAACCTGCATAAAATATCAAATGCAAACATTTTTTCTCATTTTTTTGCTTATATTGCACAAATTAGCTGAGCTAAAAGTCTTGTCTTTTGCAGGCATTTTTCTCGTACTTATTGCTACTTCATGCACGTAAATGTACATTTTTTCTTGTACCAGTGGCGTAGCTTTGGATTCGTTTGGTATAGTTTGCCCGTAACTTCTACGCCGCTGGAGCAAAAGGCGATTTGAAGCGTACTGAAGAAAGGCCAAGGTTTTCTGCACAAAAAGGTGCTCTTGGTAAAGAGACCTAATTTCAGCCATTTTAGAGAAAATGGCATTTTTTGCCCTAAAGAGCCTTTGGCAGAGTAAACGGTCTGAACTAGTAAAATTCGCACTTGGATGGTTTTTCATTGGCTTTTTCGCGCTAGCATTATATTCAATTTAAGCAGAACTTGCGTTACTGTGGGCTCTTATACCGGGTGAGCCAAACTTTATTTTTTGCTTTTTGGGCTCCCAAAATTATTACATAAGAAAAACAGAAAGAAAAAAACGGTTTTTTGTTTAGTTTTTTGTTTATATTTCAGAAACTAGTTGAGCTACACATTTGAAATTTTGTACACATTTTACCAATGCTTACTGCAACTTTATGAGCTGGAAGCCATATTTTTTCTTGTAACAGGGGCGTAGCTTTGGGTTAGTTTGGATTAGTTTCCCTGTAACTTCTACGCCACTGGGGAAAATGGCAATTTGATAGTATACTCTAATAGGCTAACGTTCTCCATATAAAAACGTGCTCTTTGTCAAAAGCTCTTTTCTCAGCGGTTTTAGAGAAAAATTATCTGTTTTCAACCAAAAAAAAGTGTTTTAAATTTTTTTGAAAGAGGTTTGTTTTGCCCGAAACTTCTACGCCACTGGCGGTAATTTCGATTTGAAAGTAGGTTTTGAAAGCGCAAGGTTTTCTACACAAAAAAGGTGCTCTTTCTCAATAGCTCTATTCTAGACTGTTTGAGAGAAAAATGGTCTATTTTAGACCAAGAAAAAAACGTATTTCCATATCGTTTGAAAGAGGTTTATTTTGCCCGAAACTTCTACGCCACTGATGAAAATTTCGATTTGAAAGTAGGTTTTGAAAGCCCAAGGTTTTTTGCGCAAAAAGGTGCTCTTTCTCAGAAGCTCTATTCTAGGCCGCTTGGGAGTAAAATGGTCTTTTTTGGACCAAGAAAAAAACGTATTTTCAAATCGTTTGAAAGAGGTTTATTTTGCTCTAAACTTCTACGCCACTGGCGATAATGTCGATTTGAAAGTACGTTTTGAAAGCCCAAGGTTTTCTCTACAAAAAAGGTGCCCTTTTTCAAAAGTTCTGCTCTAGGGTGTTTGGGAGAAAAATGGTCTTTTTTGGATCAAGAAAAAAACGTATTTTCAAATCGTTTGAAAGAGGTTTATTTTGCTCTAAACTTCTACGCCACTGGCGATAATGTCGATTTGAAAGTACGTTTTGAAAGCCCAAGGTTTTATACACAAAAAAGGTGCTCTTTCTCAAAAGCTCTATTCTAGACTGTTTGAGAGAAAAATGGTCTTTTTTGGATCAAGAAAAAAACGTATTTTCAAATCGTTTGAAAGAGGTTTATTTTACCCGAAACTTCTACGCCACTGGCGATAATGTCGATTTGAAAGTAGGTTTTGAAAGCCCAAGGTTTTTTCTACAAAAAAGGTGCCCTTTCTCAAAAGTTCTACTCTAGGCTGTTTGGGAGAAAAATGGTCTTTTTTGGATCAAGAAAAAAACGTATTTTCAAATCGTTTGAAAGAGGTTTATTTTACCCGAAACTTCTACGCCACTGGCGATAATGTCGATTTGAAAGTAGGTTTTGAAAGCCCAAGGTTTTCTCTACAAAAAAGGTGCCCTTTCTCAAAAGTTCTACTCTAGGCTGTTTGGGACAAAAATGGTCTTTTTTGGATCAAGAAAAAAACGTATTTTCAAATCGTTTGAAACAGGTTTATTTTGCTCTAAACTTCTACGCCACTGGCGATAATGTCAATTTGAAAGTACGCTTTGAAAGCCCAAGGTTTTATACACAAAAAAGGTGCTCTTTCTCAAAAGCTCTATTCTAGACTGTTTGATAGAAAAAACGTCTTTTTAAGACCAAGAAAAAAACGTATTTCCATATCGTTTGAAAGAGGTGTATTTTGCCCGAAACTTCTACGCCACTGATGAAAATTTCGATTTGAAAGTAGGTTTTGAAAGCCCAAGGTTTTTTTGCGCAAAAAGGTGCTCTTTCTCAGAAGCTCTATTCTAGGCCGCTTGGGAGTAAAATGGTCTTTTTTGGACCAAGAAAAAAACGTATTTTCAAATCGGTTGAAAGAGGTGTATTTTGCGCGTCAACTTTCAACAATGGTTTCAACAATGGTAAAAAAAATATGTTTTTTGGACCAAAAAAACGTGTTTTCACCCCTTAAGTTTGGAGCGTAAAATTGGGCATTTCAACATCTTTTTTGCTTGTTTCAGAATATAACTCGAGTGGTGTTCCAGTGCACATTCAGAGGCTGCACCAAGTCATCAACCACCTGCGAAGACATCGAGAGCCACGTTCGATTAGAGCACAAGTAAGTTTGCAGCAAATCCCTATCCTGAACCATCTGGTTGAAGCGATTTTTGTCGGGATCAGTCGGGGCAGGCACGCCTCGACTAATTTTATTCAAAACATCTCAAACAGTACCCCAAGGCTAAGTAGCGAGTACGTTGAAAAAAAAGTGTTGCGTAATTGTTCAATAAGCCAGTTTGCGTAACTGTGAGACACTGATGCGCACTGCCAGCAAAATAATGTGGGTTAGACCGTCTGTCTATAACCGACCAACTAGCTGAATTTGGTGTTTGAAAAATCCACTTGCAATTTAGGTCATCCAACTAGACAAGCTTGGAACAAGTCCAAATTGTACATTAATGACTGTTTCAACTGCTGGTTGCGTGTACTCGTTATGGAAGGTCGGGAAACTTCAACTAAAGTGAGCTTCCTGTGGATGGCAATCAATCATCCCCTCAAACCCACCCTGAAGCCGCAATGTATGTGGAGGAAACTGGCCGTGCATGTTGGCGCTATCTGTTTTTTACTTTGGGAAGCTAAAATCGGTTGAATTTTCTCGAGTTTTTGTCTTTAAAATCCTGTTTCTTCAAGGCAATTTTTCCATAGTTTTAGCTGTTTTTTGCTTGCAACTGCAACTGGGATGAGATCATGATCATCCCAGCCCACTTGTGCATTTTATGTCCGCCCAACGTCTTCCATTTGAAGTGAATCTGTTTAATTAAAATTCCTGCATCAAACAATGGAGGAGAAAAACACAGTTTGAACACACTCAAGCCTTCAAGGTTTCAGCCTTGCTCCGTTAGCGAATTCCGGTACCATCAGAACGCCAATGCAGCCAAAACAGTTGATTGTCGACCCTGAACGCCCGAAAATACATTCCGTTAGTTGGTTTTCTAAATTGGTTATTGAGCAAGACCACGCATTTTTCGGCAGCTTACGTAATACGCCGAATAGATTAATATGTAACCGACAGCTTCGGTTTTATTGCTTTTACCTTGTAGCTCATATGATGCTGGTTTTATTCAATAGGAACCACTAGTGGTCCATTGTCAGGTGGTTTTTTTAGTGAGATTGCTGTATTTTTGCATTTAACTTGCATATTTAGCCACACATTTTGATGAATAGTGTCTCTAAAACCTGAGGATGACTTATGTTCCAAAACAGCCAGTTTTTCGAGTTTTTTGCAAAACTGCCAATTATCCGTGATTTTACAGAAAAAGCGAATACCACCTTTTTCATGCGCAGTGGCCAGGTATATCCGTTAGTTTTCCCAAAAATGCCCCATCGCTTTTGGTTTTTGAGATATTTCGGTTTTTTGGAAAACTCATTTTTGAAATTTATTTCGAAAATTACACACAATGAAGATTTGGCAAAGACGCCACTGGATGCACCTTGAAAGGCCCGATATTTTATAAAGAATAAGTTTTTGCAATCGGAAGCTTCGTTTTCCAGCAAAATCTCAAAATCGAATAAAATCCTGAATTTTTGACCGGACTTAGTTTTCAACCCAAAAAAAATTGGTGTCTTTCTGAAGTTCCTTTCACAGGCTTCCATATGGACCAAAATAGGGGCCAAAATGGGTTGGTTTGTTTCGCCCAAAGATGCCCGTCTGAGCTACAGGGGGACAAAGGAAATTTTTTTAGGCTCTTGGGGGCTGAATTTTCAAACTTCCATAAAACCCCTAAATCGCCTCCAAATGGGCTCAATTTTTCCCAATCAACGTTTTTCTGTTATTTCAATGTATTCATTGGCAATTGGACCTACTGGGGCTCAGACATTTTCCCCTGGTTTCAGCCCATCCTCCATGTGGGCCCCAAAACCGAAAACATCCAGTAGCTCGCTTATTAGTCGCTTTAAAGGAAAACTTTTTACCACCTTTTTTATGGGCTTTGGTCTCTTTAATCCAACGGTTCGCTCAGAAGTCCTCTGTCGTAAATTTTGGGTATGTTTATATTTTTTGAATATAACTTTTTTCGAAAACCGTTTTAGTGATGCCTTTGAAAAATTCACTCCTCACTAGCTTGGGAGATCCCGGACTTTTTATCAAGATAAACTTTTTTCTATAGCTGGCTTCGTTTGGGCGCAAAAAAACAAAATGTTAAAATCAGCCAAAATCCTTTCGTTTTTCCATTGGAAAAATTGGGCAAATTTTTTTTTTCAATTTTTTTTCTCCCAGGCTGTTACATATTGAATAGTTGCATGTCAAATCAGAGTCCAGTTGGCTGCAAAAATTTTGGTTCCAGCTACGAAGGAAAACCCAAAAATTTCACAGGCTTTTATGGGAGTGAACATTTCAAAATCGAAAAAAAGTGCCAAGTCGGTTTCCAATCAATTCAAATTCAAATTTCGATCACTTTTCAGACTGGTTAAAATCGATTCCAGGTCAATTTGACCCCATAGACTTTAATGGAAACAAGTTTTCTTTCCATTGAAGTCGCATGTCGCCAGAAATCCACTGTGTTGGTGTAGGATGGAATAAAAAATCGCCAAATTTTCAGTTATTATGCGATCGATCTAGCACAAACACTGATCGATAGACACTTAATGAGGCTTTCAAACGATGTAATTTTCATTAAAACTATTGGGTTTTTTCATGTAGCAAAATGGTTTCAAAATTGAAAAATTGATTACTTTCATGGTTCCGAGTGGATGTTTATTTAAAAAATAGAAAAGAAAATAATTTAAAAACTAAAAAATAAAAGCGACTAGCGCATTCAATTTTCGTAAAATTGGAAGTTTCACTTGGAAACTTGTTCTAAAGGTAACTGAGTTCTGAGCAAATGCCACTTGAAAATCGCCCACACGAAGCCACTGGCTTTAATTTCATTGGCATTTTGGTTTGTTTTCAAAAAGAGTCAAATGCGTCTCAAAACTGAAAGTTTCACTTTGAAAATCGACTTAAAACTAACTTAATTGTGAGCCAATAACACATGAAAAGCGCCCACACGCAGCCTTTTTGCCTTCAATTCTCTAGAAATTGGAAGTTTTTGTAGGGAAATCGCCCAGAAACCAACTGAGTTATGAGCAAATGCTACGTGAAAGGCGCCCACCCGAACACAATAACCAGTGATTTCTAACAGTTTACCATTGTTGTTTTCCAGTGTATCTCCAAGAGAAGAGGAGTTCTACTATACGGAGATTGAGCTGGGTTTAACCAGCCCACCGCCCACACTGTCCCATCGCGACATGGCGCGCCCACCCCATGAAGACCCGGACTATCAGCGCCAACTAGTGGGCACCATACGCCAAAGCCTGTTGTCCGGCCCGCCCACCATACCGCAAAGTCCCCACAAGTTGCTGAAGCTGTCGCCGCGCCCACACAGCCCCAAAATGCCGATTTCGCCTCGTCGCGTCCGTGGGGAGAACAAAAAGTGCCGAAAAGTCTACGGAATGGACCATCGAGAGCAATGGTGCACTCAATGCAAATGGAAGAAGGCATGCTCACGTTTTGGAGACTGATCTGCGTTCGGACGTCGTCCGAACGCGGACTCCCACAAACACTGTAGCGCCCACACGGGTGGGAGCGCGTGTTCTTTACCATTTTATTATAAACAGGGCTTAAGCGATCGTTGCAGCCCTCGATCTCAATCCGACTAAAGTACAAGAGACTTTTCAGCGTCGACTGCGTCGGTTGGCTCAGCTTTGTCCGAAACGTCGCAAACTGGAGTAAGAGTATAATCAACCGTGATATTTCTGTGTTATAGCGATAGAAAATCAATGGCGGGCCACTCTTGCTTCGGTCATCTAAAGCGATGTTCTTCCCCAATCCCCCCAACTACAACTTCTCCCCAAACAGACTCAATTGCCATTTTATTGTACATAACCAAATGAAGAATCTATGTACAGAACATTTCCAGAAACATATCCCTAAGATTCCAGAACAGTCTAAAGTCCAAGATCTGGTATTGAAACCTCTTGAAAAACCTGCCGGTGACCACGCGAAATCCCACTCGAAGGACCAAAAAATCTACTTAGCTGTTTCCAGCACTTCAAGCCGAAGGCCCCTGCCCTTCTGAGGACCGTTAATACCAGACACTGCCATAGAAGATTAATGCGACACGAGTAAAAGACTTTGACTAGCCGAAAGCTCAGTTCTGATCTTCCTGAGCTGGCCTGGACTGGACGATTTATTTTCAATTTCAATTCGAAGCAATCATCTTTCAATTAGTACTTTAAGCCTCTTTCCACGTGGTTGTTCGTTCTTATAACTCATGTATTGTCGTAGTTATTGTTGCCTGGTAGATGAGATTACTAGCGAAAAGAGTGGGTCGAGTCAACATCAGCAAGCGCCGGCGGGCGTTCTTTGGGTGTAGAAGCGATTACATTTTTGCCTTTTACTCTATCAATCGTTTGCAAATTATCTCAAAGAACGCCCTTTTTGGTTGGTTTATACACAGGCTGTTCCACCGTTATTGACGCAAGAATTTTTACTGGAAGAATCAGTTTTCTCAGTGTAGCTACTGCTCAGCACGACTAAAGTCGATGGGATTTAAAAAAATAAAACTTGCCTGTACAGGGTGTGTTAACTATGGAGGAGACTACAAACTGAGCATTTGTATTGGGCTAATTTTGTGCTCGCCCTGTATGTATGGTAAAGCGCTCATCCTGTAAAACGACGATTTTTCTAGCTTTTCTTGGTCTCAATCCCCAGATTGAGTTAGTTGATACACTGAAAAAACTGCTGGCTTCTCAGTGAGCCGAGAGGCGCCCATTTCGTACACTGAGAAAAAAATTCCCAAGGTGACGACCGATTTTTGATGATCGAAACCTGCTGACACAACATTTACTCAGATGCAAAAAATGCAGAGAAAAAAGTGTTATGTAAAAAGTGTAGTTTTCCATCGTGTGGGCTAAAAGACCGAAAATTCAGACAAAAATAAAGATATTGTTATGAAAACTGCTTTAAAGGAGAGTTTTCCTAAGAAATTTCCTTCTGATATACAGGGTGCTCATTGGTAAATGCCCAGAAACCATGATTTTTTAGCTTAAAGCCCGTAACTACACGATTTTTATTCGGAAAAGTGTGCACACTTGAACCCCATTTTAGGAGTTCGCCCTGTATCTATTAAGGGAAATTGAATAAATACCAAACCACACAAAAGAGGAAATTTGGAAAGCAGGGTTTTTATATACTGCTTCCTGGTCCTTTGGTTCATACACTGAAAAAAATTTCGCTTCTCACAGAGTGCATAGATGCCCCTTACTCACACTGAAAAAAATGTTTGCACATCTAACAAAGAACGTTATAAATCACTGCTACTTCATGCACAGTTTAGACTGTTATTTCGCGATGGATCCTAAGATATACAGGGTGTTTTGAGAATTGCAACACCCTTGAAAATGGTCTTAATGGTGGAGCATCCTTGTGATGAGCGGGTGTCGTGCACAGATTAGGAAAGTGTGCCTCAGATGAATGTAAAAAAAGACTTGTATTTAGGACGATCTCAAATAATATACATGTGAACGTTGCGCTACATTACCTTAAACACTCAAACGGGAGTTGAAACTCAGTTTTAGAATGTATTAAAGCCATATTTAGAGCGCCCTTTTCTCTCTGTAGGTTGTGCTAAACTCGGACCGCGACACTTTGAAGGAAACGTACCCAAATGGGTTCCGAGCATGTTAGCAAACTGCCATTTTTTAAGTAACAGTTATTATGGCTTTTGGTGTTTGTGAAATTCCAGTAATTTTAACGTGTAAGAACTGGGCTTGACAGCCAGCCCAGTTGCAGTTTTAGTTGTTATTAAATTTTCACGTATTTTTATAAGTTTTTTCTTTAGACCATTGTTGAATTTCTCTAGTTTTTCTGTGTTGTTGCACTGTAAATTTCCGTCTGACAATCTTGCTCTCGATATATTGTTCACCATAGTTCGTAACTCATCAAACTAGTTGATCAGTTCGATGTCCATCCACTCGAGGTTTTCATTTAATGTACATACAGGGCGATTCAAACACATTGTAAAGGTAGTTTTGCTTGAATCGCCCTGTATTGCCACACGAAGGTTTCATGTCTAGTCCGCATACAAATCAAAAAAACCCCTTTCCTGCCTTCTACATATGCAATGGCTCGAGGAGTGATTTTTGTAGAAGTTTCGAGGAAAATTGTTTAGTAGGTTACCAATATCACAATATGTACGTTAAAGACTTGATTTGAAGATTGTATATTATATAGGATAGTATTTTTTTATTCAGAGTGTGAGCAATATATTTTTCTTGGAGGAAAAACACTAGAATGAACAAGAGTATAAATACCAAAATACACACACACACACACACGTTTCTTTATTTAGATAATTTATTTTTCAGAGTATTCATATACATACATACCTTATGTATTTTAACGTTAATTTATTGTTAAGTTTTTGCATTATGTCGATAGAGTTAAGGATAGAGACCATATTTTAAACAAATCATTTCTATATTAAGTATACAGTTTATTTACGTCGTACGACTTCCTATGTTTTAAGCCTACTGTAAGTGTGTATAATCAGATTTAAGTATATCATCGTAAAGCGAACTTTTTGATTAAAATTTATTAATAAAGCGTATCTATTATCTACTTGAGTTTCATTGCTTTTCATTTACCTTTTCCTAGAACTGGGTTGAAAACCGCAGCAGAAACAGTCCAGAGTTTCGAAATTTAATAGAAAGAAACTAGAACTTGGAATCGAAGCAAAGTTAAGCCCAATGTGAGACGAAGCTTTGGCTATAGAGGGTTGTAGCCCGTATGTCCATGTGTCAACTGGCGCCTCAGAAACCCTCCCTAGAAGAGCATGATGCAAAAATGAAAAACCGCGCAAAAACACTCCGAAGTTTCAAAAATGATTACAAAGGAACTGATGTCTTGAATCGAACCAAAGTTAAGCCCAATGTGAGACGAAGCTTTGGCTATAGAGGGTTGTAGCCCGTATCTCCATGTGTCAACTAGCTCCTGAGAAACCGCCCCTAGAAGAGCATGATGCAAAAATGAAAAACCTCGCAAAAACGCTCCGAAGCTTCAAAAGTCATTAGGAAGGAACTTATGTCTTGAATCGAGCCAAAGTTAAGCCCAATGTGAAACGAAGCTTTCGTTATAGAGGGTTGTAGCCCGTATCTCCATGTCTCAACTGGCTCCTGAGAAACCGCCCTTAGAAGAGCAGGATGCAAAAATGAAAAACCGCGCAAAAACACTCCGAAGCTTCAAAAGTCATTACGAAGGAACTTATGTCTTGAATCGAGCCAAAGTTAAGCCCAATGTGATATGAAGCTTTGGCTATAGAGGGTTGTAGCCCGTATCTTCATTCGTCAACTGGCTCCTGAGAAACCGCCCTTAGAAGAGCATGATGCAAAAATGAAAAACCGCGCAAAAACACTCCGAAGTTTCAAAATTCATTACGAAAGGACTAGTGTCTTGAATGGAACCAAAGTTAAGCCTAATGTGAGATGAAGCCTTGGTTATAGAGGGCTGTAGCCCGTATCTCCATGTGTCAACTGGCGCCTCAGAAACCGTCTCCAGAAGAGCATGCTGCACAAAAGACAAACCGCGCAAAAACACTCCAAAGCTTCAAAATTCATTCCGAAAGAACTAGTGTCTAGAATCGATCCAAAGTTAAGCCCAATGTGAGACGAAGCTTTGGTTATAGAGGGCTGTAGCCCGTGTCTCCATGTCTCAACTGGCGCCTCAGAAACCGTCCCTAGAAGAGCATGATGCAAAAATGAAAAACCGCGCAAAAACACTCCGAAGTTTCAAAAATGATTACAAAGGAACTGATGTCTTGAATCGATCCAAAGTTAAGCCCAATGTGAGACGAAGCTTTGGTTATAGAGGGCTGTAGCCCGTATCTCCATGTCTCAACTGGCGCCTCAGAAACCATATCCAGAAGAGCATGATGCAAAAATGAAAAACCGCGCAAAAACACTCCGAAGTTTCAAAAATGATTACAAAGGAACTGATGTCTTGAATCGAACCAAAGTTAAGCACAATGTGAAACGAAGCTTTGGTTATAGAGGGTTGTAGCCCGTATCTCCATGTGTCAACTGGCGCCTCAGAAACCGTCCCTAGAAGAGCATGATGCAAAAATGAAAAACCGCGCAAAAACACTCCGAAGTTTCAAAATTTATTACGAAAGGACTAGTGTCTTGAATGGAACCAAAGTTAAGCCTAATGTGAGATGAAGCCTTGGTTATAGAGGGCTGTAGCCCGTATCTCCATGTGTCAACTGGCGTCTCAGAAACCGTCTCCAGAAGAGCATGCTGCACAAATGACAAATCGCGCAAAAACACTCCAAAGCTTCAAAATTCATTCCGAAAGAACTGGTGTCTAGAATCGATCCAAAGTTAAGCCCAATGTGAGACGAAGGTTTGGTTATAGAGGGCTGTAGCCCGTATCTCCATGTCTCAACTGGCGCCTCAGAAACCGTCCCTAGAAGAGCATGATGCAAAAATGAAAAACCGCGCAAAAACACTCCGAAGCTTCAAAAGTCATTACGAAGGAACTTATGTCTTGAATCGAGCCGAAGTTAAGCCCATTGTGAAATGAAGCTCAGGCTATAGAGGGTTGCAGCCCGTATCTCCATGCGTCAACTGGCTCCTGAGAAACCGTCTCTAGAAGAGCATGTTGCAAAAATGAAAAACCGCGCAAAAACACTCCGAAGTTTGAAAATTCATTACAAAGGAACTGGTGTCTTGATTCTAACTAAATTCAAGTCACATGTAAAATAAAGCTTCGTTTATCAAGAGTTGTTATCCGCATTCTGATATCGCAACTGGCGCTTCAGAAACCGTCTCTAGAAGAGCATAATAAAAAAACCACGCAAAAACACTCCAAAGTTTCAAAATTTATTGCAGAACCGCCAAGGCGTTTAATAGAACCAGGTTCAAACCACATATAAAGCAAAGCTCTGTGATTCAGTGCTGAAAGTTGCATTCCGATATATCAACCGGCTGCAGAAAATGATGATGTTAAAAATTAAAAACCCCGTACAAACACCCCAAAGTTTAAAAATTCATTGTGATGGTACTAGTGCCTTGAATGGGACTATTGTGCGGATTTTCGCAGGTTTCAGGAACCAGTTTTCAGTACAGTCCTTCTACACTGCTTAGTTCTTCTAGATATAAGAGGCAACATTGAGAGAATCAATCATTTTTTCGCCATCTGCGACAGCAACTCGTTAGCTCTAAACTAGTTCTGGGGTGCCTGAGATCTTCCCCTGAGAAATAACATCAACTTCCTCATTCTCTTTACTCAATTTCCTCACTTTCCCTCTATGTACCCCACTCAACAAGCGATTGGCTCAGATTGTTCAAACACACGAGCTAAAAAGGGCTAAATAAAACAGACCAATGATGTTTGGAAACATTTACATATTTATCTCTCTAGTTCATTCCTACGCAAATCCATCCATTAGCTACATTAATGCCCCTAGAGTGTTGTAGTTAACGACAAAAAAAACTCTTCTACTCGCACAGGTAAAGGAAAGTAAAGTCGGTTCAGTGTATTAACAAGGAGTGATTAAGATTTAACGATATCCGCCTAAACGTGGCTCTTGTGGCGCCTTCTGCTGAAGAAACGGGCGTTACTGCTTTCAATCCAAAGCCCATTCATGTCCCTATTGAAGTCACAATGATAATTCTAGCAAGTATTGTACATATAGAGTATCATAGAGGGTTAAAAGCGACTTACTTATAGGTCGGAGTAACGTATTGTCGGGGGTTGGGTTTTACGTTGTACAACACTTGGCTTCAGTCCAATGCGAGCTTTGTGCGTTATCGGTATTGCCTGTGAGTGATGGTGACGGTATCCGATTAGCGAAACTTACCCCCGTAGAAGCTTATTGCCTAGAACGCCTAAATCCTAACATAATTAATAACAATGGATTCTTATTTATAATACTATTTGTTTAAATAGAGTTAAATGTCTAATTCTTCTTTAACATTTTAACAGTGAAATTGGGCCCGTCTGAGCAACAGTGGCGAAATTCCCGAGGAAAAACCTGCTGTTAAGACGGGCTGGCCCTTAAATCACCAACGAGGAGAATAAATTCCGTAACATACATACAAAAGCGCTTGCTTGATCTAAAGTAGTGAGTACTTTGAGCTTGAACAAGCGAGTATTTACAAAGTGAACACAAAACAATCCAAGTACTTTGGCTGCTCTGAGGTAAGCACCACTCTCCCTTGCTTCACACTCACAGTCTATTTGCTTTAAGTAAATTAGGCGCAATGAGGAATTGAAGCGCTACGTTAAGCGCCCACTGAAATCATATAGGGATGTGTACGAAAACCTCCTCCTCCTCCTCCTCCTGCTGTTGTCCTTCACTCAATTCGTCATTTAATCAATCATGAGTTCGAAGTGAACGGACCCTCTTCGGTCCACTCGGTCATGCACAATGTTTCTGGCCCAGGCTTTGCATTCGATGTTGATCAGAACTCCTCCTAGAATCCACATAGATCCATTTTTGATGGAGAGAGTTTGAGTGAGAGCCGGCAGGTTCTACTTACGCTTGGGCTTTTCAAAGTGCACAGCCACCAAAGGGCTCAGGTACCCTTCCTGGTTCGTATAGGGGAAATATTGGGACGGGAAACCCTTCTGAGGGATGTACCGGACTGGGCCTATATGCTCCTTATCGGCTACGTTTTCTCCTTCGCATGAAACCCACACGATCTGGTGCTGGAAAACAATCAAAAGATTCATACAATGTGCTGCAATGGACAATAATTTCTTCTGGACGTGAGTGGCTCGCATCTTCAGAGGTGTGTTCACTTCCGGTGTAAACACACTTGAAGTCTTTTCCACTACCATCTAAAAGCCCGAAAAAGTCACTAGTTTGGACACTAGCAATGGACCCAAAGCCTAACTTTTTATGACCCTCTGTTTTGGAGGTTTTTTGCCTCAAACGATGGTTTTCAAAATGTATCAGTCCCCCACTTCATGCCCTCTCAATCTTCTTTTTTGCCCTTTAATCTTCATATCCTTCACATCTGCACAAGTTCATCAGTTGCAGATGAATGAAACCTCAATGAAGAAGAAAAAGACGCCAGGATGGTGAAGCAAATCACTAATTCTTCGCAGTAATGAAGACATTCTATCCAACATTGAAGAAATGGACTTTTGCATCTGGTGAACCATTAAAGGTTTGCAAAGAGCTTCAGTGGATTTTACTAACGAGTTAAACATCGAGGGAATCAAGGAAGAAATTGAAGAAAACCCTCGCCAGTTAGCGCAACAAGCTGGACAGAAATAAGCAAAAAAAGCAGTTATAAAAAGGACTCGACAATACTGAATTTAAACTAAACAAAGAAATGAAAATAATAAGCAACGAATCAACGAAGAAGATGAAAGAGTAACAAAAACTCTGGCAGAAAAGAACGTTTGTCCAGCTCAACACCATACTTTCCTTGCTTTAAGTCCTAATTTTCAATAGACAATTGATCCGCACAAGATTGTCTTACCTGGTTCTTGCCCTCGGCTTCCAGAATCTCCTTCTTCAATTGAGGACTCATTTTCCTCTCATCCACCGTTGAGGCGTTGTAGTAATCGGGCACCCAGTTGAAAATCTGAAACCCCATGAGACATCAGAACTGAGCTGGGGTTCTGAGCGATGTGCCCGTGTACTCACCCGGTTGAGTTTCAGGAAAATACAAGGACCGCCATCCTTGGAATCGTAATTGTAGCCCTGGTCCTTAACGCACGGATGCCACTGATGATCCAGCCGGACGTTGCAGACCTTTCCAGGAGCGGGCGACTGGAACTGCCTGCACTCCTCCAGCTTATCCGCATGGGCATTGTTGCTCTTGTTATACTCTAAAACCCAGTTTCTCGGTAAGAAAAACCTCCAGCCGCTGGACCACCAGGAACTTACGAAACAGGAACTTATCCAGTTCCCTTTGCCAGTACTGCACGTTTCCCTTATCGGAGGTCTTGTACCAGACCAGGGTGCTGTCGATGTTGCTCTCTGGTGGCATCGGCCTGAATCCCAGTCCTGCAAAGGTTGGCGGAAATGAAATTTATGAATGGCTGGAAGGGTATAGAGGTGATTACCAGGGCTTTTCCCGATTAGGGAATTTTCCAGTTGCCATTTGGGTATCTTGTAGTCCAAGGTCTGGTAAAATACCACCAGCATGGCGCTGAAGAAGCCCGCTAGTACTGCGTAGAACAGCACATAGAAGATGAGGATTTTGGCTGGAACAATATGTAAATGTTGGAAAAAAAGGAAAACTTTTAAATTTGGCAACAGTGTGGCTACTATGGCAGCCAGAAGGACATGCTCAATTTAACATTCTTCTGCTTCTACACCCAGAACGCGGCAAGTTTCCCACACGTCCCAGATTCGTATTGATCCAGCTTTGGAAAAGTCCAACTGAACTCAAGCAGCTGTTCTCAAGAAACGACGTCATGATTCAAAATTGGCGCCAGTTGGAGCGGCGCCGCGACGCGCCAATCTGGTGGCGTGTTATTGATCGTCCTCCCTTTGCTTCATCCCCCACCGTTCCATGACGCGATTATCTGGACAGAAACCACCCCCCACTTCAACCCCGACACTGACCCAGATACTATTTGCCTGCCTGGTACAACGGCAATTACTTCCATATTGGAAAATACTTGATTCTTTGATACTTTTAACGTCCTTTTAACGTGCCTTTGAAACTTTCGTTCCTGCGGCGCTAATGGAAATGTGAAAAAGCTGGCAAAAATAGTTTTTAATTAATATTAATTAAGGCGAATTTATGCTCGACTATTTAAAGGCCTGTAAACGAGGTGCAAGTGAATATGTAAATAATGGGCTTCCTGTATTTTGCGATATTTCATTAACGCGTTTTAGCTCATTAAGCTGAATTTGCGCAATATATTTCATGGCAACTCGTAGTCCGCGAAATTAATTGGAATGATTATGCGACAGACAAGAACTTTAAAGACGAACCTAAAAGTTCTGCGCGGCTCTTCAATGTGCTGTAACTGAGCAATTAGGCATGCATTTGTTGTTACACAACAGAGCGACGTGATTGTTTAAACTAATCAAACTCGGACGAAAATAGCGATGTTTATGTTCAAATTCGACCGAATCTGTGCTTAATTGGTGGTTTTAAGTGCGAACAACAATCGATGGTGACCATAGTCGGGGCGTCGCCTGATTGAAGCCCTTTCTGGGGGCGTCGCGACGCCGCTTTCTTCTAGATTTTCGCAGTCCCACTCAAATTACGCAACTTTCAATGCTCTGGGGTGCATTTTCAATAAAATGGACAAATGGGCAACTCTCTACTTACCCCAGCTGGCCCCGGTTCGGCCCAAGAACTGATTGGTCTCGGAGTTCCACAGGAAGATGCTGAAGGCCTCCCAGTTGCCCAGTTTTGGTGGTCGCGTGTAAAACTGATTTTCCGGTTTTTTGTCCGCCATTTCTGCACTGTCCAGCCGACTCTGGCACCGGTTCCTGCAAGAAGGGATGGAGGCGTCGGCAGGAGTATCGAGTTGCGCGTCGCAGTTTCGAATGGAGCGCGACGCCTCTGTTTGGCGTCGACTCATACGACATCTCTGTCGGTCGACTGTTGTTTGCCCATCCAGATTTTATTAATCAATGTGCGGGCCATTTGCTTGATTTATTGCGATTTTAATCGATTTTTTTCATTGAATAGTGATTTATTGAGTCCTGACGTTCCAGGGACGTTACTGGGACGTCACAAATGATCTGCAAAAGATCAATGGTGTCTTTAAATTGATGTTTATTGATGAATCTAGTTCAGTTAGCAGACAGTTTTTATGAACGTTGCAAACATCTCCAGGACGTACCAATGCCCCTTTTCTGGAACGTCTAACGATGGAAAACCAAAGCAAACTTGGCTTTAAAGATGAAAAATCGATAATTTATTGCATTTTTGGATCATTTACATCCAAACGTTCTTTTGTGAAGAGTATACATGCTAGGAAATTGGACATATGTTGAGTTGAGTCATTACGTTCCAAGAACGTTAAAGGGACGTGACGATGACATTCCAGATTGGTGTAATAAACCCGCATAAGAATGTCTGAAGTAGGTGATCAGAAACGGTAACCTTTTCGACCCAGTTACTTCCTATGGACGTTCTAAGGACGTCGCAGCCATATACAGGATGTTTGGTTTTCTTTTGGGCCTGCTAACTATGAAAAGCGAAAGCAAATATCGCATCTAACCAGGAAAAATGAAATCAAACTTGGATTTGAAGATAGAAAATCGTTACTTTATTGCATTTTCGGTTCATTTAAATCCAAACGTTCTAGTGTGAAGAGTATAAATTACTAGTTGGCTTTTACTTAAGGTACAAAGTTTTCTTAATGAGAGTTTGTTAGATTATTTACAAAGCACACAGTCCAGGTTCAAACTACCTTAGCAAGTGTGAACTTTTATATATAAGCAGACACTGAATGGTCTTCATATAACGTGCTTCAGATCTAGTCAATCAACAGTTCAAAGTGCACCGAGCCCACTCTGTCTGTCCTTCCATATCGGATGTTCTTCGCCCACGCTCTGCATTCCACATTGATCACGATTCCAGCTGGAAATACAATTTTTTACACAGTTCTGAGACACTCAAAATACGAGTAGTGCCCACATACACATTTTTTCCCAATGATTCATTAAAAGTACGTACAAAGAACGTACATTTTATGTATGCAAAATGCTTGTTTCAGAGTTTGTATACTTACGAACTGGTCGTTCAAAGCGCACAGCAACTAAAGGACTCAGATACCCTTCCCGGTTCAGATAAGGAAAATAGTATCCAGGAAATCCTTGGACACCTTTGGGGTAGTAAGAGATGCTGCCAATGTACTCCTTATCGGCGGGCGTTTCTCCTTCGCATGACACCCAAATGTTCTGCCTCTGAAAATGCCATCCAATGAAACCACCTGGAAGATCTCCACCGCAGCTACTTACATCCCTGGTGTTGTTGAGGCTCTTAATGTGGGCTTTGAGCTGCTTGGGCATATCCAGAGGAAGCTCATCGTCGTAGATGTAATAATCTGGCGTCCAGCCGTAGATGCGGTTCAGTTTGAGGAAGATACAGGGCGAGCTCCTGGAATGCGACTGAAACTTACCACTGTTAACAAAGAGATAAAGCTAGCTTACCTGTGATAGTCGAAGAACTCATCCTTGTTGCATTTGCCCCACTCGCGTACATCCACCTCGCACACCTCATCATCATGAGGAAAATCCGAGTGAGAGCAGGTCTTAATCTGGCCACTGCCTTTGGCAATTTTACTCGGAGTGTAGTACCCTACAAATCTCACCAGTCAGAACCAGCCAACCTGCAAGGGAACCCACTTTACCGTCCAGAAAACGCGATAGATTGTCCACCCACGGTTGGTAGTTGGTGCGATTGGAACCCTGGAACCAAATCAAGGAGCTCTCGATGTTATTGGTGGGCATCGGCCGGAACCCAAGCCCGGGATTGGTTCCGATTATGGAGCGGTCCAGTTGCCACTTCGGTATCCGTGGGTTGAGCGTCTGCAGAAACACCCACATGCAAATTGCAACCAGCGCGGCCAACATCCCGTAGAAAATCAAATAGAACAAGCCGATTTTTGCTGAAAACGATTTGTTTTGTCTTATTGTGTCTAAGGTTCAGAATGGTGCAGCATAAAGCTGATAATGGGGTTCTGGCGTTGAGTAGTACCTTTCTAGTTTATACGCCCATGGCGTTCGAAGTTAGCTATATGCCAGCCGTATATATAATGCCTTTACTAATGAATTTTGTTAGCGGTAATTTTTGGGCAAATGCGGGTTCCCACCAGTTTTCGATCATTGATGTCCACTAATTATCCGTAAATACCCTGCCGTCCAAGAAAAAAGGGATGGAACGACGTCCAACCTCTCTGTCACACCAACACCGCAGAATGGTTCACGGCTCCATTTTGCAGGAATTTGAGTCAGTTTTGGCTAGTTTCTCTTAATTAGTTCAGTTCTTGTTAGTATTGGGTCAGCGCTTCTAGTGTTTTTGCAATAATCTTTACCAAAAACGAAAACTTAGGCAACCTAATGCAAAATGTCACAGTTAATACAAGATGGCGCGATCTGTCTTGTTTCGAGAAAGTGCGAATTTCGGTTAGTGAAAAGTGATAAAAACCTGCATTTCTTCAAGAAACACCTCCAGAAAAAGTGGTAAGCAAACGGATTTTATACAGGGGAAGCATATTTTCAACTTCGAACGGCAGGGGGTCATATTCTAGGCATTTACCTCTATAGTCCCCTACTGGCCCCTTTGATACCTAAGTAGGATTAAACAGGGGCCGATTAAAGCTTTACGGGGCCCGGGACTGAAATGAATATGGGGCCCACTTACAGGCAGCAAAATGGAACATGTTTTTCACTTTCAGAGTTCACGGAGCTCTCTCAAGGTTGCCCCCTGGGTTAATCGGCCCCTGGGATTAAACATACCGGGGGTTTCTTGACAATAAGTTATTGTTAACAGGGAGTTTGAGGCTTTTTGCCAGTGCGACAGCTTTTTCAGTATCACACTGTATATTTTCCAAAACCTCCAACTTCACTTTAATCGAGAGTAACTAATCCGATCCAAAAATCCTTTTAAATGCCAGTTAAACGTTTTATGGGCGTCGCCCTTCGCCATCATCCACAGTCTTAAGACGCTCAAGAACCTACCACATGATTCCGGGCTCCTGTTGAAGAACCTCTTCGTTCGCGGATCGTAGATTTTGCTCTTATAATAGTCAGTCTTCGAGTAGCTTTGCTGGCCAGTCATTTTGCTTCACTAATCAACTAATTCGCGCCCAAAACAGCCCATGGAACCCAACGAAAACACTATTCTGAGGTTAGATTGGTACCGACAAGTTGAACATTCTTTCAACGGCCAGGTAGGCTGGTCACTAACGCGGTGTTTGTATGGTACCATTCATTAGTCAGTGGTTTAGACTTTAAATGTGGTGGAGACTCGGTATAAAAGCGCCTCTCTTTGTCTGGTTCCATGCAAAAGACGGAGCACAAGCAGCGAACCATCTGGCTGGGTTCCGCTTGAAGAAAACCAGCAAGTGGGTACTGAACAGTGAGACCGCTGTTTGAGATTGGTGGCCAAGAGCTGCGTCTTTCACCATAAATTTATTTAAAATTTACTTGACGATTTTTGAAGAAAACCTCAAAAGAGGCCAGTGAGTATTTCGAATGCGCGCATTTTGCAGTTGGCATTTTTTTATAGGGCGCCTCACTCGCCTTCAGCTCACACTTTCTTGTATCACATGTGGACAAGTACGCCGTCAAGTAGTGGACAAGTAAGCTTTCGGAGTCCAGCTAATGAGGGCTAATAGGTTCAAAACCGGTTCTGGGAGTGCTGACTCACCAATCAATAAATCTATCAGTCGGAAATTGGGCGTCAGCCTCTATAAGTCCTAACAACGTCCTATGAAAGTAAAATCCCGCTCTGTTGTTCTTTGGCCACATTCGGTTCTCGCTGTAACATCTGAGACATAAAAGTGTCGTCGTTTAAACGTTGTAGGTAGACGTAATTTAGATATGTCACTCGCTTCAAGCTAATTCCGGCCCAAACCTGAATTAATTTACGTAAAAATTATGCAATTGACCGGTAATTGCATTTAAACGTTTAATCTAATTAGCCCTAATGGTCGGTCGGCTCTGTTCGAGATGCGTCACTCAATTAGTCCAATCAGACGCCAAGACAACTGATTTTCAATACTCACACCAACTGGATCCTGTTCTGCCCATAAAAGCTTTCTTTTCCGGGTTCCACAGGAAGAGTTTGAACGCTTCCATACCAGTAAGACGCTTCTTACCAAAGTTGTAGTAGCGCGTTTGCTCGTCCAGGATTTCATCCTGTTTGCTCAGGGCTGTTTCATGGGACATCTTGCAACTAGCTGGAAGAAGGACACGATTTAGAGCGCACTGGCTGTTTGACTGAAGAATGAAAAAAACTGGATTAAAGTCCGGCCAATGGGATGGCGAGTAGGTGGCCGCAGGCCGGATATTAACAATTTTCTATGTGAATGGGCCTCATCGTGGCCAGTGGCGGGTTTACCAGCTGCAAGCAATTGAGAGCTTAAAGAGGCGAAATTTTATTCCTGGATGTTTTATCCTCGGGAGTATCGGGTGGTTTGGAAAGATGCTGGCAATATGAGAGAACCAATCTAGGACATGAGAAATTTTCAATGTGGAGTCTGAAATATTGACGTCACTGCCAAATAGCTTGGGACAGACTACATTTCGTGACTCTAAGCTTGTGCTTCCGGGACATTTGTCCGGGTAGTTAACCGCACTTACCGCTATCGATCAGAGCGAATGCCGCGGTTTTTTTGGGGAAAACACTGGCACGAGGTTATTTCTAAACGCTTCGAGTCTGAAACCAACATGTAGACTGGCTGTTTTACCCTCCAAGAACAAAATTCCGGTTGAAACCAGTTTCCAACCCCCCGGTAAACCGGGTCGAGTCAGCGCACTGAAAATACAAATGCCCCCGTGTCCGGGCTCTGGTTTGATGTGCTTGAAAAGAACAAAAAGCGCATTTGCTTGCATGATTAATTCATTGTATGTGTTCGGGTCGTTAGTCCGTAAATATAGTCTAAAAAGAAGGCAAAAAGAACTAAAGGATCGGCACTGTATTGGAACCAACATTTCACGTAAATTGCTTAATGTTAATGGTGCGGTATTTTGCCATATTCAGTGGCGCACCTTGAGGGTTCGGCACAACTTTACTCCCAATTGATTTGTCTACGTAATTTTTATTGTACTGTTTCCTTGCGGCCTCAAAAAACCAGATTTAGCGCCATCTATTATTGCTTGCATTGGAAGGACTAGTAGGCTAGTTTGAGGATGGATAGTTTTGAAACGAAACGTTGGGGCTCTACAAGCAAAACACCGATAAAAAATCAAATGTAAAATTTGCGAATTTTTCAACTTTTGCTACTAACAAGCTCAGCTTTTTTCTTTAAAGTCTTGATTATCAGCGACTTGACTGATGTTTCAATCAAAAACAATGAAAAATTAAACTTTTGGAGCCAATTTTGAGTCTTAAACAAAAAAAAGACTCGGCGTGTGCCGCCACCAAACATCCCACAAGTTCCTACGCCTCACAGTGTTGCCGCACAAGTAACCCATTTTGTGATTAAACCTTAATATCGCAGGAAATGATGAAGATTGATTTACAAAAAACATTACCTAAGATTTTCGCAAAAATATTGTTAAAACCAATGTTAAGTCTGATTAGACATCAACCTACAAGCTTTTAAATCCTCTGATTCTCATGCCGCACATGGTTGCCGCTCTGCTAAAATATACGCATATTCCGCTGCATTGATCACAATAATTATTTAAATTAGTCTTTTAAAAGAAATTTGAAGATTATCTAAGAGAGTGGTGTTTTGCAACCATTGCTATAATAGTACAAAGCGAATCTGTTTCAACATGTTTGGACACAATTTAGAGCCTGGAAAAACCAGCCACTCCTGTCCAATCAAGCAGTTTCCTTAGTCTCATTCAATGTGTGTTCTTACACCGTGCAAAGTTGCCAACTCCGTTCTGGAATGAGGGGCAAAATAAAACTGCAGAAAGTTTCACATAATGGTTTATTATCTCTACTATATTCAGAAAATGAGGGCCTAAAAGCCCCTTGTTGTATGATCTACTGATCATCATCACATCATTAGTTTATCCTTATTACATATTAATAATTAATAAACAATAGTATATCAATAATCATGTCTATAAGACAAAATGTGAACGTGGGAACTTGACAAAATGTTTGACTACAATGGGTAAAAATGACAGCAACTAAGATGGTTCACTTGTGTGGACGTTCGGTCAGAGAGTTAGAAGAGGTGTGGATGGGGAGGGCGAACGTGTACAGTCAGGTTTATTGAGATTATGGCACAAAATCAATATAACACAGATCCTGCTGTTGATGCTGATCGATTTAAAATTCGAGAGGCAAGGATAGTCGGCAACATTCTTAGAAATGGTTCATAATCACACACTTTATCAAATCAGTTCACTGTACCTTCACAACCGGGACATGCATGTAGGGAGACTCGAGCTCTCGCCCCCACATGGATGCCGAACGTTCAGCGACAAGAAGGAAACTGGCCGATACAGTGGGTCCGAATCCTAAATACCATGCATACATCTTTAGTGACAATTAATATATTTATATTATATATATTTATTATACAATCATAAATTTTATATTTCTCCAAAAATAATCTGTTAACTTTTTGCGTTCATTCTTGTCGCTGAACGCGCCTCGCCTTTCTCCAGGATTATTGTAGATAGGTTCCTAAAATTAACTTGGTCAGCGGCGCACTGATCCGCCAAGGGGCGCAGCAATGCGCTGCTGAGCATCCACTTAACAGGTCCGTTGAGAAATGGAGAGCAAACCAGTGCCCATCCATTTGCCAGCGGCCTTTTTAGCAAAACAGTGTTTGCCTCGTGATGTGACTTAAATAACAATCATTACTAAAAATATCACAAAATTGTTGTTGATAAAATGAAAAAATAAAATGAGCCACTTTATTTACATGGGGGGTAGAGGGGTGACGGTAGAGGGAAAAGGGTAAAAAGTCCTTTTTCATGTGGCTCACATTAGGATCACTCTGTGTTCAATTTCGGATGTCCTAAAAATAGATCAATAACAACAACTAGGTTAAGGACCTCTCTCTATTCAGGTCGATGCTTAGTTTAAGAATAAGAAATCTCACCAACTCGCCATAGTCAGTTACCAACGTACACAGTATAACAAAAAAGACAAAAAAAAGAAATATATTATAAAATCTTCAAACAAAAACAGTCAAACATATAAAAATATAATAATTTTTACGCACTACTATTCTATTAGAAATTTCCAGGCAACTGACCTGGGCCTTATATATGTATAACAGTAGAAAACATAACCAAAGAAGCGCGTTGTACGACTCCAACAGAGTGTTCAGTTATTGTTTCCTGTCAGCTAAGCTGGGGACAAGCCGAGTACGCGTAGCCGAAAGCGAAGCAAAGTAGCGTTAGTTCTAAAATGCCAACTACAAAGTCACTACCGCGCAGCACATGCTTTCACCTCCATCTGATGGGTTCACCTGTCACTGCTCAGAAACATTTTTTTTTCAATTTATTATACCTCTTGATCACAATTTCAAGAGTTTTTCGTCTGGACTAGTCCAGAAAACTCCTTAGAGAATAGTCGATTTAGGGCCTTGACCTCGATTTACAAAAGCCCATTGAGTCTTAGGTTAGGAGGAGGCAAATCTCCCAAATCAGTAAAAAATGTTAAATTCAAATTGGAGTGAGTCCAACCATAGAGAATTATGTTTCAAGACCAAGGCAACAGAAACATCGAAATCAGCACGTTTTCAACTAAATAACACGAAAATTTCTTCATGTCTGTTCTTTAGCAGCTTGTTTTTAAACATTTTTCAACCCATCAGCTAACAGCTCGTTCACACGGCGACATTAATGTCGCGACATCTAATGTCAGTTGAACGTCACAGTTAGTGTCACATATCAAAATGGTTTGATGTACGACACCGCGACACTGGCTACTGCCACGGCATTAGACGTCACGTCATTAATGTCACCGTGTGAACAAGGTTTAAGAGTGAAAGTGCCACCCAGTCGTTACGCCACTGCGTAATTGTACAAGCGACACCGCAAAAAGGACTTCTGACATCTGATCAGGATCTACGTCAAAACATTTTCGATTTATCATCAACAACAACTGTACAATAAAAAAATCACAAACGAATTTAAAAAAATAAAATAAACATGAAAGAATCACAAAATTTCCTTATTTGGTACGAATCGTCGAACAAGTGGAAGCCAAACAATCAATTTCGCTAAACAAACACATTAATTGTCATGATAGCGATTGGAATTAAACAAACAGATAGAAAACCAATTAAAAATAATAAAATTAAACAAAGCGAAAGCACAAAGTTAAGAGGCTATAGAGTGGGGGTGGGGGGGCTGTGAAACTGTTGTAAAGGCTGGTTTTCGTCGAACGCGAAAACTGGCCTTAATTGCATCAAGCGTAAATAACAAGCTACGGGGTAAGGCTAAAGCTAACTCTATTCACTATGTAAATATAGAATAGATAATATCGGAACTAGGGACACATGCAATATAATTTATAACAATACAATACGGGTTAAGAAAAATGCTTATACGCTAACTACCAACTACTAAAAGGGCTGTGGAGGCGTTATAGTTGGTAGGCCCCGCCTACTTTGGGGTTGAGGGCAAATCAGCAATTGCCAATCGCTCACCACAGCCTGCTACGGTAATAATAATCATATACAAGCATTGGGTAGGTTTACACTTAGTTGGTACTACTTAAAAGTATCGCCGGCGTCCACAGGGCCTATTGGTGGTTGGTTGTTCAACAAACTTAATCTAAACGAATCAGAGGCCTGCAGAAGCCGACAGCGGATGATTTATCCAAACTTGTCCAATTTCATAACGCTAAAACCACAGACGTAAACGTAAATATTTATAAAGTTATCACAGTGGAGTCACCGCTTACATTATGAATAAACTGCACAAACTGAACTGAGTTATTAGTTAGAGAAGGTTAGTTGGCTGAAGAATGTCGAATCGACCAGTCCAGAAAATCGATCTCCAAACGATCACATTTGGGAAAAAAATCACTTCAGAATGGGGGCGCGTCCATTGATTGTCGTCGTTAAAAGCGTTTTGGCTCAACGTTTCGGACACGTCCAAAGCTGGTACGAACGGGTTTACTCAAGCGACAGTTTGGGCTAAATCACCCCGGGGGTTGTGCCGGATCTGTGACATGCGCAACGAAACTTCCATTCAATTTGCTCAATCATAGTGAAGAAAATACGTGAAACATGGACGGAACACGTTACTGGATTCCTCAGCTTGGAAACTACATTGAGGGAAATTGGAATTTTTTGCGTATTTATCACACATAAAGAAAATGTCATTGAGTTAGAGGCGAATTTACGTGAGGCTTTCAACTTAATAATCGCACGAGCACATAAAAAACCCTTAAAGGTGTATTTAGTTAGTCAATAACAATCAGATCAATCGCTTGTTGCACCAAATATAGAAAAGCTTAAAAAATTTAGTAAGTAGAAGACGCGAGAAGAGAGTTGTGGCAAGATAATGAGGCTTCAGACTCCTTCAAGTAAATTTATTTAATTTATTCAAAAGAGAAATTGACATAAATGCAAGTAAAGGCTCGTTCACACGGTGACATTAATGTCGTGACATCTGTCGTCCACGACAATGTCATTGTCTGAACAGCTGAAGGTCACAGTGCCGCGACGTCAGTGTCACCTATCAAAATGGTTTGATGTGTGACCCCGTGACACTGGCTACTGTCACCGTGTGAATCAGCTTTAAGTGTTCACTGAGTTGGCGGTATATAAATCTTAACTGGTCATTTAGTGAGTGAGTGGAAAGTTGTGCGAAAAATCGAATGAAAACAGTTGTGCTCACCGTTAAAAGCAATGATAGAAATGAGCCTGACGACACGCAATTCTTCTTCAAAGCTATAGAAGAGGATGTAAAAGAGGAAGAGTAAATGTTACATATACTGGATCTTCTGTTTGATGGGGATCAACACGCACAAAAGCACAAAGACTTAGTGAGTGAAATTGAAGTTTTGAATCGGGAATCAATACATTGATGGTGTCCAATGCGCCCAGTGGTCGCAACTAGGAAAAAGATTGAAGTGCGTTTTGAGAGCTTAGTTGAATTCTGTGAGTGAATGGCTTCAATGGGCATGTCACAGGATTTCCAGCAGCAGAAGCAGGAAACAAGATGGATAGGCTGAAGGTAGAGGCATTGAACGCGCATAACCCAATATAGAGGCAAAACCGAGCAAACGATGCTGCGCACTACAAGCAAAGCAGAGACCTGCGCTCTGACATGGAAGCTCTCACTCTATATCATGGTATTAAAGGGAAAGACCATATATAGTAGCATGTTTGTCTGTGATGGTGTGTAATGTGGATGGGGCGGGAGAAAAATGAACAAAATCGAACCGAAAAAACGAAGCTGAACTGGTTGAGTGGTGAGTTCGTCTAAACGCGCTAAAAGCTGCTCTATAGGTCACCCTAAACCTCGTCTGGTACTCGACAAACTAAATTATTCCTTAACATTTGATTGGTACCGTTTTTTTACTCGTGACAAAAAGAGACAAATATGCTACTACCAATATAATATTATTATCGATGTGTGTTGATTTTTGTATAATTTACAATATAAATGTAACGAGTTTGTTAGAATAATTTGTTAGACCTAGTAAACTTTAGAACACTATATAAGATGAGTAAAGTAACTCCCTTATGCGAGTTTGTCCGTTATGACCTACTTCATTATGTACAGAGAGCCTGCCTAAAGGCGCATGTCCGCATTAGCACACTAAACATTTCCGTTTTGCTCGACACTAGATGGCATCACCTTGTAAATCCCGCCAGTGCGACCAACGACGGAAATGCGCCCTCTGCAGGCCGAACACAAAAATATACACATTCACTCAAACAACCCGATATCACACGTGGCGCAACTCTCTCGCCCTTTAATACCATCGACGTATTAAAACAGTCCTAAATGCTTAATGAGGAACTTGTAAAAATATCTTCTCTTTACTGGGAGATATCGAGTTATCAGTGTTGTCTTGACTAGACCAAGACCATAAGCTGACTTATGATGACGTAAAACCGTTGTTCATTTTTGTTAATTAATTGTATTTCTAGGAATACTGGACATCGACTGAGGTGGAGATGCGGACATGCTTCAGTCTATACAAGGTAAGACAGTCATTGGACTTTAAAGCTTGACATTTAGGAACATTTAATTAGGGGTGTATTTGATTCGATGGCCTTGATGAGTAAAAGAGGATCACAGTGTAAACTGGCAACCAATCGAATATCTCCCAAAACGGAAACCTGCACCAAAGGAAGAACGACTCAACCGTCACTGGCCGCTATTTAATTGATTTGACATTGACAGTCAGTGCTACCAACCGATGGCCATTTTAAATCGTTGTTCCTTTGGGGCGATTTCCCTACAACATTGCTGTACACTAAGAGTGCCGTTACACCTTATGTGACATCAGAGTGAAGACCGTGTTAGTTAAACAGCTAATCGCGCAACCGGAGCGCAATTTCCGTCCGATTGTCGCCTAAATTTTAGAATATAACGGTCAACTGGATGTCCGGAAAGTAACCAGGAACCATGCGCTCACTCATTCGTTCGCTCACAAACAACTCGCACACACACACACACACACACACACACAAAATCGTCTAGTCGCTATGAAACCGAATCTATCCATCATTAGAAAACAATATAATCTGTTTGATTGGCCAATTCAACGGCCAATATGTATATAATGTATAATAAAAACGTCTATGCAATATATAAACATATGATAAATAAGGTTTCGGTGTTAGTCGTTGTGGCTACTACAGGTAGGAGGAGAGGGCGGCCATTACGGGGGCGGGGGGCAGCGCAACAGGTATGTGGTAGTACTTGCAGGCGTTCCTGCTGCACTGACCTTTGGCCGCGTCACGACAAACCGCCACTCGGTTCTCGATCATTTCAACTCCGTCTCCTGCAAAATAGACCACCTTTTACTACTACAACTCTTTAAACTGTCAAAAAAGTTGACACTTTGCTATCTGCCAACATTCCAACATATGTCAAAGTTTGGGTAGTGATTGTGCTCCATCTTGATTGGGATATTTTGAGCTTAAAACACTGGAAAAAAGCGGTTTTGCTCAAAGCCTACTATCTCAGTTTTTAGTGCGGCAAGTTGATATTTTGTAATCTGTCAACACTGTGACATCTGTCAAGGTTCGGGCATTTCATGTGAATCATTTGGAATAGAATTCCCGGAAGTGTGATGAAATTCTATAAAAAAAAACAAAAATTGAAGTTGCTGTCGCCCTCGCAAGTCAAACATCTCAGATTTTACTGGTAAAATTTGACATTTTACAACTTATGCGTCTTTGACACATGTCAAAAGGGCTGGCTAGAAACAAAAGCAATTTTCCAATGCCAACTTAGGTGGGAGAACGCAAAACCATCGACCATTTCCATTTCAAACAGCCTCTGTGTGAACAAGCCTTAAGACTTCTCTAAAACAAGCCGCTTTCCAGGTTGGCATTTTTCTCACATACGTCAAGGGCGCCATTTTAGAGGAATCGTCCATTTTGTCGTTTACCAAGTTTCAGATATGAAAATGGAATTTTAGGCCACTTTCAATCTGGCGCGCGAAAGACACTAAAACTGTCCTCAAATGATCAGTAAATGTCAAAAGAGATAGACTTTCGAGGCCATTCCTTGAAACAAGTGGGTTTTTCGGGTTTTTAGGCCGTCGTTCGGTAGAATTTCTTCTTGACGTTTCGCAAGCACGTGTGGCTTGCATCTTCAGAAGTGGTTTGCTTGAACGCTTCATCAGACAGTTGATAAGCAGTTCAATCAGAACACTTCTGAAGGATGCAAGCACCACACGTGCTTGCGAAACGTCAAGAAGAAATTCTACCGAACGACGGCCTAAAAACCCGAAAAACCCACTTGTGATCAGTAAATGATTCCCTTTGGGTTCGGTTGCAAAGCAGATTCGGGATTTTTCAAAATTCCAACGGTACTTTTACGTAGATTCTCCAAAAAGTATTGAAGCTGGGCTTGAAGCCGCCTTTCAAATGTACTTTTAACATCTTGAAGCGCTCTTCGGCAACTGTGGTAAATGTGCCATTATTGGACCAATCGAGGCTTTTAAAAAGGGCCAAAAGCTGAATTGAAACTGTTGTCTGAAGTCGGTCTTCAAGTTTATTCAAGGTGTTGAGGATGTTGAAGCCTATTTTCACCTCGGTATTTTTTACAGATTTCAGACTAATGCTTCAGTGTGTCAAACCTCTGAAAGTTCACAATTCAAAGTGGCTTTTCGCTTTTAAAATCTCCTTCCAGAAATTCTTGAAGTCAGTTTTCAAGTCCTTTTTGCCGAATTCCATAAAATATGAAATTGAAGTTAATACATTTTTCGACTATTGGCCGCAGAAACTCATAGTATTTATTTGATTTTTTCGGCTTTTGCTTCAAATTCACTTGAAATTGTTGAAGTCGCTTATCGGTGCTTAAGAAGTTTAAAATGACTAAAAATAGCGCCTTGAAGCTAGAACACCGACATGAAAAGCGACTTCAAGCTGAAGTTCGCTTCGAAGGCGAAACACACCACTGCAGGTGTGGTTTTTTGGAGATAAAAGCCCAGATTTCGGAAGTGTTATTCTCAGGCTAAACCCAGCTGATGAGAGCTGATAGGCTCAAAACCGGTCCCAAAAATTAAAAAAAGTGCGTGAAATGAACATTAAAAGTACCAAGAGCGCCTTACCTTCCTGTAGATGTACAAATTTGCAAGTTGGCCGGGTGCAAAGGCCACGATTAAAATCTTGGCACACCGGGAGGGTGTCCAGTAACTGAAAAAACACAACACTATTAGTTAACAGACCAACCACGAATTCAATACGGGAAAATTAAACTTAGTTGGTTGACAAAACGGTTGTTTGCTCGTTTTTGTTTGTTTTGATATAATTTTTTTTCGTTTTAATGGCACTGGTGCAGATTATGCGCCCGTGATTGAGGCCGGTTAGAGATAATTCAATCATTCTGCAGCACGACAAAATCAAAGTCGAAAAAGCCAAAAAAAAAAACAGAAAAATCATTCGAAAGCCAGGACAAAGGAAATCTGGGACAAACTGAGTGTGTGAATGCAGCGATTCAGTCAAATTTCTTCAAGCAAGTGACAATTGACAGCGGCCATGTATGTTTGGCATAGAGCCCATCAGAAATCCAACGGAATCACCCGTTATATCTATTAAAAAAAAAAAAAAAAACAGTCCAAGCTGATGGCAGCAAAGAGGCCGAAACCAAAAGCGGAGTCAAAACCAAGAACATGATCGGTGTATTTCATGCAGAATGTTTGAAAATCTTCGCCTAAGATGGGCCTTCGAGTGGTACCGGCAGGTACCACTCGACGCCCATCGAATGCTAAACAATTGGCAAAATCAAAAGCGTATCCTAAAATAGAGCATTCAGAGAGAGAGAGAAAGAGATATATTGAAAGTAAAACAACAAATCACTAGTTAAGTAAAGCTTGTTCATAACAGAGATTGCGTTTAAGCCGAGCAAAGCTCGGGGTTGGAGTTGCGCAGTTTTAGTCACTGTGCCACAAACCGAACAAGCTACAATGCTAAAGATCACCGGGTGCTCCGAAACTGAAATCATTTGTATCAATCAAAAACTGTATGGTAAACAGGCACATTTCGGAACACTCAGTGCGCAAGTGACATCAATCGGAAGCAGCATGATTGTTATTAAGGGGGGATGATTAAGGCAAGAATCGCATTAAAAGCAACAGCATTGTAACTTGTTAGCCAATCAGAGGTTCATGCCAGCTGTTCTACATTGCCATTTGGTGGGGGACGGCGCCAGCCGGTTACCAAGTAACGTAAATCTGGCACACGTCCCTCTACTTACTACTTAAGGGGCATTTAGGTTATGTAGTACAGCTCACAGGAAGTTAAACAACGTGAATACCTGTCCTTGCTCGTCAGTGTAGATCACAAATGGGGCGTTGGATGGCGCGCCATTGTCTAATGTCATCATGCAGAGATTTTGTGCATCAGCAAGAAGCAGCATCGCAGCCAGTAACAACAGTACGAGTTACACAGCCAGTACGAGTAAGTAATTAAACCCACCAGACACCACCATGTATGAGTTTGTTTCGGTTTGGAAAAAGCAGACGCGATCGGTTCGGTTACCGTTCGTACGGTTAGCGAACGGAAACGAGCAAAGTAACGACAGAAAACGTCAAAGGGGGGCGTGTCCCCAGGTCCCAATAAACACCGCACAATTTGAATAGGAAAAAGTGTGTGTGAGAGAGAGAGACAGTGGTGGACGCGGCAAATCAGACATGGGCAAGCATGAAACAGAAAAGCAAATCAAATTGATTCGTCATTCCTTACTGTTTGATTGGGTGATGTTCAGAAGGATGTCCTTTGGATTAAAGACACTTTAGCATGTGCCAAAAAGAAACGACTTGCAGTTAAAAAAGGAGCGAAAATGGGTGCTCTTCATGGGTGTGTATTTCACTTTTAACCAATTTTATTTATGGAAATATCGCTTCAAATCGAATCCAAAACCGGATAAACAATTAAGGAAGAAGTAAGACAAAGCCATAAAAAAACCGTAAAAAAGAGCTTAAACGAAATTACTGTGGATAAAAGATTGAGTTTCTAATTTATTTAAGTGTTGCGTTTATCGACCGAGAGATTGATGAAAAAAACAGTGTTTTTTTGTTCCTACGTGTCGGTTGCATTTACGCCATCATCACGGTTATAGAGCTGAGACAGAGCGATCTCACACTTAAGCATAATACATGCAAACGAATATTGAACGAGAAACATCGACACAAAAAAAGGGAAACCAAAACCATATCATACAACATTTCTTAAATTAAAAAAATATATAAAGATGTAGAATTGAAGAAGACATTAAAACTTCCTTCTTTCCTCTCGCCAAATAACACAAAAGTAAACAGGAGCGACAGAGGATAAACACAATAGAATTAAAGTAATTAACATTTTAATTTTTTTTATAATTTAATATTTGGCATCTTAGAGAGACGCACTCACAAAACAAACAATCACTTATTTTGCTTAAGTCTGAGATCCATTTCTTCCGGAATCTATCGATGATAAATAAAGTCAAAACTAGAATCTTTCAAAACAAATTTTACGTCCATAATTTTTTTGTAATTTTTTTAAACACGATTATAATTTTTCATTATTTTAACTTGTTTAATTTTTTATTGCTTCTCGCGGTTCAATATTTTTGAGTCTCCCTATGTATTTTTAGGGTTTTATTCGAAAATTCTTCCAGAACATGCCAGTACCATCTCAGACTGAATTGGAGCTTTAAACATCAACCTGCTCGATTTATAATCTAGTTTTGCTGTCGAGCATCCAAGCCCTTTGTCAATTTAGCTCCGCCTACTTCTGGGGCGTGTGATCTCTTTCTATTACAGGCACTTATAATTTGGTTCTGTTCCACTCACACAGAGATGGTACGCTTGATCCGACATCCTTCTGAACGTTGCCCAATGGCAAAAATCCAAGAGTATTTGAAAGAAAAATAATCAAACCATCAAATCGGTGAAGTGGAAAAGAAAAAAGCGAAAAACAACAGTTAAAATAGGATTACTTACAACTGGAAATCTACCAAAATATAGAGTAGCTGAAATGGGATCTCCTAAAGCAAAAGCGGTCGGGGACTGTTAAAATAGGATATTAAACAATTGTAAATAATGAGAAGGAAACAAGCTGTTACAATGTGTGTGGGACAAATCTGCGTTGCTACAATTAGTCTATGCTGCTGGAATTCTGCAAACATAACATATTAGATATGGATAGATCATATGTAAATCATAAATGTATGTAAATCATCGAGATCAAAATGTATACTTTACTTACACTACAAGCTACGGTTTATTTGAGCCAATAATAATTGTCCCCAAGCATATGGGCATTGATAAAACGGTTCTAGGACATGCACAAATGAGACGTGGCCAAGTACAACTACACCGCTAATTGTCGGCCACTAATATCCACACTGTTTACTTAAATCAGTTAATTTACGTACTCGGCAACCATTTGGTAGTGGATAAGCCTAATTAAATTGTCGAGAAAGCACGCCAATGGTGTGAGGTCAAACAATACCTACCGCTACATAGAATATAAGTCACATAGTTTCAAATATACAAACTCATCACTAAAACTGGGAACGTAGCTGAATATTCGAATACAATTGAAAATATTCCCAGTCTTAGCCGCTAAACGGTGAAGAAACTCTGGCAAAGCAACAACCGATTATCCAGGTTATTAGATAAGAGATGACGTTGTGCAATGTGCTCTGAGCGCGGAGTGGAAGCGGTTGCAGCCAAGCGGCTGCAACTACTCGACTCGCGTCGTCTCCACCGAGACTCAGAAGGTTAGAGTGAGTGCTTCAGAAGACGGTTAGGGGAATCGGTCTATACAGATGAGCAGTAGATTGCACATTACACAAGCTGAAGCCAGATTTTCAGCGAAGTTTCACCTTCGCCAGCCTCAGTCTGATTTCGTTCGTTAAAGTTCATGGCGGTGGCCAGATTTTTACTCTCAAATGTTTGTCACTTTTATTCAAAAGTTGCAAGTGCAAAAAAAAAGGCTTTCATTGTGCACACAGACTGAAAAAAAATTGGATATATTCATTTTAAATTTGCGCATAGTGGAAAAGGGTTTTTTCTTCCGCATTTGCACACCCTGTACAAGAAGTCTTTAGACAAATCTGAGGTTTCATAGATTTTTCCGAAATGTTAAATCTGAACCGACTACATTGAAAGAAACCGTCCAATAAAATTTCGCTAAAATCCAAACTTAATTTTTCGAGAGTGAAATCGCCATTTTAACACTCAAACTTGTACATTTCCAAAAATTCGAAAGATATTAACACATAAAGCTTTAGAGGCATTGAATTAAAAAAAAATTAAAATTTTGCGAGCAATGTTTGAAAGAAACCTCCAAGCGTGAAGCTGAACGCTTTAAAACAAAAATAGGTGGCAAAAGGAAACTTCCACTCGTTGTAGATGAAGGCTGTGGGCACGTGTGAACGAAATTTCACTCACATTCAGAGACTTTTGAACTTTGAGCAAAATAAAAACCCTCATATTGTGCGCAAAGTAAGAAAAAATCGCTTCTTGAAGGTTTGCGTCGATGTTCATTTTAAATGTGCTCGCCGTGTACAAAATGGCTGAACTTAACTGATTTTTCAGAAACATTTAAGCTTGACAGGCTGTATTGAAAGAAACCTCCAAACGTGCAACCCTTTTAAAGGTACCTTCCTAACTTGGCTCACCGTGTAGAAAATTAACCAAACTGCATTTTCGCAAAATTATCACTCAAATCCCCGGACCTATCGATTTTTCATGAGCATTCAAGCGGTATTGAAAGTAACCTCCACACTTGCAACTTGCTGCCTTGAAGCGCATAACTCCAAAACCAGTAAACTCAGTCAATTGAAAGTCGTGCACAGTTTAAATGAATATCTGCGGTACATTTTGGCAAAATTTAATTAAAATCCAAGCATCGCTCGAGTTTTCAGAAGCCTCCAAACTTCAGACTCAAACAAAAAACAAACCTTCAAACTTCCACAATTTCCAACCATGCATTCAGATCGAGTTTAAATTTGCGCACCGTGTACAAAGAGATTTAAAGCTATGGAACCACAAAAGGTTACTAAAGACCGAGAACACACTGAATTTTCAGAAGCTTTCAAGTTTAAGAGGCTGTATTGAAAGAAACCTCCACACTTGCAACTTGGCGCCTTGAAGCGCATAACTCCAAAACCAGAAAACTCAGTCAATTGAAAGTCGTGCACAGTTTAAATGAATATCTGCGGTACATTTTGGCAAAATTTAATTAAAATCCAAGCATCGCTCGAGCTTTCAGAAGCCTTCAAACTTCAGACTCGAACCAAAAAAAAACCTTCAAACTTCCACAATTTCCAACCATGCATTCAGATCGAGTTTAAATTTGCGCACCGTGTACAAAGAGATTTAAACTACGGAACCACAAAGGGTTACTAAAATCCGAGAACACACGGAATTTTCAGAAGCTATCAAGTTTAAGAGGCTGTATTGAAAGAAACCTCCACACTTGCAACTTGGTGCCTTGAAGCGCATAACTCCAAAACCAGTAAACTCAGTCAATTGAAAGTCGTGCACAGTTTAAATGAATATATGCGGTACATTTTGGCAAAATTTAATTAAAATCCAAGCATCGCTCGAGTTTTCAGAAGCCTCCAAACTTCAGACTCAAACCGAAAAAGAACCTTCAAACTTCCACAATTTCCAACCATGCATTCAGATCGAGTTTAAATTTGCGCACCGTGTACAAAGAGATTTAAAGCTACGGAACCACAAAAGGTTACTAAAGATCCGAGAACACACTGAATTTTCAGAAGCTTTCAAGTTTAACAGGCTGTATTGAAAGAAACCTCCACACTTGCAACTTGGCGCCTTGAAGCGCATAACTTCAAGACCAGTAAACTCAGTCAATTGAAAGTCGTGCACAGTTTAAATGAATATATGCGGTACATTTTGGCAAAATTTAATTAAAATCCAAGCATCGCTCGAGTTTTCAGAAGCCTCCAAACTTCAGACTCAAACCAAAAAAGAACCTTCAAACTTCCCCAATTTCCAACCATGCATTCAGATCGAGTTTAAATTTGCGCACCGTGTACAAAGAGATTTAAACTACGGAACCACAAAAGGTTACTAAAGTCCGAGAACACACTGAAACTTCAGAAGCTTTCAAGTTTAACAGGCTGTATTGAAAGAAACCTCCAAACTTGCAACTTGGCGCCTTGAAGCGCTTAACTCCAAAACCAGTAAACTCAGTCAATTGAAAGTCGTGCACAGTTTAAATGAATATCTGCGGTACATTTTGGCAAAAAAACCTCCAAACTTCAGACTCAAACCGAAAAAGAACCTTCAAACTTTCACAATTTCCAACCAGGCGTATAAATCGACTTTAACTTTGCTCACCGTGTATAAAATGCCTTACACGTCCAAACTTTAGGCAGAAATTAAAAAAAACTTAGAAAAGAAACTGGGGAAACCTGTGAAGACATGGAGAAACGGAGATTTAGATTCCGTTTAAATGGTGTCATAATGACAAAAAAATGGTAACTCGCAGCTTGTTCAATTGATTTTGAACTCATGAACGGGAAAAATTCATAAAAAAGATTCGGAAACCTTGAAACTTGAACCCTTAAATGCCTTAAACTTCCAAGCTAAGAACGCTGGGAAAACTGAAGCCCAAAATTTTCGCAACTTTGATCCTAAAAGTTCAAAGAAGCAAAAACCTTTCAAATAGAGCCCAACTTTATAATCAGAACCAGGTTGACGGTGTCTGTTGTTGTTTCGGAAAGTTTCACTGTTTTTCAAAAGCATCACTACTGGCGGTCATAAGTTTGAGAGTAAAAAGTGCCACCGCCACTACCCGATGGTTGAAGTGAACTCCCACACTTTACTTTTTGCGCTCAGAAGAGCTCCGATTTGCTAGTTGGCAAGCTATGGCATGTGAGAGACAGAGATTGGCGTCTTTGACACCGCTGTTAACTGATTGGAAATCTGTTTTATCATCATTAAGTAAGCGGCGACAAGCAATTATGAAATATGCAAGGAACTTACTGAGTATCGGTAATTCAGCGACACCTGAAAAAACAACATCAGTCAGCTAACAACCCCTCTATGTATCGTTTAGAGAGTAGAATCGCGGGACAGGCACAAAGTGAGCAGATATTTTACAAAATAAAAAATGTAACAGCCGCGCGCCAAACAGATGCAGCGACCACGTGTAGATGCTATGACTGCATCGGTTCGGCGCGCCTCGTATAGTAGGCATAGCTTCCCAACAGCAACAGAGTGAATGTTTAAGTTGATTGCGATAGTTGATGGACTACCAAGCGTTAGTTCAAGTTGGTTCAAGTGAGAAGCGTATGGGTTTACATCGTCAAATTAAACAATCACAAAAAATAAAATGCAGACTCAAAAGTTGTCAGAGCTCTGAATCCCCCGCGGTCACTAAGAGAGCTAAAAAAGCTTTGAGCGGCACCGGCAAATGTCGACTCTCCCAAATAGAGGAGTGCAAGGAGAAACATAAAGTAAATAATCGGGAACGTTGTCGATAGGTAGTTGAAATAATAAGCAAATGATTAATAAAACAAATATCATGCATTTTCAAGCATTATTATTACAAATAGTAGCAGTGATAATACATACACCTCAGGATTAGAACAATACGGTACACATTAAAATCAATAATCAATTTTACGAAAAAAATAAGGGGGACTGTTTGTAACACTAAAATGGCAAATGTGACCCACACCTCTTTAGCTAAGCGTGATCAGCAGCCTAAAGGCACTACATTATTGTAAGTCGAGTTTAAGGTGGCTGGCAGCTGATTACGCACACTTCATTCAGCATTTCAACGAGCCTCAACCTCAACTTGGACCTAGACACTTCACATTTTTTTGTTCAATTTTCATCTTATTCTCTGCTGCTCTTTGTTATCCCACTAGAACTGTCAAGGAATCGCGCGAAGAATACACTAAAACGAATATCCAGTTTCAGAACGTTCACAAAAATCATGCCAAATCAAGCTTCAGTTTTAATCACTAGATGCAAAGTCTGGTTAGGTAAGTGGCTTCAAATGTTGCAACGTGAGCTCGAGTGGCAATTTTATGAGGAACGCACCCACTGTGTTCAGTTTCATTTTATGTCAGAATTCCACAAAAAGACGACCTAGAAAACTTCAAAAATTAACTTTTTAATCCCGATATTTTTACTGCGTTGACTTTAAACGGCTTCAAATACTGCAACATCAGATCGAGCCCATTCAAATTTAAATGTTGGTAAAAATGCCCCCAGAGAAATAATTTTTTTAAACCGGATTATAATCCATGTAGAGCGGATTGGAGCAAGAGTGGCAATTTTCCAAAATATTCCGATAATTTATTATTTTCTCGGGTAATTGGTACAAAAAACGTCCATTTTACAGCGACTAAAACTCCAGTTTTAACAATGTGGATGGCTTTTTTGCAACACTGACGCAAAAGTTCGTTTTAATGTTAAAAGCTGCAACGTCAGGTCGAAAGCCATTTTTAAGCAAAAACGGTTCGAATTACTTTACGCGCGTATAGAAATATTTTTGGTTTTGGCAAAAATTAACCAGAAGGTCAAATTTTCGACTATTTTGAGTGTAACTTATTTATTGCATCGCCTGTTTTAACGACTTCAATCCATTTACAGCGACATTTTTGGTGTTTTTTCAAAAAAAAAACCTGAAAAGTTCATTTTTTCACATTTTATGAGGAGTGTAGATACGCGCAATATTTGAAATAACGCAATAATTTATTTTTTCTGTGGCAAATTGGCACAAAAAAGACCTTTTACGGCCAAGAAAACATCATTTTGAGCAGTGTTGATTGCTTTTGAAACACTGAGGCGAAAAATAATTTTATGATATATTAAGCTTCAGTTTGTGTGATTTATTGATTTAATTGCATTATTGAAATTTTTATTAATTTTGGCACCCAGAAAGGAACTATTTCGACAATCTCAGCTAGAGTGTAAATAAGTTTTGCAACGGCCGCTTTAGCGACTTGAAAATGAGTTTAAAATTGATTTTGAGCGACATTTGGATAGTGTTTTCGCGAAAAAATTCCTGAAAATTTCCCATTCAACTTAAGCTTCAGATTATATCATTTCATACTGTGGACGCGTACTCGCGCTTTTTAATCGAATAAAACTGTTTTTTGGGGGGTAAATGGACACAAGAAATTATTTTTTACCTTCATCAAAGTCTTATAATGTCGATGTTCAGCTGATGCGATTTATTGCCATGGCTTCAAATGACCCAAAAATTAAATTTTCGACCGAGTTTAAATAAGTGATGATTGCAACAGTTTTTGCAAAAAAATATAATAATATAAATAATAAATAATATAATAAAATATTATATTTTTTAAAAAAAATATATAATAATAAATAAAAAAATATAATAAATATAATAATAAAGCCCCGAAAAGTGCATCCCCCATTACAACAGCTTCAGAATAAAAAAATTATTGCAACGGTTTCTATTGTTGAAAAAAATGCGCTTTGCATCCCGATTGAAAGGAGACGACTGCAACAAACGCAATAAGAATGAGCTCTAAAAACTGAAGCCTGCATTTGAGGCGATTCATTGAAAATGGCATCAGATTAGGCAACATTCGATGTAAAACCGTGGTTTCTGCTAATTAAAAAAGGCTAAAATTGTTGCAAAAATAACGTGTAAAGCAGCTCAGTGACCTTTCAGTTTATCAACGTATTCCTAGAGCAGCGGAAAAATCGCTAAACATCGCAAAAGCAGCGTAATTGAAAACGATTGAAATAAACTTGCAAATGAGTTTAATTGCGGATTGAAAGAGCGAGTTCAGCTCGCGTAAATTTAACCAATATATGGAGCAAAGGTGGCGGTTTGAATGCATTTCAATTTGAACTTGAGTAGTAAATAATAATAATTCGATAACCGTTTAAAGAGGTTTCGCGACTTGAGGGCCCATGCTGGAGGGAAACCGCGATAGTTGGACGCGCTTGCTAATCACACTGAATAAGCAAAGAACCATGAGGGTTAAGAAGCACAAGCACTAAGACAAATATGTGTTGTTGATTCGTAAGCATGCAATCTGAAGTCCAAGTCGAGTAGGGTCGTCAAAAGCTCAATAATTACGGCCTTTACCAAAAAACAAAACGAGCTACTAGCGATAGCCTAGTACTATCCTGCCTAGTAACATAGTAATCCTACTTAAAAATGCAACGTTTATATAGTTTTTAGTGTGTTCGAATATCTTCATATGTATGTATATCTAAAGTCAAATAGACAAATACTTATTAATATAATGATTTAGATTACATGCATCACAACTGGTCGTACGGGTCCGTACTAGTAAATTATCATCTTCTTTATCATTAAATGCTAACTAGTAAGACACATGTTTAATATTATAGGATAATACATCAAAGTACCACTTCTAAAGTCTAGCCTATATCTTACAAGGTAAAAATATGGAACTACGTTGCACACAGAACAAATATTTAGCGCCAATTCTTTACAAACAACTCTAAAACGTCACAGTCAGATATTTACAGCTGCTGATTTGGTTGAGTAGACTTCCAGCTTGCCGGACGGATACAAGATACGGATTTCTCTAAAACTTGAACAGGAACGTGCCCGATCAGCACTGGAAATCTCTCGGAAATTGCACTAAAACGAAGCCTAAACATTTGTTCCACATACAAACTTAGCGATTTAACTGAAACGACACGATTAACGCAGGTGCTACATTTTGTGCTTGGAGATCGAACACAGGAAGACCAAATAACAACAGCCGTTCCGGCTACAAGTTAGAACGTTTACAGTTAATTAAAATAGGAACGAAACGAGCCAGTGTCTTGCCGAACACACGAATTCAGGTCCAGACCCCGTCGGCCCAACTTCACAAAAGACTCTACTACTGTGTCAAACTACAATTTGGTCGTGTCCTTAGAAGTACATACTAATCCAAACCCAAAAAGATTTAGCTCGACATACCCAATTCATCCCATACAAAGCAGCTCCCTAATTAATCACACAGTGTCGTTGTGTTAATGAGTCGATTCTTGCAGACCATGCAAGACAGTCAGAAGAAGCCCCATGCAGCTCAAATCCGGTTCGAAAGCCGGCCATAAAGTCAACGCACAAGCGCACTACCAGTTCCCATCTGTCTATGTGTTTGAAACTTCATTCTGCATGCTTCAATTTCATCTACATTAGGCTAGTAGTCACTCTACTACAGTACGCAAAGAGCGCAAACTCCTCGAGAGGTGACAAGTAGAAACGTTGTGTGAAAAAGTGTTGACAACGTTGCGTTGCGGACAAAATAGAAGGCTGATCAGCTTTTTCAATTTGTACGACTGTACAACTTGGAAAAGGCTCATCATCCCTCATTTTCATGGCATGTAATTGTTCGAATTTCCGCCGATTTTAGACGAGAGAATAAGAGAAAATAACGTTTTAATACTTTCAACAAATCTAAAGGAAGAAACATTGGAAATGAATCGATTACAGCACAAAACCGAGAAAACGGATTTAGATGAAACAGTTTCAGTTTTCCATATACTTTACGAAATAGTAATTCGTAATTCTCAATATACAGGGTGATTCAGGTTAACCTATAATAAACCCATGTATATAATTATAATCGGACGAAAAATCAGAAATCTGACAGCAATGCACTGTCGATTTTGTGGAAGTTATAACTAAACTGAGTTCCATATAGATATATCGAGGGTGCAGATGTGTCTCGAAGCGCGGTTTCAAAGACACAATGAAACTTCACGCTAATCAGACGATGAGTGAAACATGAAATTGAAGCGACTCACACACACATACAGAGAGACATCCACCTAAAAAACACCCATCATTTGCAAATAATAGGTTAGTAAGTTGTAAGAATCGCGGCTCTAAAAGCACTAAACATTGAAAGGTAGTGAACTAGATGGCTAGGGGATTTCAAGCGGGGCGGTCAAGTGGGCCCACTAGAAGAGATGACTTTATGGCCTTGGGCAGGGAACGAGTGGACGAGGCAGATCTTTTTGGGCCGGTTGACAAGTAACTACAAAACTCGAAAAAAATGGCACTTCTAACAGATACGCTTATAATCTCTACCATGCAATTCAATTAGGCTCTCAAGTAGTATTAAACCAAATACGTATGTATAAATCCTGTTCATGCAAGTTAACTGGGAACAGTATTGTTGCTTAACGTTTACACAATACAAGGTAGTTACAATCAGCCTAACTTATCCACCAAAAAAAATCAAATCAAAATGCAACTGTATGGGGGATTAGTGGTAGATGATAGAGGAGGAGCGGGAGAGAGAACGTTGTTAGCGGTGCGAATAGCGGGATGTGAGGGTATCACAGTATCGAGGCACTCGCCTACCGGCACGGGCTTGAAACCACTATTTTTGACTAGATCCTTTAACGTTTACAAGATAAAAATATAATCTAATAATATATAACACGATAATTTTGATAAAAGAACAAACATGGCAAAACACAGGCGACAACTTTTTACACCAAAAAGATAATAAAAAACACATTAACATAGAGAACCAACGAAAACATCAACTGGAAAGAGGACCTAGGAGGTCTTCAGCTTCTTGAATGGCTGCATAACAACATTGTTGTTGTTGTTCTGTGCTGCAGCGGCAGCAATATTTGCCGCAGAGGGCGACACTGTGGGCATTGGGGCGGCCGAAACGGTCACTGTGGGGTACTGCGCCCCCAAAAGCCCGCCACTGATCATGGGCGAAGCCGAAACGGCTGTGGTGGCCGCATTGGCGTACGCGCCCGGTCTCATAATCGAGTAGGGATTGAACTGGAAAGCGGCAGGGAGTGGCGGCTGGAGGTGGGCGCGCAATGTTAAAGAAATTCTGTTGCGCCAAAGCAGCGGAGTAAGGATGCGCTGCCAGTCCCAAGTTCAACCCTGCATTAGACGTACCAAAGCCCAAGGGCAAGTTGGCGTAGCGCATAGCGGGAGGAGGCATGCTTAAAGCTTGCTTGTTCAACGCCACCCCGGTATAGTTAAGCGGGTTCAGGTGGCTCATTTGCGAGTTGGCCAGCGATTGATTCATCGCGGCCAGTTTCACCGCTTTCGCGTAATTTTGCTGTGCGACTTCCTTGGCAAGAGCGGCTGGATCGTGAAACACGGTTACAGGCTGTGCCGGTAGGCTGTTCAAGGATGCGGTGGTGGTCACCGAAGCGGGCAAGGAAATTTGCGGATCGGCCTCCTTCTTGAACTGGTTCGGCTGCGGGGGAGGCGGCTGCGGCTGCTGCGCCGGCTGCTGCAACTGATATGTCATCGCCATTGTCACGGCCGGCAAAGAGGCGCCGCTTGCCGGATGAGCAGCTGCAGCCGCCTCCGGAATCGATGGCGAAGCAGTCGAGGAGGGGGGTGGGGCAGGCGAGGTGGGATACTCACATGACACGGGTACGAACGGCTGCTGTAGTTGCATTAGTTGTTGGTAGGTGGTAGCGTTGGGCTGGTAGACTGGAACACCAGATTTATCGGCCGCAGGTCTCTTGTAGGGCACCATGCCGGCGGGGAACGCCTGAAAAACGAATCAACTTTTCAGTCACGGGTCATCCAGAATAGACCTCACTCCTTCTCCAAAGGATCAAGTGTTGTCCTGCAGGGATTTAGGTGTCTGCCCCATTTGTAGGGCCGTTTATACGATGATACGAAAGAGTTTCTACTGGTGTTGGAGATTTTAGACGGTCGCACGATGTGACTTTTGTTTATTTACGTAACCTTTGAGCCAAAAATGACCAATTTGTTTGGTGACAAGGAGGATCAAGAGGAATCTTGGTTTCGCCCCATTCTCCGATTGCCAGCTCTTGCACTGGCTGTATCTTGTAAGCTCGCAAACCAAGATCGTTTCGCGAAATATTGCATCAGGTGGAAACCTTCCATTAAAAATTTCGTCAGATCATCCAACCAATAGAAGCACTTTCATCGTATAACGAATGGGGCAATTGCATTAGAGATTAGACTCAGTTTCAGGTGAAACATTAAAAAAAAGCAAACTCGGCCTGATACTTACAAAGTTGTCGTAATAAAACGATCCAACAGATTTCATGTCCATCTGAAACAGAACAAATAATTAGGTCGACAGTCCTCCACGTCGTGGGACAGCAAACAATTAAGCATTCGTCGGTACCATAAATGCCCCACCAATGCGAGAATCTACGGCACCCCAAATGTCGGGTTATTTTCAACATTGAAACATCTTAAACATTAGATTAGTCTACATCAAAGTAACTAGATTTACGGCAACAGCGATCACTACCCACTGTCGCTGTCGTGTACAAATCAACAACAGAAAAAAAAACAATGTTAACGGAAAATGAAAAAAACATCTAGCACATCGTCTGAGACCACTCAGCTCGGACGAGTCTCAGACGATATACAGATTAAACGGTATTGGCGGTGTCGTTGCTAGAATGTTGCGAGATCCAGTATCGTCCATTGCACCAGAGAACACCCTAAATGACCTAACATGTTAACGGCGCACTAAAAGCTAGACACTGACGTGCAAATTTCGAAAGCCTTCGTAGCGAAAAGCTGTCGGGTTTAGTTCAAAGCTCAATGTTTTAGGAAAGCGCACACATGTTGGCGTGATCTTGTTCAAAACTCTACTCTACAGTTACAAGCTGTGCTTTGGGGGCAACAAGCCCAGCAAAGGGATCAGTCTATGCAAATACGATTAATGAGCGTGGAAACCTCACACCTCAAGGCTGAGTTGAGTTCAGCTGCGGAACAAGGTCGGACGGTTAGATTTGAAGAGGCTAAAGCAAAAAGGGTGGCCTTTGAGAAATGAGGAACTAGTAGTAGTTCAAAAGTAGGTCACCTTGTCCAATACGCGGCCACATTGTTTTGAAAACGGTGCTCTCGATCAACCTCAAGCTCACGCCACTAACAATAAGGCAACAATTTAAAAAAATTAGTCCAAATGTTTTCTCATGATCAGTAGAGCCTCTTTAGGAGAAATCGGTTTATCAGCCCACGTACTTCTCATGGACCTCTATTCGTTAAGTTTGGTAGGCGGAGCCTAGAAAAGGAGGCGGAGCTAATTTTTTTAGCTCCGTGGGCAAATGCTGCTACAGTTTTACCTTACATATGTGATCAAAAGGTTTCTTTGTAGACGATTTAGAGTTTCTTTCTTGCGGTTCTGAGTTACTTTTTGCCTTTCTCATTCATAAAGTGATATGTTTTCCACGTGTTTTTGTTAGTGAAATTTTGAATCACCTACAGATACATCTAGTAAAGGCGTGAAGCAATTAAAACGGTTTTGCCATGATAACCTATACCCGTATCTACAAGTTCTGTTCCAACCGCTTCTTATACCACAGGGTTGGTGGTATAAACTTAACAGTCAACCGGGGGGTAGAAAATCCAATTGACTCTCCGGTTTAGCGAGCACAACATGACACAACCTGTAACTGTCGAGTATCACGCCCAAAATGAAGCAGCAAATGAGCTGAGCTGGTCACTCCGATGTATCTCGGTTAAGCAAATGCCTACAGCCTCTCACAACATGCTAACAACTTCAATAAGGTAGCAGTTCGGCTCTCTCTCTACAATATACAGCGTGAGTAATTTGGAAATTTACACTTTTTGGAATTTGTGCTCATCCAGATTCAGGTCAACGACTTACATTATACATGGTCGGTTTTGAAATGTTCAAGCAGTGATAGATAAAATGGAATTAAGCGATCTTCTTCAGGTGCAGGGTGAACAAGTGTGTGTGAGGTGAATACAAGAAACGCGATGTCCCAGTTTTATTGCTGCTTAACACTGGAAACAATCTGCTGAGAATAAGCTCCTAGATGGGATTAAGTGAGGTCAATTTTAAGCCAACTTTTCATATATTTTTTTAAATTTTTAAAACGAAAGTTATGAGGCCATATTATGAGTGATCTCAAACGAATCTTAGCAGAGCAAATTATTAAAAGCAATTAAGAAAGCAAACCCCCACTGGGCTTCTTCTTGTGGGGAATTTCTAGGCCTTGATGCCACCATCTGTTAATCTTCGAATTTATTTCATTTATATATACAAGTTGGAGGAGGTTACATTGAAAATGTGTTGTAACTTCCAATATAATGGTTGATTTGATCGCACTCAATCCCATTCCGTTTCGTGTTCTGCCAGCAGAGATAGCCAAGCTACGTGTTCATCCTGCACAATCAACTGCAATTCGCCGAAGAAAACCTTATATACAAAGCGCCGAATGTGGTTGTGTCTTGGAGCGGCACTAGCAAAGCATGCCCTGCACCGGTTCGTCAACCATCTACTCAGTCCCAGAGCAGAAAAAACGAAAATTCCTATAGAAGCCAGAAAGCTATGGTACAAAAGCGCCCACGTTCGCGAGTACCCGTTGAAGAGCGCCGATGTAGTCAAGAAACAAACCACTACCGGATCAGGTGTTAATAGTGTGCTTTGGTGTTAAACCAGCGCTTTCAAATTGCCGTGCTCGGGGCGGGCAACTTGCAAGCCCTGGACAACTGGAAAACAGGACAAAACCCAAAAACGAAAAAGTGTCATGCAAAGCAGGCGCAAAAGGTACCAGTAATAGATCTGTGTCGGCGGTGCATGGCTCGCGTGGCCTCTTCTTGCCAATCTCGAGGGCGGCTGCTGCGGCTGCGGCGGCGGCGGCTGCAGCCGACGGCTGCGCCAGCAATGGCGAAACGGCGGCGGGCTATTAGTAGTAGTAGCAGCACAAGACCAAGCAATCCGCACCAACGGCAGGGGGAAATAAAACAAACCAGCTCTAATTAATGTCATGTGGGTGGGCGTGGCCGTCGCAGCCGAATCGGTGCGGGCACGTGAGTAAAATTATCATGTACCAACGGTGCCCTCGCGCCTCAGCTCAAGCGCATCAGGGCACCATCTTCCACAGTAAATGTAACAAACACGAAAACTTTGAGCGGCAGGCACTGGATTAGTAACGTCTCCATGTTGATGCACTCAGTACAGCGAAAGCATGGAATACCTACAGGCCCAACGGATCAACATAACTGGAGGAAGAACTGTCTGCCTCATGTCCTTCAGTTCATTTCCCACCTACTTCATCTGCAATTATTTGCAATATACCGATTCCTCAGCACCTTCAATTATTTGTCGTTTACAGTCAGCCGATATTTAAGCTTTGTCCCCATTATGACCTTATATCTAATTCAAGTCTCATATAATTTTTTCTTCCCTGTCGTCCATATCATTTTACTCCAACCGGGTGCACCGCTTATTTTCCGGACTTGTTCTCATTTGCGGAATGGCCGCTCTACTCGCCCGACCTGAATCCGATGGACGTCAGCATCTGGTCTATTTTGAAACTCTAAACTATCTGATCCATATCATTCGACTATCTCCAACTGTCCGCATTAAGTCTTTTTCTGTTTTCAACTGTGCTGATGACTATTAGCATGTCTGTTCGTTTGCTCTTGGACCCATTGGAACTACATGCAGTACTTTTTCAAATTAAGAAGTAAATTTCGCAGGTTTTCAGACATAGGCCTTTTGCAGGAACAATTACCAGTTTCCTCCAGTACGGCCAAACATGTAAATCCCATAAATTTAACGATTAAAATTCCAGAAGTAGCAATGTGCCGCTACAAGTCTCCCCCCAAACAACCAATAGACAAACATCTCGGCCATAGATCAACGGGCAGGGGGCGACAAGTTGCGCTCCACTGTTAAGACAAATGAGAAATTTATTTCTCCATTAATGCGCGCAAATATTTCATGCTTTCGCTGACAATTGTCGCATTCCAAGATATGTCAGGGGCGGCGCGTGGTTTACCCGAGCGACTAGTAGGGTTAATCAATCAGCCACGGTCGACATATCATGGAACGGGATGGCAAAAACGGTTTGGCATTGTGCAAAAATTGTGCGTTAAAACACGCAACTGATCGAAAGCATGCGAATTGGCTGCCAGCGAATAGAAAGCGGCAAATATCAGTGGGGGGCATGATATTTTCCTCTAAAAACTAGTAGGCGGCTGATTGGTGTTCAACTTCCACATCCTAGAGGAAGAAACGTTATTCATATGCAATGGGCATGCAGAAGCCTCTAAAAAGAGAGGGGTGATCCTGCAAGGGCACCTATAAGAAAGGACACATCTACATACAACTCTAGTAAGTTCGTAGAAGGGCAACTGCAAATTCCTAAACGCAATGACTAGCTGAGCTTGTGAGCGTGTGGTTAAAGCTCGAGGGAGGCTGGTAGGCTCTAATTGCGCATTGCTCTAGACACTGTTCTAAACTCGGCGCCTACTTATCTAAGAAATTATAAAACTGCCCACTGGGGAAGAAAGAGAGAGAGAAGCCGCGCTATCATTGCACTCTAGGAGTTTGCACGTTTGCCTGCAGCTGCTTCACTCAAAGGAGGCTCGATACTAAACTAATCAGTTGATGCTACCAAAATAAAGTGCTAAACTTGGTTGCTTTTGGACATTAACCGATAAACTGAGGGCCGGTGAAGCTCAAACTCAAAAAAACTCTGGTTAGTTGGTTGGGAGAAGTAAAACAAAAGTCGCTTGATCGCAAGGGGAGCAGGTAGGATGAACAACTATAATGCATCCGCCTTAGAGTCCTTCATTCCCTGAACTGATGGGGATGACCTAGGCTGACCCAGGCGAACGGGGGGAAATAATGTGGTTTAGGGATGAGCTACGTGAGCAGAGGAAAAGTACATGAAAACTGCTGAAACGGGTTTAGTAGAGAAAAATTCAACTCAGAGCAGGTAACTAGGCAAAATGGCCGTCGGCTGGGCAATGACTGGCGAAGTGAGCGTCCATTGCCTAAGCCGACCACAAGCAGGCCAGGCCAAGGGCGGCAAATCAACATCGAAAACAACAACGAAAAGAACAAAAAAAAACTGCCTGTATGACTGAACAAACAACACAACATCAACTAAAAGGCTGATTAGCGTGCGCCCTAAGACTGCGTAGCATACCGCGCTAGCCCGCGACTGTGCGGCCTTGATTTGGGCTTGGAGGTGCAGAGGGGGGTGGAAATAGCGGCAGGGGTCGCGGTTGCATCGGCCCTTGACTGCGTCCATGCAGACAGTGACCGTGCCGTCCTCGTTGGCAGTCACAGAGTCGGCGGGATGCGCAAAGCGACATTCGGACTCTGCGCGCTTACACGCTCCGCGCTGGAACTCACGGCACACCTACAGCAGAACCCAGCAATGAGCTAAGCGCCGCTGATTCGACGAGTAGCGCCGCATCTCTACGAGCGCCACGCGCCCAAACTAACCCAACAACCTAGATGATCATTTCGGCTGCGCCGCCCCCATACCTTTTAACTCTTCCACTACTGCCTGGGGCCGACCAGCGTCACTAGAATCGAATGTTTTCCTAGGCAAACATGTGCCATCTTTTGGTCACCTTTGCAGTAAAGACATTTGCTTAAGAGCAACAGTAACGAAGTAGGAGGAGCCTGAGGTTGTACTACCACCTTGTGGGGTTTGGGGAAAGGTTGTAGGAACACTTAACGGAACATATGTAGGAAGCTCTGTAGGAACACCTAGGAATTTAACCGAAGTAAAGGGAGTTGGTCAAGACCAAGAGGAACCAAAGGAAGGATGAGCGAGTTGAGGGAATCACTGTTACTTCTTGGACTCTGCTCTTCTGGGGCAAGATCAGCCCAAGAACTTTAAGTTGTTTAAGAGCAACACAAATATAGTATGAGGAGGCTGAGTTCTTACTGCCAGTTCTTCGGCCTTTTTGGGGTTTAAGCAAAGGTTCGAAGGTCGGCTGGAGGCCACCCCCAGATAGCTACGAGTTGTATGCGTATAACTTTACCAAGGCAAAAAAGTTGCTCAACACCGAGAAGCAAGAGGGGCAGTGAAGAATGAGACATATTTCTTGGGGTTTAACAAAAGGTTTGAGCTACGAATGAAACAACCATTAACGTGGTTGAGGTCATGAGAGTGGAATATGTGGTTAAGGTCTAAAGGTCAGGGGATTGGAAGTTATCAATAGAGAGCAAAAGAGGCACAAAGAGGGGAGAATCAAGGATGAACTCGTGAACAGCCTTATAAAAGTGAGGCGATATTCAATATCCTTGTAAAAGTATTGAGTGTCTATTGTTACAGCAAAGGGACAGAGTAGTTACTTTGTGAGGAGATATTCAAACCCTCATTTCACAGAGTCCAGGTAGATTTTTGCAGAGTGCAACTGATAAGATGACTCAACTATCTACTCACTCCACAGCAAAACTTAAGAGCTCTCAAGCTCAATGTTGAGAGCAGAGTGAGTAAACCAGACCCTATGCTACAGTCCACGCAGGAAAGCGAGGATATTGGTAAGCACAGGACCAATAACAATCTTGCCATTGATTTTCTGGACACTGTTGATACTCTTGTTTATCAAACATTGGATTCTTGTGACGCTTCTACTAACCGATGGACCAAAGCAAATGGCCAACAAAAAAAAATCGCGTTTCTGGGTAAAAAACGAAAGCAAATGGATGATTTGGGGCGCGCAGCTAAATGACCATCTATGTAAATAACTTTCTATCGAAAAAGCTCAAAGTTACTGGCAGGGCTTAAAAAAAAGTAGCTGATGGGCAGCTGCTAACAACTACGGAGAAACTCGCAACTTTAGCCGGATACTTCACACCGTGCACAATAACGAAAAAAGTCGATAGAAAGTTACAGGTGCTCAGAGGGTTTTTGACGGTACAAAAATAATCACTAGAACTCATATTTACAACTAAGGAGGATTTATGTATAGTGGTTCGATTGAGTAAAACTTTGAAAGCGAGGCAGATTTATTTGTTACGTTGACGTTGAAACTGCGCTAGTCGCCCATCGAGGAATTTAATCAAATCGCTTAATAAATAAATTCTGCCTCCATTTCGGGGCGAAACCCACAAACAAAAATGTATATTCAAAAATGTACAATATACACAAGGGGAAAACGTCTACGTCTATGTGTGCTAGAGAGGTTAGCCTGGGGTTAAGGTGGCTAGTGTTAGTAGTGTACTGTGTGGGTTATTCAATTAATTACCTCTAGGCAAATTACTCCCCGGATTTTAAAACCAAACAAAAGATACCTGCAAAAATAAAATAAAAAGCAGAAAAAATAATATGAATAAATAAAAAAATAATTATATATATAACAACACATGCACGGTTTTAAAATCGAATAGTGATAAACGATTAGTAGCTGATTGGTTAAGAAGTTGGCACCAAATCGGGCCAGCTAGATATAAAGCTGCAAAATAAAAAATAAAAACAATAACAGCGAAAATAATCAAATTGACTCGACGATGTAAACATGAGGACGCAATGTTGTAGACGCAGTTTTCCAATTGCACAATAAAGTTTGTCCGCGATTCGAGTTGGTACGTGAAACGAAGAGTGAAATGAACCGGATGGCCTTACCTCTAACCGATCTGAACGGGGCATCTTCGGTTGAACCACTGTTTGAGGAACGACCCCAAGCGGTGACCCAACGCCAGTTGGATCCTGCATCAAAGTGGGCATTATCGGTCCCGGAGCGAAGTACGGACTGTAGGTGCTGCCTACCTGAGGCATTCCAGTTAGGTACGGATTTGCAGCCTGAAAAAACAGTTCATTGGCAATGAGTCAAAGAGATAAAGTGCTTGATACGCCAGCAGGAGAGTTGGACTGGAGAAAAATTCCCGGACACGCAACTGTTGAAATTGATAACTTTGACTTTGTTTGACACATAATTAAGGTGAAATATTTTGCATTCATAAAGTCCAGTTTCTGTGAAACTCATTTAAAATCGAAGTCGCATTTTGGCGTCAACTGGAAAGTTAGGGAGATTTTAATGTAGATTAGAAGTCTAGATTTCAACTGAAGTTTTCCCGTTCGGTGTCTTGTAAAAAATCAAACGAGAATCCGAAATGTGAGAAACTTTGTGCATTTCTAATCAGTGAAACTCATCTCAAATCTGGGTTACTTCTGAGGTTTGTCATTTTTCAAAACACCCGCCAGATGAAGATAATTAGTCAAACTCACAAAAAACTCATTGTGAAAACTCACAGGAAATTGAAAGGTTTCTACAATGCCCGAATTTACTGCGGGCAGTTTTCCAGTTCGGCGTTAAAAACTCAAACGAGAATCAGAACTGAGTGAAACTTTGTACATTTATAATCAGTGAAAGTCACCTTAAATATCAGGCTCACATCTGGCCTATTTCTAAAAACATTTATAAAACTGCTTGAATGAGAATGGGGAAACTCTAAAATACACACTTGCTTTAAAGAAACTTACAAATTCTCTAGAAAATTAGACCTGAATCCGAATCAAGTAGAACTTCCAACATTAATAGTCAAGTTTCGTTCATAATTCGTAAACTTTTTGATTTTGTAACTGCTTTAGTTGGAATGTTGTCAAGTCTTAATCAATCACTAGCAAATTAAATTCAACAAAAATATCTAAGTGAAACTTTTTTTCTAGTCAAGTTTCTCAAAAAAGCCATAACAAATTGAAAGACATGCTCAAGAGAAATTTTAAAATAGACATGAAGAAAAATTTAACTAAAATCTGAATTCGAATTGTATGAAACTTTAAACAATTATAAAGTAAATTTTCTATTATATTCTCCCTTATGCCTTAACCTAACTGCCAAAGTTCCCATAACTATGCGAACTATTAAACATACGCGTGTGTTTAATGAAAGTACAAATCTTCTAGAAAAATAAATCAGCTTCCGAATCGAGTACAACTTTTTATATTTATACTGTCAAGTTTCACTTATACCGAATAGTAAAAGTAAAACTTGACTTGAAACCGTTTGATCTAAAATTTATGGAAATTTGGACAACTAGTTGAGTTATTTAAAATTTGGTAAAATCAACATTTCAATGGACTGAAACTCTCCAGATTTATAAAGTCAAGTTTTTCCATCAATAGTTTGAAATCGATTTGGTATTTTAGCTTTTTAATGGAAAAAATGACATTTTCAAATAGACACACCAAAAAATTCACAATTATAATTTATATGAAACTGTGCATTTATAAAGTCGAGTTTCCTTTCTTTGAAGACATGAACTGTTTTAATAGGAACTTTTTAAATCCATGAAACACACACGTGTGATTAAGAAAGTACCAATACTAGAACAAATTAAACTAGAACTCGAATTGAGTAAAACTTTCGACATTTATACAGTCAAGTTTTGGTAATTAATCTGTTAAACTTCGAAAACTTAGAAACTCGAAAATACAGCTCAGGTTTAGGGCAAAATAATGAATGTCCAAATATTACTTTCAACACTTGTAAAACATCTAAAAAATTAAACCAATGAGACCCACTTGAAAGAAACTTTCTAAATTTATAAATGCAAGTTTCTCTTATTTTTCTCCACATCTTCTCTGCTCTAATGCGAAATTTGACGTTTGATTAAGAAAGTTACGAGGTCTCTGGACCTGGAAGTTGTTTAATTTCATAAAATTTATAAAGTCAAGTTTTCCTCATTTACTTCAAACATTTCAGAAGTACTAAAATTATTTTTAGAGCAAGAAACTTTTCAAAAAAACTTAACAAAGATTTCAATCATGTGAAAACTCCGCTTGTATACAGTGAAATTTGCGGTTGTTCAATTGAACACTCGGCAGGCGCCAAGTTTGTAAAAAATCCGAGTCGAGTGAAACTTTCAACATTTATACAGTCATGAGAGTCCCAGTTGAGTGAAACTTACTGCACTTATCCGCGTAAAGTTTCTGTCATAGTTTGTGCAAAGTTGGACAGATTTTGAAAACAATACGGTGTCCCAGAATTTCCCCCAATGTCCAGATTAACAAACTACTTAGCCTAATGGACATGCAGCATGCAAAGCAGGTAGAAGGCAAATTTCAATGGGAATGTAGTGGAGCTAGAATGATTTATCATTGCCCTCAAAATCCACTTGAAAAAAGGGACGTATTTGCAAATGAAAAACAGACAATGGAAAATTGAGGACAAAAAACGGACAGTTTTTCAGCAATTAATGGCGAAGCAAGCAAAGCGCTTATGGGATTGGATCTGGGCCGACTCAGTGGCTTTTCACTTCAATCGCTGCCGGTCCAAAGCCAACGTCCATTGAAAGAAGCGAAAATAATATAAAAAGCAAATTAAATGATTACCATAAGTGCATACTGCTCGTCAAGTGTCATGGACAAATATGGGAAGAAGGTCAAAGGGAGACTGTCAGTCGGCTGTTCCACCTCAAAAACCAACACAAAATTAGTAGAAACTAAATATAATAGTAAAAAAGGCCAGACCGCAACACAATCAAGCCATTAACAAGGCAATTTTCTACTTGAAAAACATCTTCGAAGACCCAAAAAAAAACGGTTAATACAGCAAAAAAACCCACAAACAGACAATCAGCATCCAAAGCGCCTCACCAACAGCTGAACAAGACTTACCACTGCCTGTACTTGTCCAGGGACAAGAGGTTGACCGGGTGAGAGTCCCATCTGTTGCATCAGAGCGTTTTTCAGAGCTAGATGGTTCCTACCGTTGATCAGCAATTGGTCTTTGAGATGCTGTGGTGGGTGGAAGTATTTGCAAGGCGGTTTTTCTCGATTACACCGGCCCTGGAAAGAAAATGAACATTTTTACTTATTTCCTATGAAGCTACAAAGTGTAGAGATCAATCTCCATTACATAAAACCCCCGATGATGCGAATAATTAACTAGCAAGGTCCGCTCATGTTGCTTTCATAGATATAATTTTGTTTATCCTGTAATTTAAGAGTTTTTCAATTGCTCTCACATCAGTCGTTGTTTGTTTGCCGAATAAAATAATGTTCGGGCCCCCATATCCGAGAAATGCGCAGCTATACTGGTAAATATGTCATTTTCGAGATAATAAATTAATTAGAGCGACGGCAGTTTGGGGGGCTCTAAAATTAATTAATTAAATAATTAATAGCGATATTCGAGCGCATTAGCATACCCAAATATTGCCATTTTGTTAATGGGCATAAACATTGTGATTTTATTAAGCGCGGGGATTTGTTTGACCGTTATAAACCTCCAATCAGGCTTAAGCCTTTATTTAAATATATTGGTGCTTTCAGTTCGGACGGTCCGGCGGGACGAAATCAATTCGCCAAATGAAGCCACTGGCATTTTCCACGGAATTCTTCAAAACCAATACAATTTTGGGCGATCTTAGCCGAAACTTATCCAATATGTATCGAGTTTCCATTTCGCAACTGCCCACTTATCCAATATAGTTTTGCCGCAGCGCCCGTATCAGTGTACCCTAAAAGTTCCATTATATTACTCGTCGGAATGTGTCCGACTCCATTACCAGATTAAAAAAGCCGGCGGATCGCTGGCATTCCCTCCTTTCTTCCTTTTATCGAAACTGGTTATTCGCTGAACTGTCCGACGGGAATTCAGAGGCCCGTTCCAAAAACAGACTGTTCAAACCTGGACTCTCTCTATTCGCGTCTGGATTTGTTCGCCGATCTGCCCAGATCTCTAGCATTTACCGAAATTGAAATATTTGCAAAAGCATTCCTTTCTTCTATGGTTATGCCACATTCTGAAAATCCATCTGCTCTACATTGAAAACTACGTAAATTTTTAACGCTCACTAGGTCCATAATTGTTTAAAAAAAAACAATAGCTGCATGCTGCACCTTAACATGTGAAGTTCTAAAATTTCTCAAAAATCAACGACTGAACTAAATGCAGCAAAATTCTGCCCATTTATTTACCGAACTGTTTGTGATAATTGCCCAAAAATTTCGAAGCTCTATCCGCTCAAATTCGAGAGTTATCAATGTTTAAAAGATTCCTTGCGCACTTAACATGTGAAGTTCAAAACTGTTTAAAAAATCAACCAGTGCATTTAACGCCGTAAAACTCATCGTATCGTTCGTACTAATTGCCCAAAATTTTAAAGCTTTGCCTGCTCTATTTAGAGAGTTCTCAATTTTAAGGCCTCCTTGCGCACTTAAAATGTGAAGTTCAAAACTGTCTAAAAAATCAACGTCTGCACTATATGTAGCAAAATTTTGTACATTTATTTACCGAATTGTTTGTGATAATGGCTCAAAATTTCGAAGCACTATCTGCTCTATTTGGAGACTTATCAATGTTTAAAGGAACCCTTGCGCACTTAACATGTGAAGTTCAAAACTGTCCAAAATATCAACAACTGAACTTCAGGCAGTAAAACTTCACCGATTTATTTATCGAATCGCTTGTGATAATCACTCAAAATTTCGAAGCTCTATCTGCTCTAATTGGAGATTTATTAATGTTTAAAGGATTCCTTGAGCACTTAATATGTGAAGTTCAAAACTGTCCCAAATATCAACAACTGAACTTCATGCAGTAAAACTTTACTCATTTACTCATCGAATCGTTCGTACTAATTGCCCAAAATTTTAAGGTTTTGCCTGCTCTATTTAGAGAGTTCTCAATTGTTTAAAGCCTCCTTGCAAACTTAAAATGTGAAGTTCAAAACTGTCTAAGAAATCAACGACTGCACTTAATGTAGCAAAATTTTGTACATTTATTTACCGAATTGTTTGGGATAATGGCTCAAAATTTCGAAGCTCTATCCGCTCTAATTGGAGATTTATCAATGTTTAAAGGATTCCTTGCCCACTTAACATGTGAAGTTCAAAACTGTCCAAAATATTAACAACTGAACTTCATGCAGTAAAACTCCATCGATTTATTTATCGAATCGCTTGTGATAATCACTGAAAATTTCGAAGCTCTATCTGCTCTATTTGGAGCGTTTCCAATGTTTAAATGATCCCTTGCGCACTTAACATGTGAAGTTCAAAACTGTCCAAAATATCAACAACTGAACTTCATGCAGTAAAACTTTACTCATTTACTCATCGAATCGTTCGTACTAATTGCCCAAAATTGTAAAGTTTTGCCTGCTCTATTTAGAGAGTTCTCAATTGTTTAAAGCCTCCTTGCAAACTTAAAATGTGAAGTTCAAAACTGTCTAAGAAATCAACGACTGCACTAAATGTAGCAAAATTTTGTACATTTATTTACCGAATTGTTTGTGATAATGGCTCAAAATTTTGAAGCACTATCTGCTCTATTTGGAGACTTATCAATGTTTAAAGGAACCCTTGCGCACTTAACATGTGAAGTTCAAAACTGTCCAAAATATTAACAACTGAACTTCATGCAGTAAAACTCCATCGATTTATTTATCGAATCGCTTGTGATAATCACTGAAAATTTCGAAGCTCTATCTGCTCTATTTGGAGCGTTACCAATGTTTAAATGATCCCTTGCGCACTTAACATGTGAAGTTCAAAACTGTCCAAAATATCAACAACTGAACTTCATGCAGTAAAACTTTACTCATTTACTCATCGAATCGTTCGTACTAATTGCCCAAAATTGTAAAGTTTTGCCTGCTCTATTTAGAGAGTTCTCAATTGTTTAAAGCCTCCTTGCAAACTTAAAATGTGAAGTTCAAAACTGTCTAAGAAATCAACGACTGCACTAAATGTAGCAAAATTTTGTACATTTATTTACCGAATTGTTTGTGATAATGGCTCAAAATTTTGAAGCACTATCTGCTCTATTTGGAGACTTATCAATGTTTAAAGGAACCCTTGCGCACTTAACATGTAAAGTTCAAAACTGTCCAAAATATCAACAACTGAATTTCATGCAGGAATACTTCACCAATTTATTTATCGAATCGCTTGTGATAATCACTCAAAATTTCGAAGCTCTATCTGCTCTAATTGGAGATTTATCAATGTTTAAAGGATTCCTTGAGCACTTAATATGTGAAGTTCAAAACTGTCCAAAATATCAACAACTGAACTTCATGCAGTAAAACTTTACTCATTTACTCATCGAATTGTTCGTACTAATTGCCCAAAATTTTAAAGTTTTGCCTGCTCTCTTTAGGGAGTTCTCAATTTTAGGGCCTCCTTGCGCACTTAAAATGTGAAGTTCAAAACTGTCTAAAAAATCAACGACTGCACTAAATGTAGCAAAATTTTGTACATTTATTTACCGAATTGTTTGTGATAATGGCTCAAAATTTTGAAGCACTATCTGCTCTATTTGGAGACTTATCAATGTTTAAAGGAACCCTTGCGCACTTAACATGTGAAGTTCAAAACTGTCCAAAATATCAACAACTGAACTTCAGGCAGTAAAACTTCACCGATTTATTTATCGAATCGCTTGTGATAATCACTCAAAATTTTGAAGCTCTATCTGCTCTATTTGGAGCGTTACCAATGTTTAAATGATCCCTTGCGAACTTAACATGTGAAGTTCAAAACTGTCCAAAATATCAACAACTGAACTTCATGCAGTAAAACTTTACTCATTTAATCATCGAATCGTTCGTACTAATTGCCCAAAATTTTAAAGTTTTGCCTGCTCTATTTAGAGAGTTCTCAATTTTAGGGCCTCCTTGCGCACTTAAAATGTGAAGTTCAAAACTGTCCAAAATATCAACAACTGAACTTCATGCAGTAAAACTTTACTCATTTACTCATCGAATCGTACGTATTAATTGCCCAAAATTGTAAAGTTTTGTCTGCGCTATTTAGAGAGTTATCAATTTTTTAAAGCCTCCTTGCGCACTTAAAATGTGAAGTTCAAAACTGTCCAAAATATCAACAACTGAATTTCATGCAGGAAAACTTCACCGATTTATTTATCGAAGCGCTTGTGATAATCACTCAAAATTTCGAAGCTCTATCTGCTCTATTTGGAGAGTTACTAATGTTTAAATGATCCCTTGCGCACTTAACATGTGAAGTTCAAAGCTGTCCAAAATATCAACAACTGAACTTCATCCAGTAAAACTTTACTCATTTACTCATCGAATGGTTCGTACTAATTGCCCAACATTTTAAAGTTTTGCCTGCTCTATTTAGAGAGCTCTGAATTTTAAGGCTTCCTTGCGCACTTAAAATGTGAAGTTCAAAACTGTATAAAAAATCAACGTCTGCACTAAATGAAGCAAAATTTTGTACATATATTTACCGAATTGTTTGTGATAATGGCTCAAATTTTCGAAGCACTATCTGCTCTATTTGGAGAGTTATCAATGTTTAAAGGATCCCTTGCGCACTTAACATGTGAAGTTCAAAACTGTCCAAAATATCAACAACTGAATTTCATGCAGGAAAACTTCACCGATTTATTTATCGAAGCGCTTGTGATAATCACTCAAAATTTCGAAGCTCTATCTGCTCTATTTGGAGAGTTACTAATGTTTAAATGATCACATAGCACACTTAACATGTGAGGTTCAAAGCTGTCCAAAATATCAACAACTGAACTTCATCTAGTAAAACTTTACTCATTTACTCATTGAATGGTTCGTACTAATTGCCCAACATTTTAAAGTTTTGCCTGCTCTATTTAGAGAGCTCTGAATTTTAAGGCTTCCTTGCGCACTTAAAATGTGAAGTTCAAAACTGTCTAAGAAATCAACGACTGCACTAAATGTAGCAAAATTTTGTACATTTATTTACCGAATTGTTTGTGATAATGGCTCAAAATTTTGAAGCACTATCTGCTCTATTTGGAGACTTATCAATGTTTAAAGGAATCCTTGCGCACTTAACATGTGAAGTTCAAAACTGTCCAAAATATCAACAACTGAATTTCATGCAGGAAAACTTCACCGATTTATTTATCGAATCGCTTGTGATAATCACTCAAAATTTCGAAGCTCTATCCACTCTATTTGGAGAGTTATCAATGTTTAAAGGATTCCTTGCGCACTTAACATGTGAAGTTCAAAACTGTCCAAAATATCAACAACTGAACTTCATGCAGTAAAACTTTACTCATTTACTCATCGAATCGTTCGTACTAATTGCCCAAAAATTTAAAGTTTTGTCTGCTCTATTTAGAGAGTTATCAATTTTTTAAAGCCTCCTTGCGCACTTCAAATGTGAAGTTAAAAATTTTCTAAGCTCCATCTGCTCTGCTTGGACAGTTGTCGGCAATTTTTGAATGACTTCTTGCGCACTTAGCAGGTGAAGTTTAAAACTGTCTGAACAATCAACTTCGCACATCAATTAATTGAAGCTGTTTCGTTGATCGTCTGGAAATTCAAGGCTGTATCTCCTCTAACTGCAGAGTTGTACACTTTTAAATGGCTATTTGACAGATATGATTTATCAAGTTCAAACCTGCTTGGAAAGGTAATAAACTAATCGACTAGTAGGGAATTTTGTAAATCCATTTACTGAGCACAACAATACTGAGTAGAATTGGAACGTTGTCTCTCAATACTTAGTTAGAAACAAGATTGAACAAATTTTCAAAGGTTCGAAGAGTTATTGTTACTGCTTTAGGTGGACAGCTTTCAAGGTTTCGATATCTCTATATCTTCATTAAGTTTATTGAAAATTTGAGGTTGGCCTCCGCTCCAAATTGTCGCAGTACTCGCATTGACTCATTCATAATAGAGAGTTATTGGACGGTAAATAAGGGGATGCAGTAATAAAGTTTGTGATATTTTGACTCATACGCCGGCGCAATTGAGTCTAAAAATAAGGGACCCCTTAATAAAGATACTGATATGTGCTAATTGTGCAGCGATACTGCACGTTTGATTTTTACCTTAAACTGACAGTTGACATTTTTAACCTCTGTGTCTAACGTCCGCGAAACATAACTCGGTTTCAGATACACGTGTTTTTCAATTGAGATTTTTTTTGAATGAGAAATGCTCAAACAGCATCAAAAATCCAATAAAAAAGGTAAATAATACAACGTCCACAACGTTAAATTCTGTAAGGTTAGGCACAGAGGTTAGGTTAAAGGTTAGATGGCTCATCACATGCGCCATAAGTCTTTTAATACTGAAAGCAGTGAACTAGACATTCCAATAACTATCATTTCGTTAACGAAATAAAGCTAATGCAGTATTAAAATAAGGATTGACCTTATTACTGAATTACAGTATTTATAATTTCCAATAACTCTCTAATCTTTTGCAACTTTGCGCCATATCAAGCGTGTACCTGCTTTTAAGGGAACACAACTTAAGTTGTATGAAACTTGAAATTCGCCTCAAAACTTAAAATTGAATGAAAGTTCAAGTTCTTTTCCGAACCAATACGAACTGAAAATAAACTAGGGCACATCTAATTAACTGTTGCATATTTCATCATCAAGTGCAACTCAATTAGCCGGCTATTTTTCGTCAGTTTTTGATGGCTGCGCCGAACCGTTTGCCAAATATTTGGAATAACGCATCGGTAACGTGTTTTGAACGAAACTATGCAACTTCTGACTAATTAGAGCAGCGTTATTTTCATAAAACCGGCAATAACATGTATGCTGAATGTAGAACAGTCAAAATTAAGTGATGGATCAGGTAGGCATGTTCAGGTTTGCCGAAGGCCCTTGTCCATGTTGTCATTAATTCTTGGTCATATTCAATTTCGCCACGTATTCCTGCAGGAACCGGTTTACGGCAGGGAACAATAGCTACTCATAAATAGGAAACTGGGAAGATCCATTAGTTAATTCTGATATCCAGCTAGGTAACTTTTGACAGCGCCCCGAGTGGATTTAATTAGAACTTAGCCTAGTGAAGTAGCAACATTCTGAGCCCTCATTGGCCTAGCTGAGTAAATAGATCGAATAACACTATTGATCTCTTCAGTGCTCACTAATTCACGCCGCATCCAGGAATTATTAAATAGCCGGATGAATATTTTCCGCAATTTCAAATATCAATGGCTGCGTCGTATCGCGCGGGCCCTTTAAATAATTAATAAGCAATTACCCGCGCAAATCCATTCCAGTTTTGTCGGTAATTAATTTATTAAGTGCCTCATAATATCCACGTATCATTTGAAAATTGTCCGATCGATTTTCCAGAGCCAATTTCGCTTTTTCCTGGAACATCATTACTCGACCGGATGGGACCAGATTAGTTCCGAAAATTAACAAACCGTTAGTGATTACCGAAGTCCGCCGATTTCTAATCCCGGTTTCAAGTAGGAAAAGAGCCAAAACAATGATCCAAAGCACTCTTCCCTCCTGCCTCATTACGCGCAAGGATCTTCCCGATTTCTGGAAAATTTCTGAGGCTTTCCACGAAAGGATAATTCAGTCAAAGGCACTGATTGAAATTGCTGATTAAGAACGTGGACAATTCGGAAAAGTCCGCAAGCCATCAAACTGATTGGGCGGCTTACCTTACGGAGGATTTTCTCGATTTCTCTATTTTAAAACCGAATTTAGAGTTCATCCAAGATAAATAAACCCTGGCCGGCTGGAAAGACGGAAAACATGCTTGCGCAAAAGGAGACAATCTGAACGCTTTCTATAAATTAATTAGGCATTTTTGCTCCCTTCGAAGAGATCATTTGTTTCAATAAACCCCTAGGCCCGAATATAAATCGGTTAAAAGGGGCGCGCCATTATTTTTCCACCGAACAACGTTATATTTAAAGTTTCCCGAAAAGTTTCCTAATATCATCACACTTTGAGCGGTAAATGTGTGTTCTGCAGAAAGTTTCCTCAAGTTAACTTAGCCCTCGTTTGTCAGGCCGTACACATAAATCCGATACATGTCCCAACTTCCTCTGTCCTTTAAGTCCCTCCTCGTTCTTTTCCTCCTCAGCTCGCTTTCAGCGAACGCCGCCTAATTTTCAGCTCGAGTTTTTAAAGTCGCCAGCCATCAGGTTCAGTTTCATGCGCCACTTTCATTACCATCCAGGAGTTTTGGCTAATGGGCTGGTTTGCAGTTATTTTAATGTTTTCAGTTAGTGCGCTCGACGTTACTAATCGTTGCTGACATTAAATTATTTCATAACATAACTTCACAACATCAGCCTTTTATTATAGGAAAATATTTCTTCAGTTGTCCAGTTGCGGCCACTTGCAGTTTCTTCGGCAAATTTCTTCTAATAAATAAACAGAGGACAGTGGATTCTGTGAACGAAGGTAAACTTTATGCATGTTCGACATTGCTATAGTCTGTCCCAAGCTATTTGGCAGTGACGTCATTGTTTCAGACCCATAATGAAAGTTCTATTGCGTGCTTGAGGGGCGATTTGAAAAATTTGTTTTTGTTGAATCATCGCTTTTTTACGAGAGCAGTCGACAACATGGAATTTGAATTATTTAAAGTTGCAAAAGTGAGTTTAAATTTGCAGAATGTAAGCAATTAATTGAGGAAAATAAATAACTTTCTTCAGTTTCGTTACTAATTTGCCCCAATTTATGCAGTTCGTGGCGTTAAAGTGTGTTATTTTCGCGGTGCAAAACATGCAGTGAAAGTATGAAGAAAATAGAGAAAAAAATGAGAAACTCATACGAGTTCTAAGCGATGGTGGTAAAAGTATCAGCAAAATGAGCCGTTTAAAAGGCTGCTTTTATTATAGGAAAATATTTCTTCAGTTGTCCAGTTGCGGCCACTTGCAGTTTCTTCGGCAAGTTTCTTCTAATAACTAAACAGAGGACAGTGGATTCTGTGAACGAAGGTAAACTTTATGCATGTTCGACATTGCTATAGTCTCTCCCAAGCTATTTGGCAGTGACGTCATTGTTTCAGACCTATAACGAAAGTTCTATTGCGTGCTTGAGGGGCGATTTGAAAAATTTGTTTTTGTTGAATCATCGCTTTTTTACGAGAGCAGTCGACAACATGGAATTTGAATGATTTAAAGTTGCAAAAGTGAGTTTAAATTTGCAGAATGTAAGCAATTAATTGAGGAAAATAAATAACTTTCTTCAGTTTCGTTACTAATTTGCCCCAATTTATGCAGTTCGTGGCGTTAAAGTGTGTTATTTTCGCGGTGCAAAACATGCAGTGAAAGTATGAAGAAAATAGAGAAAAAAATGAGAAACTCATACGAGTTCTAAGCGATGGTGGTAAAAGTATCAGCAAATTGAGCCGTTTAAAAGGCTGCTTTTATTATAGGAAAATATTTCTTCAGTTGTCCAGTTGCGGCCACTTGCAGTTTCTTCGGCAAGTTTCTTCTAATAACTAAACAGAGGACAGTGGATTCTGTGAACGAAGGTAAACTTTATGCATGTTCGACATTGCTATAGTCTGTCCCAAGCTATTTGGCAGTGACGTCATTGTTTCAGACCCATAATGAAAGTTCTATTGCGTGCTTGAGGGGCGATTTGAAAAATTTGTTTTTGTTGAATCATCGCTTTTTTACGAGAGCAGTCGACAACATGGAATTTGAATTATTTAAAGTTGCAAAAGTGAGTTTAAATTTGCAGAATGTAAGCAATTAATTGAGGAAAATAAATAACTTTCTTCAGTTTCGTTACTAATTTGCCCCAATTTATGCAGTTCGTGGCGTTAAAGTGTGTTATTTTCGCGGTGCAAAACATGCAGTGAAAGTATGAAGAAAATAGAGAAAAAAATGAGAAACTCATACGAGTTCTAAGCGATGGTGGTAAAAGTATCAGCAAAATGAGCCGTTTAAAAGGCTGCTTTTATTATAGGAAAATATTTCTTCAGTTGTCCAGTTGCGGCCACTTGCAGTTTCTTCGGCAAGTTTCTTCTAATAACTAAACAGAGGACAGTGGATTCTGTGAACGAAGGTAAACTTTATGCATGTTCGACATTGCTATAGTCTCTCCCAAGCTATTTGGCAGTGACGTCATTGTTTCAGACCTATAACGAAAGTTCTATTGCGTGCTTGAGGGGCGATTTGAAAAATTTGTTTTTGTTGAATCATCGCTTTTTTACGAGAGCAGTCGACAACATGGAATTTGAATGATTTAAAGTTGCAAAAGTGAGTTTAAATTTGCAGAATGTAAGCAATTAATTGAGGAAAATAAATAACTTTCTTCAGTTTCGTTACTAATTTGCCCCAATTTATGCAGTTCGTGGCGTTAAAGTGTGTTATTTTCGCGGTGCAAAACATGCAGTGAAAGTATGAAGAAAATAGAGAAAAAAATGAGAAACTCATACGAGTTCTAAGCGATGGTGGTAAAAGTATCAGCAAATTGAGCCGTTTAAAAGGCTGCTTTTATTATAGGAAAATATTTCTTCAGTTGTCCAGTTGCGGCCACTTGCAGTTTCTTCGGCAAGTTTCTTCTAATAAATAAACAGAGGACAGTGGATTCTGTGAACGAAGGTAAACTTTATGCATGTTCGACATTGCTATAGTCTCTCCCAAGCTATTTGGCAGTGACGTCATTGTTTCAGACACATAATGAAAGTTCTATTGCGTGCTTGAGGGGCGATTTGAAAAATTTGCTTTTGTTGAATCATCGCTTTTTTTACGAGAGCAGTCGACAACATGGAATTTGAATGGTTTAAAGTTGCAAAAGTGAGTTTAAATTTGCAGAATGTAAACAATTAATTGAGGAAAATAAATAACTTTCTTCAGTTTCGTTACTAATTTGCCCCAATTTATGCAGTTCGTGGCGTTAAAGTGTGTTATTTTCGCGGTGCAAAACATGCAGTGAAAGTATGAAGAAAATAGAGAAAAAAATGAGAAACTCATACGAGTTCTAAGCGATGGTGGTAAAAGTATCAGCAAAATGAGCCGTTTAAAAGGCTGCTTTTATTATAGGAAAATATTTCTTCAGTTGTCCAGTTGCGGCCACTTGCAGTTTCTTCGGCAAGTTTCTTCTAATAACTAAACAGAGGACAGTGGATTCTGTGAACGAAGGTAAACTTTATGCATGTTCGACATTGCTATAGTCTCTCCCAAGCTATTTGGCAGTGACGTCATTGTTTCAGACCTATAACGAAAGTTCTATTGCGTGCTTGAGGGGCGATTTGAAAAATTGTTTTTGTTGAATCATCGCTTTTTTACGAGAGCAGTCGACAACATGGAATTTGAATGATTTAAAGTTGCAAAAGTGAGTTTAAATTTGCAGAATGTAAGCAATTAATTGAGGAAAATAAATAACTTTCTTCAGTTTCGTTACTAATTTGCCCCAATTTATGCAGTTCGTGGCGTTAAAGTGTGTTATTTTCGCGGTGCAAAACATGCAGTTAAAGTATGAAGAAAATAGAGGGAAAAAATGAGGAACCCATACGAGTTCTAAGGGATGGTGGTGAAACTATCAGCAAGATAAGCCGTTTTTCGCCCTCACAATTTAACTTTGGCATTTTCAGTACCCGAAAATAAATTGCAATAATTTTTGTCTCGCTCGATGGACAAGTAATAGAAAAAGAACGACACTTATTGCGTCACTGCCAAACAACTTGGGTCAGACCATGTACATATTCAGTTTCAAAGAACACCATAGAAAAACCATTCACAAAAACTGTCGCATTATTAAATAGCGGCAAAATGGGGGTTGAATGCTCAACCGCGAATGTTTTTCTGCTCGTTTCGCTGCTCCCCATTTTTTCCGAAATAAGAAATGAGCGAGACTAGACGACCGGACGGGCAGCAGGCGATGATAGCTTTTGAAAGTTTTGTTCGCGCTCGAAAGCACATTACGATGGGCGATTTTAGCAGTCGTTCACCCTTATTGGAAGGGCGGCGAGAGCGCTCAATGCGATAGAGCAAAGTGGATGGAAAACACACATAACACCGACCTTAATGCATTCTTTCAGGTGCCTGGATTCGCTCTGTTTCGGCTGCCGTTGTCGACAATGATAAATCGGGTTTGGAACACAATCTGAAGCGGCGTTTGATTTCGTTCGCCCAAAAGAATCAGGTTAGTTGGAAGTTGCTGTCCGAACCCAAACCGGCATGAAAAGAATCATCGGGAATCTGAAGACGAGCGGTGTGTCGTAATCAATTAAATTATGCCCATCTACTGGCCGAACAATGGCTGCGAGCCACTCAATTGAGGAACTTCCAAGTCAACAAAAGTAAAATATTTTTTTCCGCTCTGACATTCGGCATGAAGAATCTGCCAGCACGCGAATCAACAATTCATAATGTCGCGTTCCCTTAAAAGCTTTCCATGAAGTTTTCGGATCTAATTCGAGTTGATGCGATCTCACAAATTGCTGCTCCTCTTCGACCCACCTGATTCCTTGTGACAGGGCCTGTCATTTATTAAAACAAAGCACCCGCCCTGCTTTCGGCACTAAATTGAATTTGCCTTAAAGGGCCACATCGGACGCGCATAAATCAGCCCGGGTTGCATTTCATTCTTCGGACTAGCAGGCGATAAAAAGACGCACTTTGCCTCGTTCAATAATCAGTTTAGTAGACGGAGGAAGGAACAAGTCATGCCTTGACCCTTATTCTGACCCTCTAGAGCACCTATCCAGAAATCCAAAGGGCGGATTAGCGTGCAAACCCGTCCACCCAGCGAATTTTCCCAACTTTATCAAAGCCCGAGTCTTAATTTTCCAGCCGAGTGCGCCGGCAAATTTCCAGCGGTCAAAATAAAGTGCGGCCGCAGAACAATAAGCGGCCATCATCGTTTCCGAGAGCTTTCGAAGCAAAAAAGCGTCCGTCAGTCGCTCACACTCCCCTCATCTGCTTGTTTCTAATCATTTGAAACTCGGAGATACTTGCTATTTTTAGCCAGGCTTTGCCAAAAAAGACTTCGCCGAAATGAATTACGAATCCTCTCTTTCCTTTTAATCTCTGCACTTTCCTGCAAGACGGTTTAAAAGCAGGTCAGGATTAAATATTTCCGCTTAACCTGAGATTTTACGACCGGTTTTAGCGCGCGAACGAGCGAAACTGTGGCAGCTTTAATTGGGACCCTTGGGATTTATGAGGGGGGATCGCATTTCATATCAGCCCACCTGAGTAATGCGGGGGGAAAATAAGGATTTTTTAAAATACACCAGAACTCTTCCGATCTTGGGCTCTTCCCCCTGATTACTGGAGGTTCACGCTTTCAGGAACGGATGGAGATTTTTCAGTTTTATCGTGTAACAAAGTTTGGTTTGCTTGGCGCAGCAACCACCTCTGAAGATGCGAGCCACTCGTGACCGCAAAAAGTCAGGCAATTTTTCGCACAACGGCCTAAAAGCCTGAAAGACTCACCAGTTTCAACTACTGTGTAGAAACACACAAAGGAAAGATTAGATGAATGCCATAATGAAGCCATCTTATTGTCTGTTTCCCCTCTAATGTTCCCTTCCTGATTCCCTTTAGGATCATCCACCGATTTCCAAAACACCCTATAAACATCTTGGCATCTGGAATGCCTCCTTTCCTAGTTAGTTCATGCACTATACGAGAGACTTTGAGGAGGAGTTTTGTCTTCAGAACAAGCTTATTGAATTTCGGGTGGCGTCCCTTGCCGTTGTAACAAAAAGGGCCTCAAGTAAGTTATTTATCCGGGCATCGCAGACAAGACGTCCCTTTTTCAACCTTTGCCGGGACTTTTTCCCTGTTTCCGTAGCCTAACGCGATTTGAGCGACTTCAAAAGGGCCTGCGAGTATGTCGTCCGACTACATGTCGTTGTCGGTCTTCATTTAAAAACAGTCGGAGTTTGTGCGAAACAAATGAGCGGAATTATCTAAACGAGGCGACAAAGCGCGTATTTGTAATTAAGCGCGCCCTTTTATTTGGTGCATTAACAATAATAAAATTCCCGCACATAAATTCGTACCGTCAGGATATTTAATATGGTCCCGGGGGATCAATCGGGTCCTTTTTTGCCCTTTGTTTCCACGGCCGTGTCGTACTTGGGCTGATTATGGATGGTGCCGTCGAGACCAATTAAACTTTAACTAATTTTATCCGTCCGCAAAATTGCAACCGGCTCTGGGCTAAAAATCGCTGGTTAATTTCGGGCACCGCATTTTGCGCAAATTTAATAAATTTCGCCGCGCTTGTTTGCAAATTTTGCACATTAGCGACTGCATTCATTGCCGCGAAGGCGCCCCCCATCAAATCGCAAAACTCACATTCCATCAAACTTTCTCGGAGAAATATAATTTTCAAAAGCCAGATCGCTAATTAAACCGGAATCGAATTGCCGCGCCGACAAGAAGAACTTCACTTGAACCTCAACTAATCCGGCCAACTCTCTTTTCCTCGACTCCGTCAGTGGGAGTTAATTAACGGCGAGTTGTCGGTTTTTCTTCGGGCTTCGATACCATCGCGCTAAGCTGCCAGAACGCGGCTCATTGTCTTTCGTCGTCTTTGCGAAAAGTTAATCCCTTGTGAAACTTTCTTAGTTACACTTCGCCAGTTTTTCAGAGAGTTTCTCTTCGAGTGCTACTGACATGATTCGATCGCTAATACCCCACTCACACTTTGCTCCCAGGCTCATTCTCTTAACCACAGCTGCCGAGGAAATCACTGCCCGTTTTCACTATTTGAACTACACAAACAGACGTGAAACAGTGTGTTGATGGGCAATTTAGAAAATGTCGGGTTCCTCAGAACACATTTTTGGACGCATTTTAAGTAGCTCAGAAAGGAAATTTGTGTTCAAACCCACAGTTTAATCAATCCACAACTTAATGCCGCTTACAGAGTTCGTTTTCTATAAACACACACACCGACGCTCAGAAGTACCACAACAAGTTTCAGCAGCTGCTCAGAAGTAAATCACACCGAAAAGTGTGTTGATGGGCACTTATAAAGTCACTCTACTATAAAAATCTGATCGCAGAGCGTTTTCTGACATAACCAGGGAGAAAAGGATCAATATTGATCACTCAGAGCTACATCAAGGGTAGCTCAGGAACAAAGCAAGCTCAGAAGTATGTTGAAAATCCAGCTATAGGTTTGAATGGCATTGGATTGTTGTATACATTTACTCCTTTGTGTAAACAGGCAGGTTTACCAGGTTCGTACACATTACAGGGTTCAGAAACCGTCTCAGAATCCAATGAAAACCGAAAATGTCATTTTACACACACCACATTCAAAGTGCGTTTCTGAGCTTGTTTTATGTTCAAAAATACAAATTTGCAAATATTTGAAACTGCACAGATTCAGCAAATTGCTCAGAAGTAAACTGAATAGAAAACCGGGTTTTTCGAAGAATTTTGCCAATTCGGCAGTCAAGTCTTGAGAACAAACAGTACATCAAGTAGCTTCTGAAGCTACTCAGAAGGAAAAATAAGTTGGGGAGCAACAAGAGCAAGTCATGAAGGCCCGTTTCTGAGATTTTTTATGCATACAAATGCAACCGAAAACGAGAAATTGCCAGTTGCCTTTTTGCGACAGAGCTTTTTGTTCCATCAACAGACACGAATTCGCGCTTTTATGCAAAAGTAAATTAACTCTAACTGCTGTTTTGCACAGTCAATGATCGATCAGGACCCGTTTTTTGCTATACTAGCGCGGCTCAGAACTAAACTAACGACTAACGCGGCTCAGAAGTAAACTTCAACGAGTGAATTTCTGGAGAAAAATTCAGAAATTGCAGTTCGATTTATGTTGATTTACATACACAGTTTACACATACAGTTTTATCACGTTTGAAACCTGAAAGACACAATGGGGATTTTGTGAACTCGCTCAGAAGTAACCATGACCCAAAAATGCTGAAATTGAACAAACATATGCTGTTTACTTTTCACTCCAGCTCTTACATATATGACGTTTGAAACCTGAATGCCAAAATTGGGATTTTGTGAACTCGCTTAGAAGTAACCATGACCCAAAAAAGGTGAAATTGAACAAAAATGTGCTGTTTACTTTTCACTTTAGCTCTTATATATATTATGTTTGAAACCCGAAAGACACAATGGGGATTTTGTGAACTCGCTCAGAAGTAACCATGACCCAAACATGCTGAAATTGAACAAAAATGTGCTGTTTACTTTTTACTCCTGCTCTTATATATATTACGTTTGAAACCTTAATGCCAAAATGGGGATTTCGTGAACTCGCTCAGAAGTAACCATGACCCAAAAATGCTGAAATTGAACGAAAATGTTGCAGTTGCTCAGAAGTAAATGAAACAGATGTGAAAAAATTCCAGTGCAATCGTTGCTGCAAAGTTTCCAATCAATTCACTCAAGTTACTCAAGTTGACTTGTAAAGCTGCTCAGAAGTAACCAACATGAGCTTTTGGTGCTCGAAAGTAGCGCTAAGGCAAATCGCCTTTGGGTGAGTTGTAAAATTCACAAGTTTTGTAAAATTTTCAAATTGTAAATATAAATTCTGTTTTTTTACTGTCGTGCAAAAGCATCCTCAGCAACCCTCGATCAATCGGCCTCGCTTAATGTTTCACGGAACGAATTGCTAAACAAAACCGAATCCCAAAGGGCAACCGAGGCCTTTATGCAAGAAAAGGGTTTCAATTTTTGTATCGTCGTCGTTGAATTAATGGCAGGATTATTTCCTGCCCTCCTCCTCCTCATTTTCTTTGGCAAAGAAGTGTCATCGCGCTAGTGAATATCACTCATCCCCGACACTTAATTAGCTCCCTTCGTGTGGCGGTGTTGCTCCACATAATGGATTCGGATACTGTTGCCGGCTACAAGAAGATGGAACATTAAGTAAGTGGCTTTGTTCGCGGAATTTTCCAACTTATAAGCCGGATATTTGAGCCTCTGCATTATTCTCCCCTTAATTCGTTGTTGATATTGTTGAATAATCTTTTCGTCGAAGACAATGTGCGGCAAGTGCCCGGATGAGTCATCTGGAGTGACTCGAGAGTTTCACAGCCAATACGGTGTAAAGAATTGAATATTTTCCGAACACTGGTAGCAGGGACTTGTTTAATTTGAAATGCTGTTAGTGAGGATGGAAATCATGTATTTGCCTACCAGAACAATGCGGTGGACCCCTTTTTTGCCACTGACTGTCGGAAAACGCGACCCCAAAGGCGTCGATTCGTAATTAAAAAACTTTTACTTTGACCCCGCACGCAAGCGGGCCTTGTTTGATACCGATCTCTGCCCTATTGACTTTTAATAAAATGTTAATTACCACTTGGGCTTGTTGTCCGCGGCACGGAAAGGTGACTGAGTTTTTCGTTTTTTTTTCGTAGAAAAATCCACTCGGAACGAATTCTTTTGTGGCCGATCCGGTAATTGGGTAAATGGGCCCTTTCAGAATGGGCCACTCAGACCTTTTCCAGGTTGTCGGCGTTTGCCGCTCTTTGCGTTGTTGGCAAAATCGAAGCCAAGTTGTTGTTGGGCATTAAAAATCGAAACAACAAAGTCGCTCTGAAAATGGCCATTTTTCCCGTCCGATAATGGAGTTTTGAAAACTTGATTGAAACTTTGAACGGAGCACGGGGCCAATTCATTGTTACGGACGGACGTTTATTTCATATGGCATAAAGGCGGAACTTGGGGAGCTTTCCAAGTATTGGCACTTGAACAATACCGGGGTGCAGCTGCAGCTTTCAATAAAGTTAATTAAAATTATCGAGGTGCAGCGCGCTTTTCAATAGAATTTTGCCACCTTTCCCACACTGGTCGCATTATGAACCATTTAAAATCAATCTGTCTTTATGCGATTTTTATAGGGAATTTGAGTGGCAAATGGTTCCTGCACTCGACTGCCTACAAGTGCTTTCTGTAATCGACACTGTAGAGCTACGGAATTGTAATTGATGACTTTTAAAGCTGATTTTTTTGCAATTCAACAGGCTTTCCCATCAGTCAATTGCTTTGCAATCTTCATTCCAGCCCCAAGAATAATAGAGTTTTTCTCGGGCCAAAGTAGCAGGATTCGGCTCGGTATCCACAATCATTAATCATCGACAGCAAAAATCCAATCCAGCCAATACAATGAACAACAAACTAATGATCACGGTTTATCGTCTGGCGTTTAATTGGCGGCATTAATGCAAATCAGCTCTTGGCTGGGGAAAATCACTTTGTTGTCGCACAGTGTACTGACTTTGCACAACACGAAGCTCCGTTTCCATTTATTCCCATCAGCAGTAAATTTTCTTTAGCATTCCAACTGCCATTGCGCGCAAAATTTATCTCCTGTCTTTGCCCGGAATATTTATTTTTCCTTCGTGGGCTCAACAGGTACAAATTCCATTATGAAGGCGGCCTTAATTGCCTGCGGAGCACCGTCATTAATTCTATTCTTCGGTATTGCACCCGCTTGTCCTTCATTAGTCTCAAGAGATTTTTTCTCCACAACATTATTTCAACCATTCAGTGGCCAATTCAACCCTACCATTTTTTTAGTTCAGTTAAAATCACACATTAAGGAGCTTTTCTTCTAGCAATTATTGCACCCAAAGCCGAAGAAAATGCCAATTTAGTGGGAATATTTCGATGCCAGTCTTCAGTAGTTAATGTTAGAGTTTTAATTAAAATAAACACATATTAATCGAGCAATTAACGTAAAAATTACTTGATTTGGCTGTGATCGTATATAACGACGTTACTAACCCGACGGGCTCGGCACAACTTCGACATTAAACACTCTCTAATGTGCTTGTTGTTCCGGCGACGGCGTAAAGGCTTGAATCTTTTGAGAGTCAATTAAACATTGCCTAATGCGTTTGTTGTGCCGAGCCCTTCGGACACAACACTGATTTTTCAGCCAAAAACTCATTAATCGACAAGCTCAGTGTGTTTTGTGTCCAAACCAGTGTCGTGCCCGAAAGGCTCGGCACAACTTCGACATTAAACACTTTCTAATGCGCTTGTTGTTCCGGCGACGGCGTAAAAGCTTGAAGCTTTTGAAAGTCAATTAAACACTGCCTAACGCGTTTGTTGTGCCCAGCCCTTCGGGTACGACACTGAATTTTTAGCCAAAAACTGATTAATCGACAAGCTGAGAGCTGTGTTTTGTGTCCAAACCAGTGTCGTAAACGAAGGGCACGGCACAACTTCGACATTAAACACTCTCTAATGCGCTTCTTGTTCTGGAAACGGCGTAAAAGTTCGAAGCTTTTGAGAGTCAATTAAACACTGCCTAATGCGTTTGTTGTGCCGAGACCTTCGGGCACGACACTGATTTTTTTTGCCAAAAACTGATTAATTGATACGATGAGAGTGTTCTGCGTCCAAACTTCGACATTAAACACTCTTTAATGCGCTTGTTGTTCCGGCGACGGCGTAAAGACTTGAAGCTTTTGAGAGTGAATTAAACCCTGCCTAATGCGTTTGCTGTGCCGAGCCCTTCGGGCACGACACTGATTTTGTATCCAAAAACTGACAATAATCGGCAAGCTGAGAGTGTTTTGTGCCCCAACCAGTGTCGTGCCCGAAGGGCTCAGCACAACTTCGACATTAAAAAACAACCGCGTTATGAGCTGAATTTGTCGTATTTTTTACACTTTTTCTGCGGTTAACTTTGCCAGTTGTTTATGTTTGTTTGTTGTTCAAATTAGTTGATAAATAGTTAGTTTGATGCATTTTTGATGCGATTTTTCAATATTTTTTTAAACAAACGTATTCTTAACGTTGCTGCCTTTTGGGTCTTAAAGCGCGCTTATAAAATCCTCTATAAATTTGCATTTTTTTTGACAAACAAGAAAATGAAGTGCAACCTTACACAAAGGCACATAAATGCACAAAGAGATCATGTTGCTCCCCATGCTATTCTGGAGATAATCCACCTTGTGTATTTTTGCACAGTTTCATTCCTCAAACTTGATTTTTGTGCTTCAGTTTTATCAACGAACGAGTTAAACTTGCAGAAGAAACTCATGTAATGATTGTTCGCGTTGCTTTGGAAGCTCAATTGAAAAAAATCATTTTGAGGCATCGGATTCTTAAGCCTTAAAAACATAAAGTGCTTGATGGCAAAGAAACGAAGAAAGAAAAATGTTAAATTTGAATGGAGGATTGAAAAAAACTCAGCATCTTTATTTGGATGAAAGTCCTTGTTTGTCCACGATTTGATTTGGATTTTCCAGTCCTTAAAAAGGGTTGCACCATCACTTGCGTGTTTATTGGCATCAATACGTGATTCTCACATCTCACGTTTGTCTTGCTCTTGCGTCATTAATTAGGACTAGAGCCAAGACTGATGTTGTATTAGTCCGAGTAATCCGGTAATGTTGTTTCGAATTTCGGTCGGTCTGTCGTCGATTATATCCGGACAAGTTTTTCCGATTAAGCGGATTTGATGCAATTTCGGACGGAGCGCGGCATTATCTCGATATCCAATTAAATTTTCCGGACGGTTCCGGGATAACGAACATTGTCGTTAATCCCGAATGGAAACGGCCGTAAATAACGATGCCCGCCACTGTTCTCAAATAAAGCAAGAAATTAACCGGTACCGAATCGTAAAAGTACGTTCACGTTACACCTGCACAGCGATATGAAGATGATAAATAAAGCCGTCAAACCGAGAGGTTCATTAATTCATTGCGCGCTTTTTGCCAAACTTAATAACAAGACGCTTCAACGTACATCGGGGGGATCAAACTCTTAGAATTTTCCAAATGCAAAAAACAGCTCCATGGCCAAATTAACCCCCGAATAATCCAGCCGAGAGGATCATAATTCCTAATTATCAGGCGAATTATATGAAAAACCCTGGCAGCGGGCACAATAGCGACGGTTTATGACTAATTAAGCCCTATGCTAATTTGTTTAGTGTTTCAGAACCGTTGTTTAAAGTAATTTGTACTAAAAAAAAAAGAAAAAAAACAAGGGCGCCCCCAGATAATGGCTGAAAGGATTCCTGCAAAGTCTCGAAAGTTTATGGCAACGATAAGTCACCAAAATTGCATCGGTCCTAAGTTATGCGCTAATAGTTTTATCGTAAATTTTACCAGCTAACGCTAGACAATAAGCAGTTTGTCTTCTCGCCCTAATTGAAGGTGCGCAACATGTCCCGGCAGCCGATTTATCATCAAAATAACCAACTAATCGTACTTCTTCGAATTTGTCAAAATTCTTGCCTAAAGGCAAAATCCGCAATAGTTCGGAATCTGCTAGTAGTTCTTCATCGAAGTTCCAAGACAATTTATATAATGAAGAACATTTAGCCAAAAATAAGGAGGATAATGGGCTTTGTAACAGGCCACGCCCCCTGCAAAAACACCTCTTCAGAATGGGACTGAGCGATCAACCGACCTGCAGGGGGTCCGAATTATAGCACTAGGAAACTACATATTATGTGTCACTGCACGTCATATGCAACAGGGAGACGAAGACTCCTGGGAGGAGATCCAGTTCTACCAGACCAGGTCATGCGTACCCCCCTCAAGATTCTTCTGGAATTCATTGAATACACAGGGATAATGAGGGAGTAAAATACGACAGAAATGACTGCGGTGCTAGGTCAAATACCACTTCGGAGGTGAGGAAGGGTTTTAGTGGGTAGACAACTAAGCTGGAGTCCCACACAGTCCAGAGCGCCAGGACATCAGCTCTGGGTGTGCGTAAGAGAGCATTTCCCAAACCTCACCGGAAAAAAAATCAGAAATTCACTCTATATGAATGAAAAAATTGGAACTCAGTGGACACACACAAGAACATTAGGTGAACACCTCAGAATGGAACTGTCGTAAAAAAACAGGTAATGGAGCTACAGAATTGCAAAAATTTTCCATTATAAAGCAAATTCTCCTCCATCCTGCAACGCAAGGCCCAAAAGTCTGCATTGTTGGGATTCACGCACAAATATTCCCTCTTTGACTGTCCAACTTGAAACTGTCTGGACTGGAAGCTAAAACATTAGAAAAACCGGTTGCATTAAGGGCAACAAATGTTTTTGGAAAGTTAGAAATTTTATTTCATCTCGGCTTGGACGGTTGGAAAAAAGTTCCCAACTTCCTCCCTGACAATCAAGGCCTAAAATCACTGAACCAGTGGTGGTTCGAAATCAAAATGACTCCTTTCGGAAGTTTCCAAATGAAGTAAACTTGCCTCCAACTCCCAAGCGCGCGACACAAACTTTGTATGTCGTACCTTATCGGGCCTTAACAATCCGGGTCTCTTAACGAAGCCCGAAAAAAACTTCCTGCTGTGTTTATACAATAAATAAAGACAAAAGAACCGCTGCTCCGCAAGGATGCCAAATTCAATTTCGGCGGTCTGCGTTCCTCTTTTTCCGGCCAAACTTTCGTTTAATTATCCCGAGTAAAAATTAATTGCGAGCCACTTTGGCTCGACGAACGTGCTTGTTAGACAATCGTTTGAGCGCGCCCCGGTTCTTCGAAACTCTTAAGGCCCGGCAAAAAAACACTGAAGAGTTGATGCAGGCGGCTCGAGTGCAATGTCACTGGTTTAGAACTGAATAGACCGAAAAACAAAAAAACCTGCCAATACTAAACAGGAGAACCACTCATAAGCGGCGACTATTCGAGCTCCATCAACCGAGAAATGAATTTCCATTGCTCTGCTTTTGCAGATACATTCACTTGACATAAATTGTCTGCGAAAGCAACAGGATAGTAGTAAAACCTTAATGCAGCCATTTTATTGCCAGGGACAAATCGTGCTTTTGGCAGTTTCGAATAAACATGGATATTTTCCAGAAATATCAAGTGAACTGGCTGCAAAAAGTACACATCTTCTTAATGGCTTCAGCATGGCTGAATGAAAGAGGCAGCTCGGAATTAAATGAGGCCGCAATAATTCATCGCCGGCTGTAGGATTGTTCATTCATTATCTAATGGAATTTGCAGGATAATTTATCGAAAATTTGAGTCGCCTGCCTTTTAATGGTGAGCGGAACAAGCTTTGTTTTTTTGCCTGTGTAAGAAAGAGAACGCAAACAGTGGCTGTATAGTATGATTCCTTTCTAACACAGGCCGACATGCTCTGTTCTTGTTCCGCCCATCAGTTTTCGATGTAAGTGTGCTTCTGGATGGACATTTCAGGCCATATTTGCCCATTTGAAATCCAAGGAAAGTACTGAATCGGATTATTTCCCGGGAAAAGATGTTGAGTAATGGCAGGGGCAAGTGAAACGAAGCAAGATCCGTATAGCAGAAAACGCCGCAACTATTTGTCTGTCTCGGCAGAGAAATAATGCATGGCGAAGCCCTCGAGACAGATCCTGGCTGGAATATATGGTTATTGGGTATCTATCGAGTTTCGCATCTGCATGTGCCGCCTTCACTGCAAATCATTCAGCTTAAGGCCAGGTGCCGCTGATTAGGAACTATGGGACCTGAACTGGGCACGAAACAAGCGCATGCGTCCCTAGGGGTTTGGCAATCTGCAATTTACATTGCCCAATGCCACAGTTTTGATGCAAATAAACCATTTGCAGGGAATATCAAAGCACAAAAGTGTCACAATTCAATTTCCCGACACAATGTGTAAAGGAAATAATTCGCGCACAACGTTCACTGGCCCATGATAGGCGGCAATTTCTTGTAGAGGCATTGTTGCCGCCATAATGAAACATTTTAATTAGCGAGCACAATCAATTTAATTAACTGGCACAACACAACTGTAAACATTGTGCCATATTTAAGTCGTCGACTCGAATGGATTTGACGGTGTCATCATCGATGTCAGCGGCGCTTTTGTCGTGTTAATTGAACGGAAGGAAAACTCCACATCTCGGAGGGAAGAACATTCAAATGATGTCGACAAAGAGAGCGAAAATCACTAATAAGGCTTTTTCCTCGGTTTGGGGGCCAACGCAGTCGTGTAGGAAAACAACCGTGCCACTTCTTGGCAACAGTTTGCGGCAATCTCATTAACAGTCCATCAGTACGAGACTGGATGGTCTGGAATGATTATTTCCAATAAAGGCGAATTGCCGCAATTTCCAGCGAGCGGAATTATCACAATATCCAATTATATTGCCGGCACAATTCGAGATAGGAAACAGTCAAGCTAATCCCCCAGGTGCCCAACCGTGAATAGCGCCGAACAAAACAATACCCGCATCCAAATAAACGATTTGCCGGCAAAATCAAGCAAAAATCGCGTTACAAGGGCGACGTTCCAATTGGGTCATGTATGAATTAGTGTGGACACCGTCTATGGCTATGTTGCTGAGCATCGGCCTCAAATTTCAAAAGTTTCTGCACATTTCGACTTTATTTCCGTAAATTCGGTAAACTAATTTTTCCTGTCTGGTACAATTGTTCAATGAATGATACAACTAGAATTCTTCCAGTTCTTCATTGAATGAATCTTCTGAATTTGATCAATTTGCTTCTTCAGATCATCCCAATGAAGAGAAGAGTGAGGAATAGAGGCAAATAACAGTATGAACAGGTCAAGTTGAAAGGGTCTCAAAATCTGCCCAAATTGGGATCAGAATGACCTAGAAGATTGCCTCATGAACTCATTGTTTCACTAGGCATGGGTAACACTGAGTTAAGTTGCGCTTTTGAGTTAGTTGCCGCTCTGTGAGTTGATGAGTTATAACTCATCCCGACTGACTGCGTCGCACCTTTTATTACGCTTGTGGCGGACTTTATCCACTAACTCATAGGTGGCAGCACCAATTCTGGTTGCAACAATTAACCTCATTCAAGATGGCAGACTTCACAAAACAGAAATTCGTCAAAATTCAAGCATTTTTGCATCTTTAAGAAGCTTACGGACTTGAGGCTGCGGAAACCAGCACAAGCGGCTACTTGAAGTTTCTACATTATAAAGAGATCTACATTATAAAAAAATCCAAACCATTTCTGATTTTTAAGAATCTTCAGAATCTGAGCCGGCAGAGGGAGCGGTTAATTTTCGCCAACAAAATTTTATAAAAATACATCTGCTTTCGAAAACAGAGTCAACAGCCCATTGACATTTCTGCATCAGAAAGAAGCCTAATCAAGCTGCATTTTCGGATTTTTAAGAAGCTGCTGTGCTTGAGCCTGCAGAACCGCGGATAATTGCACCAAAAAACTTCCATAAAATTTCTCCGTCCTGCAGAATCATAATCAAGCATTCCAAAAACAAAAAATCTGCAAATTGGGGCACACTGAGGCAAGTGTAACACTGAATTGAGTTGTTGCCGCTCTGTGAGTCGAGTGAGCCACGACGCATGACTATACGACAGCACATTTACAACAGCAACATAAACTGCGCCGGTGCGTTGTATTGGCGCACCAAGCAATTCCGCCGGCGCTGCGCCGGCTCTTGAAAATTCACTGAGTTACCCAACCCGAAAACTAATGATTTAACTGTGTGTCTAAGGACTCGAAAGGCATTGACTTAAGTCTAGTAAGAGCTTTAAAGGCCATTTAACACGCTCAACTTCAATAATGAGGTATTGATGTAAATTTCTAAGCGCCACATGCCAATTTGCTGAGCTCAATCGATTCGTCTCCTATTCACATGCGCTCCTAAGGAATAGAGAAGCCACAAAATCGCTCTAAACTCCCTTTGTTTGTGACTTACTGGTTACAAATAAAGAGCTTCATTAAGACGATAATATTCAAACTGTGGCCTCAAAAAACATTTTTAACTGTCCAGTTGATTAGAGAAAACGTGCTTTGAATCGTACAGAATGCGTCTGATAAAATTCCAAAAAATAGCATGTTTTCCTGTGGAGACGTAAGGCAAACATCGATCATTTTATCACTTTGTGAGCCGCCTCTCGAGCATCGGTTTTTCCAAACAAACTAAGCCTCCAACTTGCTGCTTTCGGTCAAGAGTAATCAGAGGCCCACCGAAAGGGTCCTCCATAAACTTCAAAGAAAGATGTATAATTCCTGATCCAGTAAAAGTGAGTGGTACATTTGTAAGCCGAAGGGTCATTCGGCCATCCATTCCGTTATTCAGGCTATTCCGATCGCTATAACCCATTGGGGGCCAATTCTTTTAATATTTCAGAGGCCATCATCAGAGCCCCTTGTAAAAGGGGCTCGAACTAAGGCCTTGTTCGTTCGGTGTGGGTGTTTCAGTGGCGGCTCGACGACTGAAGACTTGGAAACATTCTTAAGTTGCATGTTTAATCGACGACCACCCGTACCGGAGACATTCGCGATAAATCCGTACCTGACTATCATGGATGGAAAAGTTGAAACAACGCAAAAGAAAGATGTCCGGGCATTTAATGGATGTTTACGTATGTAAAACTGTCACAGACAAACGTATTTATAGGCCGACTTTGCATGCGAAATTGGATCCCAGATGGTATCTATGAGAGTAGTCGAACGGGGCAAGATCTGGACAGAGCGACGGCCGTTTGACCTTCAAGGGCCAGCTGAATTAACATGCAACAACCGGCATCGTCATTTTCGGAAATTGTTTACGTTCCAATGTTGCCTGTTTATTTTCCATACGTCCCGGCCAGAATCAATTGCGCTCAGTCGCTGTCAAACAACGAATGATTAGTTTATATGGACGATCGATCCTGATTCAAGATCGAGTAAACATTGCTGGCAAACAAACATAACCCACATGCCGCCACCACTGCAATCAATCCACATTCAGACTGGTGGTTTAATAAAGTCCATTCATCCTCCAGCTCTCCACTCATTCGGCATTTAAATAAAAAGGACATTCATGTGGTTTACTTCACGCCACTCGGCGCCACAAGAGGCCTTTTAAAAAGCTCGTTTTCGTTATTTTTTGCCGCCCCCGACGACAGTTTTTAATTGCCTCACTTCTTCCCGTAATATGTTTGCATGAGCCGGCAAAAAGCCAGAGTTATGATTGCCATGGAGACGACAATGGAGGTTTTTGCCGCCTCCCGTTGCGACCTGTTGCCAGTCGAATTTATCATCTTGACACCGACGCTCTATTAAGGCGACTTTTTCGTTTGTTTTCGCTCGTTGGACCCCATCCACCGGTCCCCCATTAAAACTCACTCACTTTTCCTGCGTTCATCCATGAACGTACACGATTTCTTGCTCCTGGTAACTGGTGTCTTCCAATGCAACACTTTACTTCCAAGAATTTTCTAGAGCTGCCGATGCCAGCAACACCACACATCATTTACGAGTAGAGGCGCTTTATTGTGGAAATAAACCAGAGTTAACTCGGGAAATATATTTAAAACTCATTTCGTCACTGGCAGGCCATAAATCGATCCAGGTGTCACATGAAGCTGAAGCTGCGTTATTAACTGCCGTTTATAAATCACACATTTATGGGACTTTTTGCAAGTTGCCATGAATTTGCGTGGCTAAACTCAACAGGCTGACAACACGAGGGAGGGCCGAAGAATTCCATTATACAGATCGTTGAGAATTAGCGGCATATTATTAATCCGAAGGGCAGTTAAACTCATGGTGCGGAAAAAGGCCTTAATAAAACCGGACGCAATTACCAGAAATGAAGTCCTGCAGGATCGGTGTGCGTGGCGAACATCAGAAAAGCGGAACGGACGGTCAAGATGGTCGTTCCCGCATTGTCTGACAGGTGGATGCGATGGTCATCAACATTCCTGGCGTTAAATTGCGCCCCCATTCCCTCAGGACCTGTGGGAATGCCGCTCACTCCCCCCATATAATGCTGATGCCCGCTCGCATTGCTTGGATTATCCGAAGAACGATTTCGAATTCTCATGGCTAAAATCGCGCTTTGTCCTCGAAACTAGTTAACATTTTTAAGGTGAATTCACTCTTCTAAACACAGCATAACTCAACCGGTCCAGCACCTCAATCATACTTAGAATTCAAACTGGAAATAAAAAACTGTTGCTTCAAAATACTGCGTTCGCAAAAAAGTTACACATTGCATCTGGGACTCACTGTATATAAATAGCTGTCTGTATGTCAATGCGTCCTCATAACATCAGTTTGATTACACAACCTCACTTCACAACATTGGTTTTCAATGGTTAGACGCACCTTTGGATGTCAACCGCATTTTGATGTTAAGTAAAAGTCTTCTGATCATCAAACATGCTGATGGAAGAGTATGGGTGGGTAGGGGCTAGTGCTTGTTTCTATCAACCTCAACCTTAATCGTTGCTCACGAGCTTTAAAAAATCATCTATTCAGCTGCGACCACTTTTTCACTCATTTTCATCTACAGTTAAACCAATAAAATTTAATACTCCCCTGATCAAAATCCAAATTTTCATTGAAACTTCAGTCAAATCTGCGATAGATCAAAGGGCGTCTGAACATGACGCAACCGACTGGAAAGACTTGTTCGAAATGTCCAACAAACTCGCAGCAAATGAATCTAAAATGGCCTGTCCCGATCGAACGGAAAGAATGACAACTTCATTTATCACAATAAACTCCCGATTGTCCCGGAACAGTTGGCTACTTCAAGATTGGCTCAATTCGAACTCGGTTCGAAAGTGCAATTCCGGATTCATTCAATGCAGTTTAGTTGCCGCTTTTAATTGAACGACTCCTGGAATGCGGACATTGTTCGGAAAAGGACATCTGGGAGTTTTAACGCTGCGCGGCATTTGTATGAAGTGAATTTTCTATTTGCTCTGGTGATTATTTTAATAAACTCTGCCAACGAAAGTTATCAGAATGCCTCAAACGGTCTTTAGCGGGGAAATTCGTCTGAAGAGCGACGTTCCATCGGAGTTGAGGGCTCATTTAATCAGTTGGTTGTTCTTGAAATGAAACTTCGAGAGCAACACGTTATCGCTCCGAGTGCTCGGGCGCTCGCATAAAATCTTCTATTATAAAAGTTTTGGTGGAAGTTTGCCGGAAGTGTGTGTGTGTGTGTTTGAGAAATAAACAGGAGTTGTTGATGTGGTAAGCCCTAATATTGGAAGTTCAGCCTCAGAGTTTAAACGCCTCATCATCGGGATTAGAGAGGGCCTTCGAGACGAACAGTGTCAGTTTCCGCTTCGTGATTTTAATAAAATGTACCACATAATGCGCAGCGCGCTTGAGTAATCCGATATTTCCATGTCTACATCGGTATTTTTATATTATAAGCCGAAAATCCCGCACAAATGGAATTTATTACCAAAACAAGCCAGCTAACAAGATTTTCCAGTTTACTTAACAATTTTCGGGGGGTGCGTATAGCGTGTCTCTCCCCGTCCCCATTAAAAGCGACATTTTTGCCAAAGCAAAGATTGAAACCAAAACGGCTTACACCGTTTTTTTTTCGTTCGGGGGCTTCTCCAAATTTAATTAAAAGGATCGATCTGACGGGCGGCCAGAGCGGAGCTTTCACCTCATTTCGACGAGTTGAAAGGGCAAAAACGGAAATCATGTTTAGTCTTTGGCCGCCCCTCGCCGATCGATTGGCGGACACTTCAAGGTAATACCGACATTGCAAAATATTAATTAAATCGCTCGAAAAAAACACGATGAATTAAAAGCGAATTGAGCGTGGCATTGAGTAGGAAGGAGGGCATTTTCCGAGCTAGTCGCAAATTCCATTTATCATCATTAAACCGAAACCGAGCGCTTTGACTTCGGCTGTCGATTAATTGAGGGGGCAACAGGAGAACAGGAAACGAACCAGCTAATGAATGGGAGCCTCTTGGAGAATATTCGACTTGCCTTTGATAGGCATCCAGTCTTTTTTTTGGTTCAATGATCGAAACCGCAATTTAAAAGGAATTATTCCTACAGGCTTGATTGATGCTGAATCATTTCCGCTCTTCATCTTCGATTTATTTTGCTAGATGTTTTTTGAGAAATTTTCAATTGCATCCATAGGGACGTTTGTTGCCTATTTGAAAACTTCACTTCTCTCTCTTCTCTGCTTCAAAACTTTCTTCACAAGTCTCTTAATCAGAAGCAAAAAAGTCATGCTTCTAATAGCCAGGTCAATCAGACGTCTTTCATTCCCCTTTAAATGGTTTTTCAAAATGTTGAAGAAAAGAACATTGACAGCAGTGGCCAGTTCCATCAAGCTTCTTTCAAATGTTGAAACTTCCCTCTTTCCCAGATTATTTACAATTTCACATTCGAGGCTCAAAGCTCATTTGGCACACATTCACGTCCTCTTTCTTCCAGTAGCTAAAATCGCTTCATCTGTCCCCCACATGTTCCTTCCCTCCTTGAGGATTTCTCCCTTTCTTCTTCTCATTTCTGAACTATTTCTCTATCCAGGCTTGAAGCTTGAAAGTTGAATTGATGCACGATACGATTGCATTTTTCCCAAGAAGTCCAAAATGCTTGAATATCTTGACATGACGCCCAGTCACATGCTAAAGAAACACTTCTAACCAAGACAAGCCCTTATTTTCCTCATTTCCAGTTGATTTTTGCCATCAGGTTGCCTTTCTAATGTTTTTTCTCTCTAAATATCGACAATCCCTTTCAAAGTGACTCAATCAGAGCTATCAAGCGTTATTCAGCTTCCTCACTGATGAACAGCCCAAATTTTTCTAAAGACGCTTCAAATGTTTTATCTACGTTCAAAATTCGTTAAACAAGACCGAAGTTGAGAAGAAGTCGCTCAGCAAGCAGCGCAATCAACATTGCTAACTCTTCCACCAATGGCCTTGCAGAGTACTGCGACAAGCCCCGCCCACTAGTCCCAACTTGCTCCATTTAGGTCCTCATAGACTCTTGGTGCCATGTGATAGGCGCTTGAATATACTAAGCAGTTTTCTCCTTGAAATTTGTATGTAATGTATCTCCAGCTATTCCCAGGGTATCTTTGTAAGACAATGGGACTCCGAATAACCTCAATATGGTCTGACACTCTTTCAAACAAGCACCTCAAAGGGATGTTGTCTATTGCGAGTGGGTACAATTTCGCCAGTTCTTTGTCCCTCACATCAAGGGCAAACTTCCCCATTGATACGTATCTCGTTTGACGGGATGTTATTTAGGGCTTATTAGGTCACCGCCGAAATTAGCTCCCTCTCAAGGAACAATTCCTGTTTGCGTGTCTACGGTTTAATGCCATTAGGGCACGCATGATTGAATGTCGGTAAGAGGCAAGATTGTGTGGTTGCGTTGCAGGTAAGTTCCAGGCAGTGGACGTTCGAGTGAAGGTAAGTGCGGTGGCTCTGGATGGAGTGGCGTCTGGATGGCGCCCCCAAAGCAAGTGGGACCGCGTGGCACTGTGGCGTCGTTTCCATAGCAACCACTATCGATCGACGTCCGTCGCCTACTGTGAAACAAAACACGTGACTCGCCGAGGGGGGTAAGAGCGGGTGACAGTAGTTGATTAGAGGCATAAATTGCGGTTTGTATGTAATAGGCTTAATGAACTAGGGATTTTTAGTTGGGAGATTGGGACGGCCGGGAATTGCCAATTCCGACCGGGGGATTATTAAGGAATTGCCTGTTAAGATCGTTTGTGCGTACGTAGCGCGACCTACATGAATTTTGAGAGGTCGCGATTTTTAACCGACGATATCTTTCGTATTTAGACCCAAAAACTATATATTTGTATATTGGGGAGCGCGTCTCAGGTCGGAAGCAATCCAATGAGCCCAAAAAAGACGTTTGTGAAATTTTTATTTTTGGTCGAAAATTTCATCCCAAGCGCCCTGGAGGTGGATTTTCGCCAAAAAATTCAAGTTTCTCCAAATACCGCGAATTCTACATCATTTTCACCGGAAAAAGGCCAAGAAAGCAACAAGCACATTAAAAAAACACGCTGAACCCTTCAGATCCGAAATAATCAACATTTCCTGTCCACTTTCAGGAGTTCTTGAGAGGTCACGATCTTTGAGTGACGATTTTCTCCTTATTACGGACCCAAAACTTTCTATTAGAATATTGGGGAGCTTCTGAGGTCGAAAACAATCCAATAAATCCAAGAGCGCAAAAAACACTGTTGTACTTTTTTATTGGACGAAAATTTAAGAGTTCGATTTTCGCAAACAAAATCCAAATCTCCTATTGCAAACATTGACATTGATGCGAAATGGACGGTCGAGATTGAATTGATTTCGCTCCCTTTATCCCCCAATGCTTTCATGAGGTGTTTCACTTTTTTTGCGTCTTTTTGCCGATGCGAAATGTGCTTTTATCTGGACGTATTGAAACAGCCACGGTTCATTAAAGCGCAATTTGTCTTGTCCAAACAGGGTTTTGAAACGTTCCGATGTCTCTCAGACTGCTCTACACACTTGCCCCACTTTATCCAGAGTGTTCAATTCTTGTGTTACTGCTTAAGAAAAGGAGCGAAGAATATTGTGGATCAAGTACCAACGATGTCCCTAATCCTCATTAGTTTGAATATGCGATGGAAAAAGAAGTTTAAGTTGCATAGTTGCTTCCAGCTCTTCCCTATTTCTTCGTTGAACTTGCGGCGATCCAGTAAAGACAGTGCTCTGGATTCTAGATCATTATCTTCAATATAGTTTTTGCATTTTCAAGTTAATTGCTTCAAATCTTCAGCTCTATCTGGAACCTCCTTGATGAATTTTATTGGTATGTGAGTGATCTTATTCAGGAGACACGACTTCCAATTCAATGGCAAAAGGAGAAAGTCACAGTTGCAAAGTGTCTCCAGTAACTAACTAAGGGCCTGTTTATTCGCCTTCTAATAAACTGGCTTCCAATGATATCTGACGGATAACAAGATCCTCTGACTAATAAAAATCGGCTGATATACTGGTTATCTGACAGACACATTTATCTGCTACTGATATCTGGTTTATCAGAGATATTGTAATATAAAACTTTCTAGTTTGTGCACTGACTTTGATTATGGATTTTAACCAAATATAAGTTAATATATTTGAAAATGTACATAATCGAAATCCATAGAGAAAAAGAACAAAAAGACATGTGGACTATTGTGGACTATTGTGGACCATTTTAACAATCTGGACGATACAGACGTGAAAAGAAAGTCTTGCTTAAGAAGGTAAAATGATTAAATTCCTTAAAGATTGAGGATTAGAAATTTTAAATAAACTTTTTCAGGCTTCCTCCTCTTGTTTCCACGTTATCACCAACCTTGAAGAGTTAAATATTCAGTTTTCAATTTTGAAAATTTCATCACCATTGGCGAGGAAAAAAGGAAACAATGGCTGCTTCAAATGTCTAGTTCTTCTGGATCCTCATCAAAAGAGACTCACAAAGGGCTTGCAGCTGGTTGAAGATTTCGTTTGCCCCTCAACTAATTTTAAAGTCTCCCTGCTTCAACTCCTAACCAAGTTTGAATGCGGCTTGCGACAATGCTGTCAGTTCTTCTCTTTCCTTCTAGTTTCTTCTATTTCTTCTTCTAGTTTAATGACTGGATTTGATTCATTCTTGCTTTTTCTGAGTCAATTCGTTACATTAACACGTAAAAATATGAAACAGCAATCAATTGATGAAATAATGGAAGACACTCTTTAAAGCCGCAGAAGACAAAGGCTTCAAATCTTCAATTCGAGCCAAGGTTCCTACATGCTTCCTGCCTGAAAGTGTTTTGGCTGCGAAATGAGAATCAGTCTAGTGACTCAGCCCCAATTACTCAAAGTGTTACAACGTTGACCTGCACATTTGAAATAAATAATGACAAGCACGTTGGATCGTCTGAAGCCTTCAAGTTCCGATTAATGTACGCTTTTTGCATTGTGGCGACCATGGTAAATTGATTGTTGCAATGTTGGGGCCCGGTAAAAAGATAAAATGTTAAGAGGGCCATTGTTCGAGGTTTCTTACACCTTTCAAACCGGTCGGCCCGATTCAGGACTCTTGTCCGTGCTGGCACCCAAGGAGCGGACATCAAAGTGTTTAATCATGCAAAAATGACTGGGCGTCATCGTGCATACAGGGCGGTCACCTTGCACATATTCCACAGCAATAATTGCGAGGCTCATTACGACTGTTTGCCTCATAATCGTCCATGCTGTTATCTGTCGGAGCGGAAGGAAAGGACGGTTACCTCGATGCCCTTTCAGCATTGTGCCCGTAATGACAGGGCCTGATAAGCTTGACGAGTTCATTAGAAAACAATATTCCCGGATTCAGTTCGCTATCTACTTGAACGCACGTCTGTGTTCCGGTTGGGAAATGTTGATTGGAAAGTCCCGCTAGAACTTAACTAGATTTAAACCTCAATGTTGAAGCGAAGATGGAAAAAAATCGCTTATCTCCTCATTCGTTTGTCGCACCTCAATTATCCAGCTCAACAGCGAAAAGAAGAAACAGCTTTATCAAGTAATTGGGCGACATAACATTCCTCATGAAAGTTAACTGTTTCCAGCCATAACAATCATATGCTAGGTGTGCCGGTTGTCATAATGTTTAGGCCGCTCTTACATAACATATTTAATGGGACAAGCGAGTCGCTTTTGCGAACATTATAATCATTACACGAGGACGAAACTGTTCGGTCCCCACGTTTAGTGGAAGCGTCGGTAGATTTATCCCCAGCATAACGACCCGATGTTAGCGGCACAGGCCAATTAAGAGATCTGGAAAACGTAATAAAGTGCCTATTGCATACACTAAATTTAATCTGTCCTGATTTCCAGCCGGAAACAAGAGCCCGAGAAGACGATGGCCGTCTTTGATTTTTACGATGTAATCACCCGTTGGGGGGAAATCCGGCGCAGTCTGGATTATGATTATCAGCTATTGTTGTTGCCGAATGGAATGAGGGGGGTCCTGATTGCGATAATTCAACGATTTGATGACATCTGGGATGCGATTAGAAAAAAATGTTTTCCAGCAGCCCGATCAGACAAAGGGTCGCAAAAGAGACACGATCCATATTCCAGACCGAATGCAATTGAGTAACTCCTCGCCCGCCCCGTCCGGTTGAGGTTAATCTGCTTTTAAACAGCTGCCGGCCTCGAAATCTCCGGTTTTCGGATTAATTTGCAGTTTTGATGGCGAGCTAATACCCGGCCCCTTGCTTGTCTAGCAAACACCATCATTTAATCAAGTAACTTCCCCATCAGTCGGTTAGTTACGAGGATTCGGATAGTTTACTATTGAACTGTATTTTAATCCCAAGTGGCAAAAAAGTTCCATGTTCCAGATGTTATACAACAAACTTTATCGGAGCCAGAAGTATTTTTAAACTGCTAGTCATGGGTGGTAACACTGAGTTGAATCTGGTTCAATGGCGCTTTCATAGCGCATTTCCCCTAGCACTGTAACTGAATACGGGCAACCTCAGATGCTGTTCTACATTTTACGGTTTGGTTTTAGATGGCACCACCAGCAGAATACATACGTTTGATTTTATTGACATTATATATTTATGAGGCTGATAACTGTGTGTGAAACTTGCAGTTTTCGGCCTGATAAAACTTGGCGAATGCAATCATCAGAAAACAGTTATTGGATCAATTGCTGTCATTCCAAACATTCCAAGTTTCGCGCTTCGAACATAGGGGGCGACAAAAACTTGGTTTCAAAATCTTGCTTGACAAAGTGACACTCAACTTGGTCTTACCCATGTCTAAAAACTGCTATAGAAACTTTATATAATATTAACAGAACGAAAAATGCGGTTAAATATTAAGTGTTATTCAAGGTGCGGCGCAGTGAGTCGCGACGAGTTATAGCGCATCAACTCAAAAGCGCAAGTCAACACAGTGTTCGTGTTGAGAAACTTCGAAAACGACGGCGTCTTGTTGAAGAGAGGCAGAAATTTGAGTAGAAAAAAATCGATCAAGCCTCCCACCTAATCATAATATGGCTCTTCGGTTAACTGGAAGGAAATAAATTGGGGTTCGAGCGGGCGGAAAAAATGGCAGGGATTTTTCCACCGCCATCATCCATCAAAGTCGCTTTATTATATGTAGTCGGAAACATAATATTGCCGCGATAATCGTATCATTCCAGGATCTAAATGAAAGCATTAAAACTTGTATAGGCTTTATTTCCGTAAAGTCATTTTGTTAAGCTTTAACAACCTACATTATCCAGAGCGGGCCCTATTTAAAAGATATTAACGCTTTACAGCCTCGCTGCTTGGAACAAAACGGCTTTAATTCGAAAGTTATGATGTTGTTGTGCCCGAATTTGTAAAGGGTGTGCGCAATTGCAGCATGCCAATACGTTCATGAATTTCTTATTCCCCAACCTGTTGAGGCTGCAATGAATTTCCATATGGAAACTGTTATATTTATCGTCAAAAAGTACTTTTCTGGAACGGGCCACACAGTATCCCTGACACCGCACTGGCCAATTATCGCTAAGCGCCGGATCCCATTCAATTGCCTTTTCTGGAAACACGTCTGGTATTAACGGGCTTCGATCTCCAGAGAAATCCGGGAAACTGATCTTTCGCAAACGAAAAATTGAGAAAAGCGCTTTTTCCTTGCTTTCGTGTCTTTTATGCCATTGAACACACACGTGTCCTGGTTCTAGCGACCATTATGATTCGGGGGGCGGCTACAGGACATAGCTCATTAATTGGACTGGAAATAATTTGGTCCTTCGAGCCGGATAGTTGATGACGACGCGTTTCAGGGCGCTTTACCTGTCCCGTCTCGATGGAAATCCCATTAAAATAAACAGCTTGGCAGGCCCAGTGGAAGTTCGGTGAGATTGAGCCGCAAATCCCGCCATTACCATATTTATCGACATCAAGATGATGCGGAAAAGTTTCGGAAAAGTACGCGCTACTTTGATCCGGGCAATCTCGCCCGGAGTCCCGTTAATGTAAGAGCAAAGCTCACTTCGAAGAAAGTTTCCAATACAGCTCAATCCACCATCCAGACTGACGTGGCCAATATAATATCCCTAGGAAAAGTTTTAAACGTGCCGGTACATCTAATATGTTTCGCCATGTGTTGGCGTACACGGTTCCAACTTTTCCAGGAAACCGGCGAGTTTTTCCTATTTTCACTTTTGCGACGCTTCATATTTCGGGATGATTGAAAAATGTTTCCCTTGCGTCCGGGTCCGGAAAGAGTGACCGAAGTCCACCTTTGATTGTCCTGATATCCCCACATGGCGCACTCGACCAGGAACTTTTGCCCAACGCAATAAGCGAAGCAATAAGAAAGTTTCGAGCACTATCTACCAGCGGATGTTATGTATTTATGTTGACAGTGCAATAAACATGTAGCCCTGCTAAAGGCCCTCTCGGTAATACTGTCCAGATGTCCGGCTCAATCGGCCAAAGATCAACACGAACCGATCGAAAGAAAACCAAAGTCTCGGCACAATCACGAAACCAATAAAGAACTTTTGTATTTGATAAATCAATCTGGAAATCCACTTAGGGGCGCACAATGGCGACAGTTGGGCCAAGACTCCGTTAACTGGCCTCAACGAAATAAAAATCTGCACAATGTCGTTTGTTCTCTGTTTTGCGGTTTATCTAGCGTATACATTATCCTTTTCTCATCGTCTAGATTGATTACGATGAGGTCAGCACTGTATAATTCTATTACCTTCCCAGCACCGAGCACATCTTTTATTTTCTCGCGCGCTCGACTGTCAACAATCGCTGTTTTGCTTGGCCGCTCTGCTTTAATGGAACCAATTACTTAAGTCCACTGTTGCCTTGAATAAAAATCATCATTTCCATTTGTTTTCGTTTTGATTCACTTGACAAACGTGTCTCTAATGCAACACCAACCCCGTATTTTTAGACCAATATCGATTCAAGGCTCAGCACGTGCTCACATCAGACCGACATCTTTCTCAAACCCCTCATAAACCATTCTAGGTATTTTGTGAGGTGACTTGACTCGTTAAAAGCACATTTCTCTGTCCATCACAACGGTTCAATTGGTGCAACATCATCATATATACAGGGTGGCAATTTGAAAACTCAGAGGAGCAAAAGAGGTTAGACAAACTTCCTCGGAACCGCTTCTGTAATAAATGGGAAGAACCAAATGTATGTCTCAACGAAACTACGCCCACCAACTCTCTAGCCCCTGGCCACTCTGAAGTAGCTGCCGACTTCCCTCTCTCCTGCAGCCTGTGTCAGTCCCCTGCTGGAGATGACTTGATTCGTTAAAAGCACATTTCTCTGTCCATCACAACGGTTCAATTGGTGCAACATCATCATATATACAGGGTGGCAATTTGAAAACTCAGAGGAGCAAAAGAGGTTAGACAAACTTCCTCGGAACCGCTTCTGTAATAAATGGGAAGAACCAAATGTATGTTTCAACGAAACTACGCCCAGCAACCCTCTAGCCCCTGGCCACTCTGAAGTAGCTGCCGACTTCCCTCTCTCCTTCAGCCTGTGTCAGTCCCCTGCTGGAGGTGACTTGATTCGTTACAAGCACATTTTTCTGTCCATCACAACGGTTCAATTGGTGCAACATCATCATATATACAGGGTGGCAATTTGAAAACTCAGAGGAGCAAAAGAGGTTAGACAAACTTCCTCGGAACCGCTTCTGTAATAAATGGGAAGAACGAAATGTATGTTTCAACGAAACTACGCCCACCAACTCTCTAGCCGCTGGCCACTCTGAAGTAGCTGCCGACTTCCCTCTCTCCTTCAGCCTGTGTCAGTCCCCTGCTGGAGGTCGGCCTTTCCTTCAGCTATCCATGCACTTCGGTCTTGTGCAAGTTGAAACCAAGACCTTCCTGCTTTCCTTTTAATGTCGTCCAACCATCGCTTTAGTGATTTTCCGACACTTCTTTTTGTTACCCTCGGTCTCCAGTGCAATATCTTATATGTCCATCGGACAGATAGTTTTGCCACCCGTTTAATGATATCGTATGTCCTCGTTTCGGATCCTCTGTCTTAGACTTACTCCGAATATCTTTCTTTCCATAGCTCTTGGTGTTCCTCTTAGCTTGTCCGTGTTCACCTCTGTAAGAGTAATAGTTTCCAAACCATATGTGGCTACAGGTAGTACACAAGACACCTTTCTTCTGAGACACACAGGTAGTGCCGAATCTTCAAATATATAGCGCAGCCTACCAAAAGCTGCCCATGACAATCCGATTCTTCTGCAAATTTCCGTGGTTTGATTTTCTTTTCCAAGCTTTCTTGTGTGTCCAAGAAACACTGTGTTTCTTCTGTATCCATGCCGTTTACTGAAATTTGTGGATTTGGTTGGCTCAATGTCTTCGTCTTCTTTAAATTCATTTTAAGACCTACCTGATTGGCAGAGTCATTCGATTCATGTAGCATATCCTCCACAGTAACGTTTGTACTAATGAGGACAAACTGACTCCAAGGCAAGACTCCCTTATCCAGATTCCAAATAAGCTTTCGACAATGTTTCTGGTACGTTTGTGGGACCAATTAGAATTAGTCTCCTGTTCATTGGCTCTAGAAGCCACTCGTACTATATACTTAGCAACATTCTTTCCCGTTGAGAAAAATACTCATAAACTTCTGTGGGTTTACCCCCAGCTGAGCACTTTCTCCTGCAGTTCCAGTCGTTTTATGTTGCTGGACTGGGGACGAAGCAGCAGAATGGGTCTAGGCCGATGTCATCACTTGAATGTGAAACTCTATTCTCTTTTCGGCTCATTGTCCATCCAGGTCCCATCTGTTCGGGTTGGGTTCATGAAAAATTTACCATCGCTGTCATATTGCATTCGTTCCCTGATGATGTGCGATTCCGTGCCGGACAATGGCGAGTCCATTTCCCATTGCGAGCGTCGCTCACACGTAAATATTTGATGCGAATTCCGTGTGTTTGCGTAAAAAGCGATCTCGATTCCATGCGGGAATCCCTCGGACTGATTATAATCCAGCGCGATCATTGTGCCCAATAAAAAGCCTGTTTGGCGAACGGATAAGGGACCGGTAATTGGACGTTTTAAATATTTGGCGGCGATATTTTATTTCGAAAGGGCCGCTAAAGGCCAGGTCTTAATCGTGCACAATTGCTTCGCTAATATTGGCGCAGTCGGCAGTATTTTACTCTATTAATTCCATCCCACCAGCCCTGGATATACCGCGCCTCCCTAAGAGTCATGGAAGGAAACAGCATTTGTAGAGTTTCTGTTGTTATTCTCTTGTGGGTTTGTTATGCAGTCATAAGAGCATTAAGCAAGTCGATTAGCATTTGTTGACAAAAATCGTCAACGCCCAGCACGAGAGGATTCGGTTGGCTGTCGCTCGATTCGCGGCGGAGGATTGATTTGTCTGGATGATGTGTTGTTCCTGAAAAATGTGGGCACATATATTGGAAAAGCTTGTCACTTATTTGCCAGATATTTTTATTTTTAGCGAGCGAAAACGAACGTATTCATGTCATTTCCATTTTGCTTCATTTTATCAGTCGCGTTACAACGTATTTAACACAATATTCCGAAATAATATAATTTCGAATGCGCATTCGTTCCCTGCCAGCGGCACACAACACAAATGAATACTAATTTCCCTTTTTGCTGTCATTCAACGTTATTCATCCGAACTGGAATTGTGGTTTTTGTGTAACCGTATAATTATCAATGTAATTTTCCATGTCGAAGCTGGGGTTTTGTGCGGATTTCTTCTCGCAATGCGGCGACGAATCCGTTTTGGAATAAACCGCCATGTGGATCCGTATTATTTCCAACAAATTGTTATCGGCTGTATTGCTGCCCATCAATATAGCGCAACTTTGAAACAATAACATTGGCCAGCTGTCGGGGCCAGTAACATGAATAAATATTCATTTTAATGTCATTATCAATCAGGGGCGTTGATTCAAATTACCACGCTTTTAGCACTCCAATAATAAATATTGACACTCATCATCTAAATAAATGTCTGGCTTTGTTAATGGCTGGATTTTGATTGATTCACTGCAAATTACCTCAATAATCTCAAGCAATTGCAGGACCCTTCCCGGACATTATTGCAAATTGCCCTCGATTTATGCGCAGAACTGTTGGAATGTCCATCAGCAGCCTGCCCGTGTTGGGCGGCCCAACATAAAAGGAAATATCCAATCTATCGCTCGAGAAAACAAACAGCCGGGAGCTTGTTAAGAGATCCGTGGAAGGCTGCTTACTTTGCCTGATATTCAAATTCGCGATGGAATATGGCGAAAATTCGTTCGCCCAAGCTTGCCTCGTTGTCACGTTATGTTTGCCCTTTATCCACCGGTGGAAAATGCGATTTGAAACATTCATATACTCATCACTCTTCCACGGCACTCAAGGTCAACCAGCAGCTTTATGACACAAAATCAGATGAAACCATTCATAAAATATCAAATTCGGGATTTAACACGTAACAACCAGTTTAATCAAGGTTGTATTTCAAGCAGAGCCTTTGCAATACGCAATCATTTCATTGCTAAGTATTTCAAGTACCCGTCTAAGGCTCTTTATTCGTTACAAATAGTCGCATACATGCGTATGTATTATTCCCTAACTATTTCAAGTACCTGCTGAAACCTGATCTTTGCGAGTGATTGTTTCCTCCTCTAAGCACCTAAGACCAACAGATTGAAATGAGTACTAATTCCGCCTTATTAGATTGCAATTCACAAGAGAGGTTATTATTCCAAGCAAAGGTAGCGGGCAATTCTGAATCAATTCCCTCAATTTCTAGTACCCATTTTCTTCGAGCTGCCAGGTCAGTTCCTCAGACCGGCGGCTATTTCAAGTAGTTCTCTGTACAGTTCTTAAGAATAGCTGTACTTTTTAAAGTGAAATTTACATTATATATAAGAAACGATGTTATTTCAAGTTAGTTTCTCACGCGCTTTAGCTCCAGTCATATTATTTCAAGTACTCAATCGTACAGATCCTCAGTACTGGGAACACATTGAACCAAGTCAGTTTCTAATCCTCAATGAGCAGTTCTTTCAGTACTTTGCAATTATTTCAAGTATCCAGACTTGTGATTGTTTTTTCTAGTTATGCTAGTGGATGATCCATAACATCAAAAAACCCCTTATGTAAATATTTGAATTATCCACAGTAATGCTGCGATTTCAATCATATTTCAAGACATAACTTCTTCAGTGCTTGATACTTGCAATTATTTCAAGGCGGAATATGTCCTTTGTTTCGGTGATTTTGAATATTTTTGTCCAAGTTTTCAGTTGACAAGAAGCAAGTAGTTCTCTGACCGTTCTTAAGAATAGCTGCACTTTTTAAAGTGAAATTTACATTATATATAAGAAACGATGTTATTTCAAGTTAGTTTCTCACGCGCTTTAGTCATTCCAGTCATATTATTTCAAGTACTCAATCGTACAGATCTAATATTCCTCAGTACTGGGAACACATTGAACTAAGTCAACACTAAGTCAGTTCCTAATCCTCAATGAGTTGTTATTTCAGTACTTTGCAATTATTTCAAGTATCCAGACTTGTGATTGTTTTTTCTAGTTATGCTAGTGGATGATCCATAACATCAAAAAACCCCTTATGTAAATATTTAAATTATCCACAGTTATGCTGCGATTTCAATCATATTTCAAGACATAACTTCTTCAGTGCTTGATACTTGCAATTATTTCAAGGCGGAATATGTCCTGTGTTTCGGTGATTTTGAATATTTTTGTCCAAGTTTTCAGTTGACAAGAAACAAGTGGTTCTCTGACCGTTCTTAAGAATAGCTGCACTTTTTAAAGTGAAATTTACATTATATATAAGAAACGATGTTATTTCAAGTTAGTTTCTGACGCGCTTTAGTCATTCCAGTCATATTATTTCAAGTACTCAATCGTACAGATCTAATATTCCTCAGTACTGGGAACACATTGAACTAAGTCAACATTAAGTCAGTTCCTAATCCTCAATGAGTTGTTATTTCAGTACTTTGCAATTATTTCAAGTATCCAGACTTGTGATTGTTTTTTCTAGTTATGCTAGTGGATGATCCATAACATTAAAAAAGCCCTTATGTAAATATTTGAATTATCCACAGTTATGCTGCGATTTCAATCATATTTCAAGACATAACTTCTTCAGTGCTTGATACTTGCAATTATTTCAAGGCGGAATATGTCCTTTGTTTCAGTGATTTTGAATATTTTTGTCCAAGTTTTCAGTTCACAAGAAACAAGTAGTTCTCTGACAGTTCTTAAGAATAGCTGCACTTTTTAAAGTGAAATTTACATTATATATAAGAAACGATGTTATTTCAAGTTAGTTTCTGACGAGCTTTAGTCATTCCAGTCATATTATTTCAAGTACTCAATCGTACAGATCTAATATTCCTCAGTACTGGGAACACATTGAACTAAGTCAACACTAAGTCAGTTCCTAATCCTCAATGATTTGTTATTTCAGTACTTTGCAATTATTTCAAGTATCCAGACTTGTGATTGTTTTTTCTAGTTATGCTAGTGGATGATCCATAACATTAAAAAAGCCCTTATGGAAATATTTGAATTATCCACAGTAATGCTGCGATTTCAATCATATTTCAAGACATAACTTCTTCAGTGCTTGATACTTGCAATTATTTCAAGGCGGAATATGTCCTTTGTTTCAGTGGTTTGAATATTTTTGTCCAAGTTTTCAGTTCACACGAAACAAGTAGTTCTCTGACAGTTCTTAAGAATAGCTGCACTTTTTAAAGTGAAATTTACATTATATATAAGAAAGGATGTTATTTCAAGTTAGTTTCTGACGAGCTTTAGCCATTCCAGTCATAATATTTCAAGTACTCAATCGTACAGATCTAATATTCCTCAGTACTGGGAACACATTGAACTTTTGAATTATCCACAGTAATGCTGCGATTTCAATCATATTTCAAGACATAACTTCTTCAGTGCTTGATAATTGCAATTATTTCAAGGCGGAATTTGTCCTTTGTTCCAGTTATTTTGAATATTTTTGTCCAAGTTTTCAGTTCACAAGAAACCAGGTATGAATCAGATAAATACTTAGTCAAGTGGACACCATAACGTAACCATAAATACAGAGTGTTTAGACTTTAGCTGCTCAGAGTACAGGGTGTTACTTATTCAGACAATAATCGATTCCTGCAGAAAAAAGAGTTCAAGTTCATAAAGGGAGCGGACTGGATGACCGATCAAATATTTAGTGGGATCGCGGCAGTAAACAGCGTTCGAGTAGACTAATAGCAGTTTAAAGTGGCGCCATAGAATCCATCGGAACGGCTGCGAAAGGGATAAAGGGGATAAATTAGGGCTGGCCCGTCGAAGCGAGCATGATCTATTGTTCCTGCTGGGAAGCACAGATGATGCCGTTGTGCAATATTGTTGCACTTAATCGTAGCTTTGCCATGTGAGCGACATGCCAATAGAGGGATGGAGCGCATTGATGGCTTGCGGTTCAGATTATGCATTTTCATTTGTACGACTGTAGTCTGAGCCATCTGGTGAACTGTTGAGGCTGCGTTGAGGATCAGGCTGTTGTGACAACATGGAGGCAACATTGGCTAATCAGAGTGAATCGGAATGCCATGCGGATAAGAATGGATCTAATTTTGCAAAGAAGCCGAACACGATGCCCTCGAGCGATGCGACTTGGGATGCAGGCTGGCAGAAGATTAAAAATTTAACCACGTTTCCAATTGGTCGACGATTCGATGTAGAAAATGTGGGCGAGCACGGAATTCCTAACGAACCCCATGGAGAGAGGCAGGACCGAATCCAATTAGTCTATTAAATTCATATCAGGACTGGATTATTTATCTGTTATTGGGCGGTTAGCGGAATTGTTGTGCAGTGCCTGGCAAGCTGACAACGACTTATTTCAGCCGCAATGCCTGCTTCTTTAAACGGCCCGAGCTCTATCTGCCCGAAACAATGGGCATTTCCGATCACACAACAATGATCACCGTCATCAGGCTCACGCTTGGGCATGCATTAATTGCGGCGATTAATTGCTCGTAACCTGTATTGTTTCAGTCTCCAATACACCCAATCGGCGCCTAATTGGATTGTCAACGTCGAAACAAACGCTAATGCGACCGACTGGAAGAGATCTGGCTGGGTCGGAGTGCGATTTTTACCAAAAACGGGAGCTGCTGCCTGGCTTAGGGTCCTGCCAAGCAAATTAATTAGGGCCTATTTAATTACACCAAGGTGTTGGCCCTAATCATGATTTACTCAAATCCGGCCCGGCCGCCCGAACCTCACGTAGGACACAACTTGATAAACTACCGCAACTTGGTGTTTAGGACACGATACCGGGCCAAGCTTAGACCTGCAACGTGCCACTCTCGAAATTACCCGTGGAATCTGCCTTTCCAATCAAGAACTGTTGTTGTATAGCGAATCCGATGTTTACAGACAATTGCAACATTAGCAGAAGAACTAGAGATTTTATAGTCTTCTTGTGTACAACTTGTACATGTTACATTTGGGTTCATAAGAGCCTTGGATTCAAGTTTTCATTGCGATTTGAGGCTGAAAATAGTGCAACTGTCCATAACTGGAAACTTTACTTGCAGGAAGATTTGCTCTGAAGATGCAAGCCGCTTGTGCCAGCAAAACACTGAATAATCAGGTGAGTATGAGTTGACGCGATAGTGCTTTGCTAGTGTCTTTCCTCCCCGAAGTGTTCACTAATATGTGGGGCAAGTTTGGACTGCTGAACACTGCGAATATGTTCCAGGAGTTTCCAAGTTGTGAGCCTTCGGCTGGGGACTGGCTCCAAGCACAGACAAAGAAGGTACCGATTCTCGCTCAGTTATGCAACAATGGCTCGAAAGGAATCGAACATCGATTTGATTGGCGAAACAGATGCAAATCTCGATACAGCCTCCATTCCTTATCCGAACGCGTTAGGGCATGAAGAACGGCATTTTCCTGACACTCAACGTATTTTACCCACAGAGCGCCGATAAAAAAGCCATTAATATCATGCAACACCACTGACTGAAAGGCTTTTAACTTGCCTTCGTCGGGGCTTCATAAAATATTATCGAAGTTTCCTTTCGAAATGTTTCTTATCAAGTGTGAAATTTTCGCGTTTTTATCTGAACATTATAGACCTGCTGTCAACGAGGAGCTTTAATAAATATACTAGACGTATTACAAGTGAGGAAACTGGCGGCTTTGAAGGGAGGCGCATATGGAGGGACTTTGCCCGTTTACGTTGCGGATTATGGAAAAATCCAATTTGGTCCGGATAGAAAAACAGACGAAAAGGGCCTCACTCAACTTCGGAGGCAAATATGAACACTTTCGAACAAAAACATCCAGACATTGATAAAGTTCTAGAGGCTTTCTAGAGGAGTTCTTCCAAAGTCCAAAGCTTATGGAAAATGTACCTGAGTAAATCAAGATTCTCCGCAATTTTATATGGAATAAACTCACCCAGCTAGTCCTGGCAGTCTCAAGCTTGCCTGATCGGTGCTTACCTGGAACAAAAATTCAAATTATTAAAACAACAAAGTGGGGGAGGACGAGCGGTTTTAGGGCTCGGAAGTCGGAAAATAAGAGCATTTGAGTGACACTCGACTAAATGCGATTTTCCTCTCTCGGAGCGCAATTTCCGAAGTAAACAAACGACAAACATATATTCCTTTTCATTTTCCATATTTGCTCAAAATTCGCAGCATTTTACCGTGACAGACGATTCGCCGGGATAACTTACCGCTTCTATTTACCCAAGAGCCCGTTTATCAAAAGCCGTTGTATTTCGCGTGCATTCTAACACACTAACTTTTATTTAATACGCTCCGGTATACGTCGCGTATCGGGTAAGAAGAGGTTTTATTTTATTTTCGGAAAGGTACTTATCTGGTAGCGATTTCTTCGCAACCAGCCAGACGGCAACGGCTTTAAACGTAAGCCGGCAGCGTAACGAAGCATTTTTATCCACGCCGGTGGGTGGTGTTTATGGAAAACCGAAAGTGAAATATAGTTGAAACATGCAGTTTCAATTTGGGCCCAACCTGTGCGAGAAAACTGCACCGTTTAGTTCGGATATACTGCTCCAATTCGACTATTCGTGTGCTGTTCGAAAGGTCGGGACAACGATCGTTCCCCGTAAAACCCTCCCCCGAATTGCTGCTGCAATTCCAGCCAAAAGGTCACTTTTTTTTATTTTCAAGTTTACGTCGACTGGAACAAAGTGGTTCATTGATTTCTGTGCTATCATGGAACGCGACGCCTTTATTTCATTTTAGCCAGTGTTTAGTTCTACTTGGGTTCTTCAGACTAGGAGACTCTTTCTTTCGCAACAACACCAAAACACTCTTGAGATAAATCCTAGTGTTTTTGGGTTCAAAATCCCACTTGAAGGCACATGAATCTAAACACTCGTGAACACTAGTTCCAATACTCCGTTTGAAGCTCCCGAATGTTGAAGAGCTGCAAAACAGGTCTGCACCCTTGCGGGGTTAGTACATGAGCTGTTGGTGTAGGTGCCATTAGGAAACCGGCAGGAGGCAGTGGCGGCACTAATGAGCAGCAGAGAAATATCTGGTCGAGTGATATTTTGCGGGCGCGACTTCGTGACATTAAAAAAACAATAAAAGACCGTCCATATCGTAATGTCAAAGATAAAAGGGAAAATCGTTGGGCAGAACGGGGCCGGAGCGTTTCGTCTTTTTTGCTGTCAACCCGTCGGCAGGGCAGCGAGACAGCCGACAATGGCATTTCGATCTAATCAGAAGCGAATAAAAATACACAGGCGTGGACGCGCCGAGATAAAACGTCAAATGGATTACAATAAACTCGGCCGGATTACAATTTTATTGTAGCTCAGGGTGAGATTGTGCACGTCAGTCGGTGATTTATTATTTGGAGCGGACAGTCGTTTGTTTTCGATTCGCGTTTGTCTCGAGTACCTTGTGGGGGCCATGCAGTGGAAAGAATGGGCGAATTCAAATTTCCCGGGTCTCGTCCTTTGTCTTGTCATCAATGTCAATTCGGGCTAATCTGTCCGCGGACGTATTGGAAAGCTCCGGGGGCTTGCATTAAGGCAAATTGATTTACTGTCGAGTTTCCATTAGGACTTTCTTTGTGCTTCTTTCGCCTGTTGAGACAACATCTGGCTGCCTTAAGAATTGCATGGCGACAAATCTATACAAGTCTGTTTTATTCCAGGGGAAAATGCTAAAATAACCTTTAAAGCCGTCTACCCATTTAGGTGCCAGCGATTGATTAGCTTGCAGACTTTAACCGGAAGATCGCGTGAGCGAGTCGCATGGCACGCAAACACCGCAACGATAAAACGGCTTGACCCATTTTTCTTCGCAAATTTCTACTGGGCAAACTTACCTTAGAATCACTGTTTCACCGGGCAACTATCGAAAACAGTGTAAAACAAGGCGGACGACCTAAAAGGCGGCGAGAATCTTTTTAACAAACTCCCGCCCGCCCATCGTTAATTAAGATTGCCTAATGAGTTTTGTTCCGTTCAAAAGCCAAGCGTTCCGGCCGGGGTTTCTTTCGTTCGCTCGATAGAAAAACGAGCACAAGAAAATGGAAAAGTTAGCAGTGTAATTTTCTTGTTGTCGGTCTTTCTCCTGCTCTGTTTGCGGTTTTCATTAATTATAATTGATAACTGACTTGTTTTCCACAGTCCAACTAACTCTGTCTTAAGCTGACAATAAACCGCAAACCATCCACACTTCCAAAGCCACTTTATTCGACTGGTAATTGTGCGTCTTCCCCTCGTAGATCTGATGTAGTCGACCAGATAAATCAACCTCATTAAACATAGATTGATTGGATGATTTCTTCATAGATATCGGGTTTGTTTATCATTTGAAATTGCTGTGGTTTTTCCTTTCGGCTTCAAGAAAAACAAGTAGTTTTTTTAAGAAAAATATCCAAAAAACACTTTTTTGTGTGCAAAATGACGCTTCCAACGTCAACCAAAGCCAGTTACAAACAAGTTTCATTAGGCCTAAGGGCAGGAGTCCCGTGGCTTCCAAGCCGACGTTTCACTTGCATCTGCGGCAAACTTACTCAAAGGTGTCTTATGAATGGCAGGAGTTCTTGCGCTGATATCGCTGATCTGGTGAGGGCGATGCAATTTTTTCCTGTTCCTCAGCTAACGCGTAGCTGAAATACAACGTAACAGCCAGTTATACTCGAGTCTAAATTAAATTGAAACTCCAGCGTCTGTCACCAAAGTTAGGGCCGGAAAGTTCGAGACTGTATCGGGGCGAGTGAAATTGGATCTTCATGTAAACAGACTGTGTTAGTAATATCAGCGACATCGAACGTTCTGAGGTCAATTTGCATTTAGCATGCCCTAATATTTAATAGTGCCAGAACACATGTTGCCCTTTAGTATATTGGCTTTTCGACAAAATTATGGAATTTGTGTTGTTGCTGGCTGGTTTTCCCAGTGCGTCGCTTCAATTATACAAAATACGGCGATTCTTTTTACATTTACAGTGGCCATTATGCGCGGTGGCCGGCCATTGTCGACTGCAAATTACCAATCCAAATAAAGGCGCAGAACTGCGACAAAAATAATGGAATTCGTAATAGAAGCCTCCGGTGCACAGGCAATTCCATCTTTACCCTAAATGGAATTAGGCAATTTTTTCGCACCCTTATTCGTGACTGTGGACACGCTATCGACTGTCCAGAGTGTAGTAGTTGGCGCAGTCGTGCGGATTTCGGAAGTGACTATCGCGATATGAATTTGGCGACGACTTTATGCAAAAACAAAGCTCAGAGCAGAAGCTCAAGAATCCTGAACTTCTCTATTTTAGTAGACAGATCTAGCGGAAAAAGAAAGCGCTAGTCGAATGAATAACTCATGTGAAATCGGACGATTATCTATTCATCAAGTTCACGGGCCCTTATACGGGTCTCGATGACGCGATAAATATGAAGCAGCGAAAGACAAAGAAGACCATTAATTTCCCGATTCGATTTGAATTCCAGCGAGTTCATCCTTCACGCGAAGCGAGGGACAAATTAAGGAATTCCGGCAGCCAAACGTATTACCTAATATCAGTCGGGTTATTGCCTTTTTGGCAAATTTAATTCCTCAAGTGGGTGCCCTCGGTCTTAATGGGCACGCCACTGTGCCTCTCCACCTAAGCACCGTATAAATATTTTAGCGTGTCATGCAAGAAAAGAGAGAGCAAATAAGCCAGACACAATAAAAGGTCTTACGTAGATGATAAATGCCGACAATGACAAAGCAAAGGCGACTGCTAATATGCTGGGGCAACTTATCTGCGAGTACGAGTTTTCCAGTTACTTTAGAGCTAGAATTTATACGATTGCTTGGCTTTCCACTGTTTTTATTTCATTTTGCCTCGATATAATGGCCACAGAGCAATTCCGACAAAAGCCACACATGTAAGCGCTTGGCGCAGTCGGCTGGATCCCGTAGAAGCACAGCTCGCCTCTAAATATTTCACGAAGAACAAGCATAAAAACCGGCTACGTTCTGAATAATAAATCGGGACTTTTACCTAAGAAAATTCCCATCTAATAAGTCTAGGTTATGGGAAAAGCAAAACGATCGGAGTCAAAGCGGATGTGTCAGTGTAAATATATTTTCCACTGCCAAAGGAAACTCTCAAAGGCGGATATTCAAAGGGAGCGAAGACGCTTCAACGTGCGATTCTGCTCCTTCTATCCCGGCATAATGACAGTCTAACGTTCGCGTTCGTTATCTCTGATCTTCCACGGGATGCATATATTGAGCCCGATCGGCTTGAGAATTGAAATTTAGATTTTCCATGTTTATTAAACGAGTTACGGAAATCCTTGTGGATTTAGCAACATTCGGCTATTTGCTTTCGGTATAATCAAAAAAAAGTGGCGCAGTCGGCAGGATTTTTCTTATGTGTAACCCTACAGCTGCTCCCAACATTTCCAACCCCCCATGAGAGAATGGCAAATCAGAGCTTTCGAAAAAAAACCAGCAAAGTCTCTCACGGAGAGCCGATAACAACATATAAGCTGTTTGCCAAGCGGCACGTTCTCGAATTTTCGTTGCGAAAAGGTGTACATAATTGAGCCATTAATCATCCCGCTTTAATAACCTGCAGATTCTGACACGTCTTCGTCGAGGTAATTAGGCAGCCACTACATTATGATTACAGAATCGAGTCGGGCGACTTCAAAGGGGATCAAGTCATTTGCAAGACCGTCCCCCCGGCTCATGTCGTTCCAACAAAGTGGCTTTACCTCCCCGATCACTTTTTCCCTTGTTCGTTAATGGGGCCCCTATTTAATATTCGGTTACTTTCCTTAAACAGACGCTTATTACGGTAATATACTTATGGCGCAGTCGGTAGGCATCGGTTTATTTACAACCCGTACTGGGTGTGAGACACTTCTTTTGCTCTACAGAAAATTGATAACAATTGTAATGCCTCTGAGCAAAGACTGATAAAAGCCAGAATTAAAGAATAGAAAATTGAGTTTTATCATCATATTATCTATCATATATTCAATTCAGGTTATTCTATCGTTTCAATCTTGCCGATGGAGATATTGCTGGGTATACACCATTACCAGTTCTTCTTCTTTCTTCATTCAACACAACCACCACCGTTGAAGAACTAGTGGCAAGTAATTGAGGTCCCAAATGCCCATTTCCAATAGAAACTCCCCGAAAACTCTGGCACGCGAGAACGATCTCAATTTGCTAGCATTCTCGACTGGGGCACTCGTATACTTGGCAGTTTTATACGCTGAGCCGCAAATTGAAAAACTGTTTTGCTTGTTCCCGTTATTAATTCATCTGACAATCCGGCAAAGAGGATTACGCCAATTGGGAAATGGAAATATGGGGATTATGTTGTTGTTGTTGTTGATATCGAGCCGGAACATTGGGCGATGGGTGAGAGTTTCGAAGTCAATTCCAGACAGCGCCCGGAATTATGCATGTGAACAGCGAAGAGATTGCTTTTAATAAAATCCCAAAAGAAGCGCAATAAATTCCACTTAGCCCGAGCGAAAGAACTGAAACTGAAGTTCAGTGTGGTGTACCCTCAAAAGCCCAGGAAGCGGACGATAAATTAATATTAAAATTCAGTGGAAAAGACAATAAATTATGGGGCTTTTTGCAGAAACAAGCAGCGCTTAATGTGATTATTTTAAAATTTATTTGTAAGCGAGCGGATCCATTCAGCAGTCAATCGCGTCAAGTTCCCTTCGAAAACCTGCCCTTTGCACTAAAAGTGTAATACATAATACAGGCAGACGATGCCGAGGAAAAAATCCCCAGATAACTGGAAGTAGCAGGAATAAAATATGCAAGCTCGTTCGCACGCCGACTATTGCACCTTAGGCGGTGCTAAATTAAATATTTAGGCCCCCAGGAATGCATACAAAGTATTCTGCGGGACTCCATAAAAGAAAATTGCATTTGTTCCAGTAAACAGTCGATTCTATCCGGGAATTAGACCTCGCAGGAACAAGCGTCTTACTACAGTTTGTCGGCATTCCTTTCGTTGTATATATTAAACTTTCAGGCTTTTCTGTTCATCTTGATGCGCAGCTGAGCCCTCTGATCGATTTCATACTAGGAACTGGGCGCACTCTATTCCATAGAATCCACTTGGAAAAATTAAAAATTTCCCCGGACCCAAAACCCAACTTTGCGTGAAGACAATGTTTTATTGTTGCAAACGAGGAATGTAATTAAAGAGCGGACAGAGCGCGCACAGTGAAAGGATCGCAAAATCAAATTAATTCTTCAATGAAGGAGGCTTCGTGCTTTGAAACACGCTGGTTGTCCATCCTACTCGACTGCGCCATTACGTTCGCATTTCCTGGGTCACGTCCCATTTATGTAAAAGCGAAATTTGGGTAATTCCAGAAGTCACGAATTTCTGTTTTAATTCCTTAGTTTACCATGAGGTAACGGTTGGAGTTGTCATCCGTATCGCTCCCCGATGTTGTTCACCGCTAGATGTGAACAAAACGTCGGGAAGGAAGAAATATTTTTCGAATTTTAGCAAAACAATAACACACTTAATCGAGTGTCGACCGGTGGTGTCATAATTACCGATTCATGTAGAATTTGGAAGTGAATGGCGCCTAAAACCGCATTAATTGCCGCCATTCAATGCTTTATGGTGGTTCCTGTGTCTATCGATTTTGTTTATTAAATATAGCCGAGAAAGTCCATGAACTTTCCATTTAACGTCGAATCTAACTAGTTATTTGCGGCTTGGCTTGGAAATATATCACGTAAAGCAGCTGGATATACTCGGCGCGCCCAACCGATGCAGGAAGAAAAACCAGTGATCTTCACTCATTCTGAGAAGATATAAAATGGCTGATTTAAATAAGCACAGAAAAACTTTAATGTACATTGATGATTTACTAACCAAAACCCATTTGACTCGTTTCTGTTCGTTTGGGTAAAAGTTTTGGGTAAATGTTCACGTGTTTGCTGCGTGTGTTGGGCGCCTGTCTGCGCACAACCTTGAGCTTTTGCTTATTCTTAGCGAAAGACACGACTCGGAGCATTGAGTAATTACTTTGTTCCTTTTGTGCGATGACACTTAATTAACGATCCAAGGCCTTTCGGGTGATAAACTTTCCATTTAATCAACCTAAAATCGGCAATAAAACACGGAAAAAACGGGGCCGGCCCATTTTTCGCAAAGCAACTAAACGATCTTGCGTGCCAGAATAAAATTATCGGCTTCGCAGGGCACATACAATTTAATTAAAAGTTGGCTCTAACGGAATTAAGTTATTCGAAAAATATGAGCAGCACCAATTCCGTCGCGAATTTCACTCATCAAATCGGATTAGGAACTTGTTGGGAGTTTCGTTTTGATTTGTCGGGCTCGCCGGAAAAGGGAATCTGGCGTAAAATGACAGCGAAATTGTATGAAAACTCGGCGACACATTAGCAATTTAATTATTCGTTTAGAAGGGGGGCGGAAAAGTGAGCGCATTTGCATTATATCCTACTGACTGCGCCCTATTAGTCCAATGCCAATTACCTTTGTGACAAAAACAAACAAAACGTCGTTAATACTGAAACACGTGCTGCTAATCGTAGTTTCGCCCTCCATAAATATCCGATCGACATTCAACACTTTTAATGGCACTGGGCAAGGCGATTTTAGCAAATTGGACACTATTTCACTGTCAGTGCCGGGACAGGAAAGGTGCCATCGATTCTCTGTCCCGGCCCACGCCGATCACAAACAAATTTACCGGTTTGATCCGAAGGCGTTATCGAATGCCTTTGGCAAGTCGGCGAACGTGCTAAAGGTCACCGGCTAAAAATAAGCACTCGCGTGCGAAAGGTGAGAGGTGTGACCCAAGCAGACACGACTCCTACCTTGATCGCACTTTTATACTCCCGTTTTTATTAAAACCAGACCTCTTTTTGCAGCTAGCAACACCTCTGACTGTGCCTAGCGCTGCGATGTTGCATGCCGAATAAAAAGCCTCAACAGTTTCCAAAATTGCTCGCGAATGCCAATCAAACCCCATTTGTCACTCTCGCAATTGTAGCGCAGTCACAAGGACTAAAGTTCTAAGACTTCTAAGCAATTCTGGCTCTAACTGGACATTTTGGTGTAAAATCTCACTTTTCAGTATTAATCTAGAGAACGTAGTACTCGAGAACAATTTCGTTTTGTAACCATTCCTACCGACTGCACCATAAAAGCGAAAGAGCGCTGCGCCCCCAAATATTCACTTCGCTTTCAGTGCTGTTTGTCTGCAGGCTCATTCCTAATTTAAGTTCCATTGTCTAGACGGTTTGAAAGATTTACTGTTGACAATTGGCCTCGAATTTAGCCCGACAGATCGCTAGCACAAGTTTTCCGAATGCCTCGGACCGGCTGCTGTCACCGGCATCGAATGCTTGCCGAAGGCATGTTAATTAGATCGAGAGTCACAAGCCAGAATGGGGGGGCCACCAGAGGGCACAAGTGTCGCCTTTCAAAGCTAACCATCAATAAATTGTGCTATTTGCGTTGAGCTGGTTTCGCCTACAACAACTCGCTTATTGGAAAAGCTTGGAACGGCTTAATCAGCCCATCGTTCAGCCTGCAGGCACTTTACAAACGATTTCAATTATTTACGTTGCTCATTGTCTGGGAGACTGTGGGCTCATAATATTCATCTTAGCTGGGAGATACTGTGTAATGGCCTGTCGGAGGCGTTTTTTTCTTCGTCTATGCCCACTGAGGATGAGTTTCCTCGACCCGAGTACAATCTTCATGTTATATAAAATATCCCATCTTGTATATAAAAGAGAAATTTGGAAACTTGATTCTGGAATTCTTGCATTTTGAAAAATTCCTCCCCATAAGAGCTTGAACAAAATTCTTCGACTTCCTCCTTTAGTTCACACAAGAATGCTTCTAACATCAATCGAAGTCGACTTCCCCAAAAATTTCGATTTTTTCATTTTTCGCAGTTTAATTTTGGTCTCAAAAACAAACTTTTATCGAAAAAAGTTATTCTTCGCAGGAAAAAAAGGCAGTTTCCAAACAACTGAAAATGTCTCAACAACCGAAACAGGTGGAGTTGATCTAATCAAACCAGAGACCTTCTCAAGCTTCAGTTTGACTAATAAGGATTTTCAAAGTCTTAAACTTTGCAAAACTTCAAGCTTCAAGTCGATATCTTCCGGTTGTACACATGCAGTACAACTGGAAAACGGCCCGACATTAGGAGAGCTAATAAGAGGAATAATTGCATGAATAAACTGCCATAGCGTGACTAAAACATGACATTCCTCCCGAATAAAAGTCATGGATGAGCCCCATTAGTCATCGCATAAACATCCCATACGCCATTGACTATATCGAGTCGAAACATCTCCGAATTTGTCGAAGAATAAATCTTGCACGCGTCATTGACCGAAGCTATGGAGTCACGCTCGAAGGACCATTCTTAATCCGAATACATCCGATATGAATCTCATAAAAGATGGGGGCCCGATAGACGGCGCAAAAGGGGGCCGAGCCCCGTCATATATTCCATTAATCGCATTCGAGCCAGTCTAATAAATGTTACTTTTATTGGGTCAACGATGTAGTTAGATCGGCTCGAAGGCCGGCAAGTTCGCGATTTGTTAGGCCAGTGTCCGCCCATCTATCCCGACTATTTTTAGCCAAACTGCGGCCATATGCAAACCATCACCATCATCATCATCATCATAATCACCATCTTCATCGTCGCTCTGACGTAACAGCGATTTTATCAGGATGCTGATCGATTTTCAATCCGTCGGGCTATTTTCAGACACTCCAACGTTTCGCGTCAGCCATCATCAGCGCAATGCAATGAAATTCGCCGACTTTATCGGGTGTAAAAAACATATATATTTTCCGGAAACCCAACACTCTAAGTACTTTAAAGTAAATCCTTGTTACACTGAGCCGGGAAGATTTCCCCCTTGCCAAAAAATACGAGACCATCACTCATGTTTAGGCCACATCCCGCATGATTTAAAAGACAACATCATTATCATAAATTCAAAAAGGTTTACCGGCGAAGAGCTTTGCGCACCACCAGAAACGACGGGGAGAGATATTTTATATAGTTTCCGCACGCAAAATATGGCCTGAATGGAATGCGTACCACATGCAAATATCGGCTAAGACCGCATATAAGCAAATTATATATGTGATCCGGGGGCTGCGCCCGAATAGATCCTAACAAGGCCGCGATCCAGCCACAAAAATAATAAAGAAGCGGATAAAGAGACGCACAGACGAGTCCCGAGAAAAATGGGAAGCCATCCTGAATAATAAGCAGCACCGGAAGTTGGCTGGAACTATTCAGTCTCATCTCCCAGGTGGAACTGAGTAGATCTTCTCGAACATTCCAGTACTCAACTGGCAGGAGAACTTTACTGGCTGAGTGGCTGATGGTTTTCGTGGCGCCTGCGAAACGTTTATTGGATATGAGCCAAAATTTGACAAAAAAAACTGAATATTGTTGGATTTTGTCGGTTTAAAAAAACGAGGAACAAAGTTTTCCAAATTTAAAACTTCAATGGAGATTTGGATCTAGCTGCTTTGATACACAACTATGAATTTTCGGAAATTTTTCTAAAAGTCAGAAGATCGATGAGTTTCAGCTTCTCCGTTTCAGAACCGAGAAAACGCAGGATATTCCCAACTTCAGAATGGAGGGGCTAAATGCTGTGCTCAAGGAAAATACATGCGAAAGGCACCAGGCCCAGACGCCATTACATGCGAAGTGCATGTGCAAAGGAAACCCCTATGGTCTCCTTGAAGGTCCTAAATAGTTGCTTGCTAAAGGGAGAATTTCCAGGTATCTGGAAAAACTCAAAGCTAATTCTTATTGAAAAGCCCCCACCTATAGGCCTTTGTGCCTCATAGACGAAATGGGAAAGGTGTTTGAGGCACTAATCAAAACTCGACTCCAAGAAGACATGAAGAACAAGGGACAGGAGCACAAAAACCAGTACGGCTTCACCAAAGGAAAGTCTACCATCGACGCAATCCTAAATGTAAAAAGCACGGCGGACAGAGCCAAAGAGAAGTCCTACCAACACCGAGATCTGTGCCTCATGATACTCCTGGACGTGCAAAATGCCTTCAACTCGGCCCCATGGGAAGAAATTCTGAGGGCGCTTGAGAAGGAGGGTATTGCACCATATATCATTCTAAAATCCTATCTCTGGGAGTGGCGTCAAAATCCCGATTACGTGCGGGGTGCCTCACGGTTCCATTCTGGGACCTATGCTGTGGAACCTGGAATACTGGAACCTGTGGATATTGAACATGCATCTGGGGCAAGGAGTTGAATCAATTGCATACGTGCACGACTTGGGCATCATAGTCAGGGCCAAAAACGCAGAAACAGTAAGGGAAAAGGCAGGCTACGCAGTGAGAAAAGTAACTGAGACTCTCGACAGCATGGGCATAAAGGTGGCGGTGGAAAAAACAGAGTCGGTGTTGCAAGCGGCGCCCAGAAGGGTTCCTCACATAGTCCTGGAAGTAGAAGGGAGACCTGTAACTACATCAGACTAAATGAGATATCTGGGGGGTCATGATCGACGGAAATCTGAAGAAGAGACAGCACATCAGGTACACGGTGGAGAAGGCTAACAGGATGCCAAGGGTGGGCGGGCCTAAATCAAGCAAGTGACGTACACTCGCAAGTGCGGTGGCGTCAGCCGTTCTATATGGTGCGCCGATATGGCACTAGACGCTTCAATACAAGCACTACTCGGGCCTGCTAACGGGCATTAACAGAAGACTGGCAAACACCACCTCCGGATACTGGACAGTGCCAACAACGGCAATTGAGGCCATAGCCGGAACCATCCCCATCGATCTCCTAGTCTGGGGAAGGGTCCAAGTCCACACGCACTGTGTGTGACTTGTGACTACAAAACAGCGACAAGAAGAACATCTTTGTCGAAATGGGAAAAGCGATGGAGCTGCTATGACGGTTGGTCCAAGACCATCATCAAGGATGTAAGGGAGTGGACCAAACGTAAATTCGGAGAGGTTGACTTCCTCATAACCCAGGACTATGTCAACTGCTGGTTCTGCAACTTGCAACATACGCCCGAACACCAGGATCGAAGCCGAAATAGCGTGCCAGAAACAAATAAATAGGCAGAACATAGGAGATACTATGATGGAGAGCGAAGTCCATTGGGATGCCTTCAAAAAGATGCTGACTACCATCATGAAGGCAAAGACAGAGGAGGAAAGGGCAAGAGGAAGGAGAACAGTTTCCAGAAAATAACGATGTTATTAATCCCTCGAAGCAATGCCTCACGGCGGTTCTTCGAGGTAGGAAACAAGGGGAAAGGGTTCTAGTCGGTCGGTGACCCAAGTGGCATCAACCCGACAGCAACAGAACAGCAGATGGGATAGTCTGATCAACAGATTTCCTAAACCCCCTATAAAAAAAAGGGTTAGTTTGGGTTAGTTTGGGTTTGTTTAGGTTAATTTGAGTTAACTTGGGTTACTTGGGTCTTAAAAGAGCATTAAAAATGCTCAAAATTGTTGAAACCTCCATCCTTTAACTGATTGAAACTCAATCGACCTTCTGACACGTAGACAATTTTTCATCCAGTTGTAGCTGATGGACTGGGACCATGTGAAAGTAAATTTCTGGCCTGTTGTATAAGAAGCAGACATGTGAGCGCGGTAAACGGGTATAATGTAACTGCTTTGTCCTGCATGCGATCAGAAGGGATTATGGGCTCCGAACCCCGGTCAACACGGCAACGATACTGAGGGGATTACGGTTTGCATTTTGTAGATAAATTTGTATAAAACCTGTATAATGCTGGCTTAGCGCTATCGGTGATTGAGTGAGGGCGTACACGATGGCGACGTGTTCGGATGTGTTTATCCATTAATGGGAACATTGCGATCTAAATTTATATAACCAGAAGGTTGGGTTTGCTTCCGCTCGGTTTGGTACATTAGTTCATATTTCGCACATTGTCGGTGTTAGGGGGTAACGAGACATAAACCCCGACGATATCCTGCATTTGTAAGGGTGTCAAGTGCTTCGTGGAAAATCCCGGTGTCGACTAAGACTTGTTCACTCGATCGTCACGATGGAAATGGGATACAGGACGAGCCGCTTAGCGTATGTTTCCCGTTTTCGAGGAATATGAGGCAATTACCGGGCTTTCGTGGCTTGCATTTAGCATTATTAACTGGGAATGTTTGCAACAGACAACATTCTCGACGAAATTTCGAAAATGTGCGCTGCAATATTATTAGCGGGGCGCCCTTTTTATGGAAAATGATTTCCCCGCTTTTCAGGTCTATCGAACCGAGCCCTATCGCTCTAGTGCAATCTGCCCGGGACGAAATTAGTTTTTGTTCGCAATTTGTGGCATTTATTCGTTTATATGACATGATACACTGTTTTATGCCGTGCAAAGGGAAATTGCGTTATCCTTTATCAAACCCAACCGAACAGAAAAAGCGCATCGCCCATAATCCAGAATTAGTTTTTGTTTCGGTTCGGCAATTCCATCAGAAGCTCATCCAGCGACTTACTTCAAACTGGGATTCATTATTTATACACGGACCCTGTTTACAAGTTGAGCTGACAACTTTGCCGGCTCGGGACTTACTTTGTATAAGCGCGAAATAATGGATAATCCGATGAAAAGTTTAAAAAAGCTTGCGGTGAATCGGCCAGTTACGCCAGAACTGAATCCGAATAGATAAATCGAGGGAGTTGAGCGGCAACAGCAGCAGATTTGCTCTAACTTCGTTTTGCAAAACTTTATTGTTAACTTTCGCTGTTCCAACGCAAAGCTGACAAATGGCAACGCCAGCTTTGAATGTTTAATGCCACTTTTAATTTGCACATCAGCGTTTCAGCTAATTTCATCAACTTCTAGGCACAAGAAATGGCAAAAAACCATCAGTACTAGTGAAGACATTTACAGAGAAAGCCTACAAGAGCTCCCGATCGAAATGCCCCAAAGGCAAAGTGTTAATGTACATAAATGCCCAAGATTGAGGAGGACATAGTTTTTTTGCTCAAAAAACCTTCCAGGTCTTCGTCAGGGTATTTAGACTGCAAGCATAGAAGAAATATCGTGTCTATGAGTCAGAACATTGATGTTTGCCAGCTGTGCGTTCTGAAAAAAAGCTTTCATCTTCGTTAGTTTTAAGTGGATCCGACCGAGTCGATCAAAGGAGTTTAAAACAACACATGAGTGAACAAAACCATTCTTTTTTCCGTTCCATTCAAGAGATCGTAAAACTGACTGCAAAAAATGCGACGATCATCGATATTTTGACTTTGAGACGAAATTTTCAAACTTCCAACATTAAGTTAACTCCATCGCATTTGTAATCAGAGTTTGCCATCAGTTGGGTCATTTGTGAGTTTGCTTGTACAATCCTTTGGGAGAGATGCGACTTCCAGGAATGTTAAAACTCCGCCAAACACCATTTTTCCCGATTTATACTCGCTGGCCGGACAATACAACGCCCTGAAAGCTCCAGTTACTCAACGAATAACAACAGCCGTTTGGCTACAGCCGGAAACATAAAGTAGTTCGGAAGATACTTAACCATGTGTCACCATATATGGGAAACTTTTCGGTCATATTACAGCGAAATTGTCCAAGTTCGTGGCCATAATTGACCGATCCCCAATTTGGTCTGGCTTGGGGAACTTTCACGGTTCATGTGGGCAACTTGGAGGATAAGGTTTCAGGGACGATTTTCAAGTTTGTCGCTTCACCCTTAACGCTACCTCGTTACTGCGTAAGAATAGAGGGCGAAGCCCTGGAAGTCCAAGTAAGCCTACAGGGTGATACATTAAGAATGTAAAATCCTCTTCAGGAATGAATCATGCTGTATAGTTTTCCACTTGCACATGATCAATTTGGGCAAGCAGCGTAAATCGGAGAAGTGAAAAGAGCAAAGCGAATGAATGAACTTTGAAGCTTTTCCCAGAAAAAGTGCGTTTTATCCATTAGCAAACTCAATGCCTTCCAGACGAAAAGAAGTCAAACGCCTGGACAGTTGCTTCCTGTGTAAATGGAAGACGACATTGTGTGTTTCAGCTTGGCTGGCTGTGCAAGTTCTACGGTTTCCTCCAGTTTAAATGGTTGCTGATTGTCCATCACGTGTATGGGACAGCAATTAAGATTCCGTAAACAGCAGGTAGACATGGAGAGGAGATGTGATTGAAGCGGATGACAAAGGCGCACTGCTGCCATCCATATTCGGAGACAATGGCGCCATATTGTGCCGCGGATCGTCCTTTGTCCGCAAAAGGGACATGCAGTGATTACAGCTATTCGCAATAGTTATCTGGACCGGGAACGATACGTATTGCGCCGAAATGTACAACTAAAGAATCTCCTAATGAATGTGCAGACTGAACACGAATCTGCAGAGTTGCCGGGCGTAAATATGCCACTGGAGACCTGGCGAGCTTCTAAGTTATGCGTCTAGGCGTATCCCGAAGGGTTGCGAGAGGCAAATGCACTGTTTGGATTAAGTTGATGGCGAAAGGTGGTGGCAAGTTGATAACATCAGCGCCCCCATTCCGCTTCAATCAATCTGGACACCGTGATGGCGCAATAACCGTTTGTTCTTCTAGCTGGGAACTTTTAATATTCCGGCCGAAGCTCGTCGACCAAATAAACAAGTCTTAATTAACACCACATCAGCATATAGGTGGAACGTGAGCCCTTAACTACAGCCGTCCAAATCGAACTGCGATTGTCCCGGACGAGTTCTGTCGAACTACGCGCGTTTGCACTCTTGCAATACGTGCCCGGGCTTATAAATGTCCCTGGTATGACGGTTTTCGAATAAATTCCCCCAGCTTTTGATTGGTAATTCACTCAAAAGCTGACCAGGAAAGACCATTATTGTGCGTTAATCATTTGAGAGCGGACCTCAATAGACTCGTCGTTTTTTCCTACAACGCGCCAGAGGATTTGCAATGTTCCTTAACAATCCGTGCAAGCTGCTGATGGATTGGCGCTAGCCGAGCTTTCAGACCCTTTAATATTATAAAATTTATGGGATACTATGCGGTCATAAAAGTTTACACAATGTAATGGTGGCGGTCCAACTTTTGCAATTTGGCTTTAAAGGTGACGTTATATTAAAGCGGCGAGCAAAGTATGTAAATCACCTGGAACCTTAAGAATCCAAGAAGCGGCCATCATCCGAAGCCGGCGACATTAAATCGAATTCTTCGTCGGTTCAACGATGACAAAATAAATCGTCCGCAAAACACCATTCGCATTGTCATCGAATTAATGACATTATACAATCATTACCGGGCATTCGCTGACACATTTACATTCATGCATATGAAACAGTTCCAAAACAATCAGCGTCGCGCCTGAAGAGGCGCTTTCGCCTGGCGCCGCCAAAGGATAAGATTCAATTAGAACGGCTCCCTAATTGGACGGTAAGGGCGCACTTACTCTTCGGAAATAATTTGAATATAAGCTGTATTTAATGGCGGGATATTTGCTTTTCTAATAAGGCCCCACAGTGCCACAGTTTCCCAAATCTCTTCGATACTTCACTAAAAATTAAACTTAAAAACCCTCACGATTTTTATGCCTTCAAACTCTGGCACCGACATGATTTGAAAAACCCTGGCGAATGTTCGCGATTGTTATAGAACGCGCACAAACATAGTCTAAAAGAGTGCTTACTGCTTAGTAGCACTAATCAGCGTCTGATTGATCCAACTGCTCGAGCATTTGACTTGGTTTTGACCAAAAATAACCTGAAACCCTTCGACTACGCGAATGGAACAAACACACCTTGTTTCGAGCAATTCAACCATCCTGTAAGATTCATGCAAACTTTAGTTGCACGTCTAAGTTGGAATCAAACTTTAAAAATAATTCGCAACAGAGAAAAGATTTTTGAACGAACCTCAATAACGTATTTTTGTATTTTTTTAGCTTCAATCTGTTTTTAAAAATTAAAAAAAATGTAAATTTCGATCGCTTCGTTCAACTGCCCACGAATTTGATTTGTCTTCGACATCCATGTCACTTTTAATCACACCTTTGCCCCGTTTGCTTCCCAAAAACTACCTGGAGATATCGACAATGCAGATGAACTTCCTCTCTAAAGTTTCTTCAATATTTTTTTTTCAATCGCCACTTCGAATACATTTATTTAGTGCAGATTGATTTCTATCTAGAGGGTGAGTTGGTTCATCGTTGTAGAACTTCAACAGCAATTTGAAGAGACACATGTTATAGAGGGTGTCCCGTAAGGGTCCTGGGATATTCCATGGACCAAAAGAAGACGATCTGGAACAACTTTTATTAAGAAAAAAATGCCTGGATCCTCTGCTTTGCTTGGTCAAAGTTCTCCAAAAATAGTATGTTTTTTGAAATATTGGAAGAGTGATACAATCGGTTTTAATGACACTCGCTGTGAATTTGTTTAAGTAGCACTCCAACCCTGGGTGGTCTTGGTCCAACTTTTCTCCAGGTGTTTCCATCCTCCATCATTGTATGTTCAAAGGAGATGTTCATTTTTTGTAGTTCTGACACAATGTTGTCTCTCCATCGCATTCTGGGTCGTCCAGGTGGTCCTCCCGTAGGAACCTCCTCCCACATCAACTTCACCAATCTCTCATCCTGCAGTCTATGCACATGTCCTGCCCATCTTAGTCTCCATCTATTAAGACTCACATTTTGGTAAAGCAACCGAGTTCATCCGCTTTGGACAAGAGGTGCATTCTTGAGTGTCTTGGTACAAAAACTCCCAGAAATTTTTATTTGGTCGTTGGGATCAACTGATTTTTAAAAGTTGATGCACTAATCCTCTCGACATTTTGTCCTCTTGAGTTTTTTGTATGTAGTGGAGTAATTTTCATTTTAAATCATGAGTTTTGTTAAACTTTATTCAAGTCAACAAACTGTTTTAATCTTTTTTATTCTTAAAACTCTTTTGAGATCTGGTCATTTATTATCATGCGTGATCGTTTCGAACTTTAATATAAACTTACTGTCGAATTTTCTCGATTTCCTCGCTCAAAAACCGTTTCTTTCTCCATTTAAGGAAAATCTGAGCTAAAGAATAATCGAAATTATTATTAAGAAAATTGCCATGAACGCCTCCATGCATCAGCATTAGCTAAAAGACCAGCAAACTATAAGATAAGGACGAATTTTGGCAGTTCGCTCCAAAGTTTGCCAAATTTTCATTTTCGTCCAGCCTTTAAGCCCTATTCTTGAGAGAATTACTCTGGAAACTTGGGGACTTGTTAAGCTTATCAGATTTATTGTTTTGTTGTTTATTCTCTTCTTTTCCATATTCAGGCCGAGCCAGCTGCACTGCAAAATAATCTCTTGCTTATCACCCACTGAATTGGCAAACTTTTTATAATTACAAAGACAAAGAGTCTTCTTCCCATAACATCTTCCAATGCCATCGACTTGTGGTTTTGCCTATTAAAAAGATTTTGAAACTGTTGACTTTTTCGAAGGCTTGAGGTGGTCGTGGAATTTTTTTTAAACATCGTTTCGCCATCAAGAATGTCTGGCATCTTCAGAGGTATGTTCGCACACAAAGCGAGCAAACTTCTGCAGACACGACTTTAAACTGCCGCAAAATCCAAACTTTTTTGATAAGCAGTTTTTACTAATAGTCAACCTGCTCTCGATCTGAAAAGTCATCGAGCCACCGGCTCAGACGGACTTATTATTTGACATCGAGCAAAAATAATGGGCAAAAACCTCTATATATCGGGTATGTCGTTCAAGCGAGGCTAAATTCAGGTAACTTTCATTAGAAACATTCCTTGCGCAAGGGAAAAAAAGAGCGAAATTTATCGAGTCCATCAAATTGAAAGATTGAATCGGAGCAGCTAATAAATAACCAGAACATTACGAGTTCAATTTGTATAATGTGCTCAAAAGGGAGGATAATGACGAGTCTGCCGTCAAATTGATTTACCGGCTCGGCAGGATTATTCGGGGGGAACAATATATATATGTAACTAAAACAAATCTGTAAGTAATTCTGGAAATGTAATTACGGGCCGCAGCCCTCCCAAATAGAAATCTTATTAAGTTCCCTCTTAGTATCTTTATCAATAAATGATGGCTGTGACTATGCGAAGTCTCAGCTATGCCCTGTGCGGTTGCTAGTCGTGTCGCTATAATTTCGAGTGGCATTTTATTTTTCAGCGCGCGACGCCAAACTTTCGCGAATTCCTGATTGGACTTTATGTGGCAAGAACATGCACTTGCTTGTGAATTTTATAGAGACATAGTTGTGCGCTACGTGACTCAGCAACAAAACGCTAGCTGCCGCTACAAAGTTTCCCATTATATTACATGTTAAAGGAAAATACGCTCTGTGCCACACAACGAAATTTTATGGCAACTAACTGGATTTATATTTTAGTCTTTGTGAGTTTCTCAACACTTACCTCTTCAGCTGGGTAGCCGGCAACTAATGCAAATATTCCCTTAAAGGGAAATGATGGAAAACTGGAAGCTTTCGCATGAGCAAAGTTCGAACAAAGTTCGCGGGCCAATAAAGTAAAACTTGATACTACGACGGATTCCGATTCAACTCTTCTATTATAAAAGTTGTTCGACGTTTTATCGAATTATTTACATGAAAAGATAATGCCGTTTTCTAGTTAGTTCGCCGTGAATGCGGATTCTTCGGCCGAACTTTCCCAATGCACCCAATAAAACTAAGCGCTGAAAAATGAGTATTCAGAACAGGCCCTGGACGTGAACCTGGACAATAGGAGTTAATCCAAAAAACGGGGAACGATTGGAACAAAGAAAGAAATCCAATTAAACGCTCAGATCGTCAAAAAAGCGACCGGGGGGGAGGATGGCAAGGAGACACCCGGGGCGGTTGGCTGATTCGAATACAAAATGCGAAAAGAGCGCACTGCGGAGCCCTGTTTTGCCAACATATGTGAAGGAAATATATTGACAAGACACTGTCGTTCTTTTTTCACCGTTTCCACATGCCCTCCATACGTTCCACACATTCTGAAACACTTGCCAATTTTGCCCCTGCAACGACGACAATCCATTTATACAGCTAAAATTCGTCTACTTTAACCATAAATTCAATATTTCTGGAAAAATAATTCATCCAAAAGGGCCGCAACATCAGCCATGAATGTGTGATGTTTTAAGTGCCCAGTCAGAAAAAAAACGCATGAAATGACAAATCCAAATGCAGTTCCATTGCTCTGGGGGCTTTTCCAATTCCATCCATTCATATACAAAAGAATTGCCTAAAATCGACCAAACCTTCAAACGCCCACAAACGATGAATCATAAATGTGTGCTGTGTTATAAACGCAACTGCATAAATAAATGTAAACCTCCAATGTTTTCCGGAAAAATCCAAACACCGTTGCATTGCCCTGAAGTGTTCATTATTGATACATAAAAAGTATTGGCTCAATTGCACCAAAGTGCTGAACTGAACAGGAAAGCCCAACTCCTCTGAGTTGCCAGCACCCAAAAAAGCAACACTAGAAGCGCTTTCGACCCACTAATTGACCAGTTTAGCTTGAAGACGTACCAATTTCACTGTTAGGCGCTCGCCTTCATGCAGTAACTTCCCAGATACAAATTGCCGCAAGTTGAACGTCTGTTGCGGCGTCGAGGCGCTTTAGTTGCCGTCTTGTAACTTAGGTATCGGGGGCGTTTTCCGTATTATTAAGCATTATGGGAAGTAATTGAACAAGTTTCCTAGTTTTACGAGATGTTTGTTGGGAAATTTAATTAAGTGGCCGCCGCATTACAACGTGGAATCGGCGAAAAACTTTGTTCGTAAAAATAATAAACCGCCAGAAAGCGAGAAGGACAGTGTTGGAAGCTGAGGGGCGCCAAATTCGCAGCAAACTCAATGATGGAAGCTTTTATTCTACATTAGAAACTCGCAAAAAAGCCCTCGACTATGGAAGGATTTTCTTGTCGCAACGTTTCAAAATTCCAATCGTGTAGCACAGCGGCAAATCCTTAGAAATTCAGAGAAAATGTCGGCGCATCCTTTAGGGCTTAGCACTTATTTAACATTGATCAAATTTAGTGTGCAGTTCATCAATTAGTCAAGGCCCTTAGTTAAGAGTAATAGAGTAGTGCGCCGGATAAAGCCCGCTAATGCCGAAAGAATTAGTTGCAGCGAAGAGGTAATTAAGCTCGAGGCGCTCCGGACCGTGCCCCGAATTTCCGATCCAGGATGGCGGCGATCATGGAAAATGAAGACTTATAGATCGTCCGCAAGCCAGTCAGCCGGGAAAGGGACGACGAACGAACGAAAAAACAAAGGCCTATTTATACTAATGGAAGAATTATGAAGGAATTTTTAATATAGCTGGAAAGTGAGCCATGATTTACGAGCGTCTTAATTAAACGTAGAACATCTGCTGGGGCACTCGAGGAAGCTCGTACTTGGGACAGCGATTTCGTGTCACCAGTGCCGCCGACTATCGGGCACGAAACGAAAATTCGCTCAAAATTAACGTATTTCTGCTGATGGTTAGGCACATTATTCATGCTATGAATGATGACGACCTTCTGACTCGAAAAACTTCAACCTGGCTCATGGGCCTTCACCAACTTCTATAGCGTTTGAGAAAAAGAAACGGGCAGACGAAAATGCAAAGAACGCCAGTGATAAAGTTTCCGAATCTAAGCCCTCCATTGGAAGAACCCGCTTGTTTAAATGCCAAAGAAGCGAAGGAATCATCAAGTCATGTTCTTAGCGTGAACGGAAATTACTGATATAATTCACACTGGAGACTCTGATGGCTCTGAGAACCTGAGGAAATATTCCGATGGAGGTGAAAACTTTCAGGTAACATCGTGTTCCATCATCATGGAAAACTTCGTCCAGAACATGTGCGGTAAGTTCCTTATCGGCTCGTTATCGATGCACCGTTGGCATGTTCATAAAACATCCGTCAGGACTCATGAACTTCCAGGGCCGAATTAGCATTTTAGGGCCGGTTGTGTCGCCCTCGAGTTTAATAACGGAGGCCGCGAACCGTTCGTCTTCAACCAAGGAAACAGCTTGAACGGGCCCAATTGCCCAGAATTTATGTCACCATTTGGGGATGCTGATGCTGTTTCGCATCCGAAACTCCCCATAATCATTGAGGAGTGTTCGTATTAAGCAAACTCCCATAAAGCCGGCAACTTTATTAGCGGGTCGGAGTGAACGCGATAAATTACCTGCGATTGTTGCCTAGAATGTTGGACATGAGTCGCGGGAAAAAGCCAAAATGCAATAAATATCGGCAACAATCGAGTCAAGACCAAGCGACTTCATCAGATTCGAATTGATATACATCCTGAGCACATAAATAGTGATTGGTTATCCAAATAAGGCCAATCAACTAGCAGCAGGGTTTTACTGTGTCAATCGGTTGCTTGTACCAGAAAAGCATCGCCTTATTCGGGTTCGATGTTGCACAACTTGCGGGTGAAGGTGATTGGATGGAGGTGAATAATTCGAAGACAAGTCCCACCAATGGGACTGGGTGGAAATTGGAAATGGGCCCCGCGTGTCGGATTCCAATCACGATATGAAAACGGCAAAGTTTGGAAATAGTTGGGCGCTCGAAAAGGTCTGCAATGCGGCCGTTTTACCGTCGTCGCTGCAGGCTTATGGTAATGGACGTCGTCGTAAAGGCCTCGACATGGTAATTTATCGTATTGCGATGCTGGTTACATCACGTGCGCCCATTTCATTCCAACTGAAAAACAGTCGTTAATAGATAGTCGATCATGTCCGACGCCACTATTCCGAGCTTCGGCTCATTTGTGGGGTGGCATTGCGTGAAAAACCGACGCTGGCGACGCTGGGCGTCTAGACTATGGGACGCCTGGGCGTGGCACCAAGCTTTATGCCACTGGGTCACTTTATGGACTTGATAATCGTTCGGCCTTTATTTACGTCAGCAGAACTGCGTTCCAAACCTCCGATTAGATGTAATCTACACTCGCTTTCCACTTGCCAAGGAACAAAGGTTTAGTGACTTTATTGATGTGTTTCAATCAGGAATTAATTTTGAAAGTTTATTACCAATCAACATTAATAGCAATTAAGAGGACTTTACACGCTACAGTCTCACAGCGGCCAGTTCATTCTCAACTTGGTTTGATGGATCATGACCTCATTCGTCTCCTTTCAACGCTCAAAGGACGTTTTTTCATCGTTTTGCATATGAAGAGTATAAGGTAGGCCTGGGTAACACAGTGGATTTTCAGGTGTTGACGCACTAATACCAATACGGGTTGTCGCGTCAATGCAACGCGCCAACGCCTTTTATGATGCAGCAAACTCATAATACGATAAATGTGTTGGAGAGAGGACCATGTGTTACGTGATGTGTAGTAGGTTAGCTGCACCGCTTAACGGCCCATTATTTGGATACATTGATTGGTGCATTGTATGCATTTTTCACATCTACAGTTTGAGACAAGTATACTTTTCCGGTTTCCTGAAGATTCTTCAAAGGAAAACATCGTCTAGACCTAACTTAAAAGCAACGCCCACTAGGGCGTTGGTTGACTGGAATCGGGAGAGATCAGAATCGTTCTTTTGCCTCATCCAGATCTCCGCTTTGATGCTGTTCCAGACGTAAACACTGTGAATAGCAGCGACTGTTGAATGGACTATTAGCCATAGTTGAGTGGATGTGGCAACGTTGTGGAGTGCCAGGCGCGTGCAGCGCTTCATCGAAAATGAGGAGAGGACCACTAGGGTCGAGTGTAAACACACAAGAAGAGCGATTTCCGGTTGTGGGCCCTCAAAGTCGATCAGTCAGTGTCACCGGAGGGATATTTATGGAACCGTAGACGAAATGCATAAAGACAGTTCAGCGGCGGTTACATTAATATAAATCAGGCCCTCCTCGGAATACGGTTCTCTATTATTCGGGCCTTGTTTATTCAATGGAGATTTATGATGGTGCGTTTTGTCGGTTAGGAGAGGAACATCGTCGTGACTTTCGGCTTGGGGATGGAGCGTGCTGCCAAAGTGATAAACCCAGCCCGGGGCGCAGAATGAAAATTTCGAATAACTGCCATAGGACCGGGTGGAAAGTTTGGAATCAGGGGCAAAGCCCTCAGATATGCAGGCAGTCAGTCGATAGCCATCAGGCGGGTGGGTATTAGCTAATTGAAAATGATGCCCAGCTTTCGAGGGCACTAAATTACTGGTAATGCGCCTAATGGATGAAATACTCCATAATCTAATACCGATTTTGATATACGTGCGCTCGCTTTGGAGCATTTCAATGGCGAAAAATTTCATCAGCAGCAAATGATTTATCGTCGCCGGTTCATTAGAGATACAGGGCGAGTCAACAAGTAAAGGAACTGTGGCAACCCGGCCACTTAAGTTTCCACAGCGGGCGGGAAGATTAATGGAAAGGATGGCATGCCGTAGCAGGGCCCAGTCATGCAAAACAATGTATCGGAAACAGTCGAGTCATAAAAAATATTGGGTGGAAAATTGGGCCGTGCCAGATCGATCGCTCACTTTCCCCCTAAGCTCTTTTGTGCCGCTCACCAGTAGTGAAATCATTTCGGGCAAAAAGCCCGATTATGGAAATTGCCTGTTAACACCAGCAGCAAAGACGCCAAGCCGAGGCAAATGAGCAGATTGGACGAACCTGATTAGCTGTGCCAACATCCGGATCTACGGTATTGATCTTATTAGCTTAGCTTAATCAAATCCTCGTGATGCGCTAGGCGAGCGCTAGCTAATCCGCCGGTTTGTCACTGAGGTAGTTTCGCTTGTCCTGCTTGCCGATGCCGAGATTATGCGGCGATGTATCGCGATGGAAAAGGAGCCGGGATTATGGAGATCTAATGAGAGTTTGATGTCAAGACGCTTAACGGGCACAACCGATTTTCGAACCTGTTTCAGAGCCAATTGAATGCCACCATGCATTCTGCATGCAATTCTGAAATGGTACCGAAAGGAATAGGGGAGAACCTGATCGACCGCATACGATTGAACATGAGCGCGAACTGAACGAACCTAGTCGAACAGTGCCAGACAATAACCGATCAATTGCAGCAATTGAAGATTGAAAATTTCTTCTTCATCTCCAAGAGAATCTCATCTCTTTATTCTTCCTATTATTTCATTTGTGTCGTCCACTCAGTTCCTCATTTTCAGTGTCCTTCTTGCGGCTGTTTCCGTTTCTCCATTGATGATGTCTGGTCATTCTACAAAATCTACCTCTTGGTGTGGGTTTCGGTTGTGCCTCAAAAGATACCAAACATCAAATGGTTTTAATTCCTGCCTAGGAAATTGGTAAAAGCCGATTTCCTCCATCCTAACTCAGTCAAACAAAGAGCAACATTTGTTCTGTATTCTAGATGTTCTATGAAAGCTAATGGATTCTGCAGGCGGCGGCAGCAGCATAGTGAATAGGAAATGGTATTTAGCATAAAACCAATATCGTAACGAATAATTAATTAGAATCCCAATAAAGGTACTTACGGGCCCGTTTACCAACGACAATCGACGGTTAAACTCCAATCCAGATTAAACATATTATTAATTTGCCTCTCTGCGACAAAACATCTGGAATGGGGAATTATTAATGCCGAAAGCCCCATTGATTACCCAAATCTGTTTCGACAAAGGACTTCGCCGATACAAAACCGATTTGCTTGAAATCCGGCGGGATTTTAATGAGTTCTTTCTTTGACGAACAGAAAAAAAAACACAAGCGAAAACGAACCGGATTTCTAGAGCTGGAGTTTTTCCAAGCGCCCCCTCTTTTCAGAGGAGTTGATCAGTAGTGTAATCAGAGAGGGTCATTGGTTTTAATTGGATAATCGAGGCGCTCATGAATTTTTCAAATGCAGGAGTTCGTGGATTTGTTAATAAAGTCGGCGGCTGGTAAACGCGACAAAATCGGCTAAAACATGCGCCCATTAATTTCCGCAAAAGCGCGCTACATCGAGGAACTTTCCGAGCCCGACTCCCTATTTATAGTGACATAAAGAAGCATTTATGCAATCGGAGTTTCGTAATTAGAAGTAGTTGTGAAAATCCCCCCGGGGTTGTTGCTTCAGTGTGGCCATCCATCACTTGGATCCGAACCAGCCAGCTACTTCTTCCGCTTAGCATTTTGCTGTTGGTTCGCAACTTTTCTTGGACTTTTATGTATACCGATACCAAAGGCGTCTGATATTCCTCAAAAAAATTCACTTTCAAATATAAAAACGTCCGTTTTCATCATCGACTTTCTGCAAAAAGAGGAGTCAATTGATAATCTGAATGGCAGGTTTTAGGGCAATATTGAAATTTTGGCCTAGGCGCTGCAGTGCTGCAGAGCTCCGTAATTGAGAAAATTTTCTGTCTTACACTGAGAAAAAGGCAAAAGAAAACCGTGTTAGTCCGTTCTCTTAGCAAACAGACAATGGAAACGTGCACGGTGTAATCAAGGTGGGGAGCAATCCATTACCGAAACTTAGGAGGCAAGTTCTCAAATAGACCATTTATATAGAGTGGCCCCAAATAGTAACAATGTTAAACTGGTAAGTTGAGTAATTAGTTAAATCGTCCGGGTTATGCCTGCGTGATATGGCGACTGGCGGCTATTGGTTTAACGTGTTTGCGGCCAAGTTGGAAACGGTAGGTATAAGTTTGGTGAAGAAAGGGCTATTTTTTAATAAAGCTTAAGTCGTCGCTTTGGCTCGCTGGGGAAATGAAAAGGAAATCGAAAACCTTTGCAGTTTCCCCATGGGGAGGCTACCGAGTGGCAAAGTCTGGTGCGTGGAAAACCCGGCATTTTTTAAAACTTTGTTCTTTGAAAGGAAATATGGGCTTTGCAAAGCAAATAACAGCGACATTGCCATCCATATCCTTTGACAATGTTTGCAGTAATTCAATACAGCCGTTTGCGTTATGCAGTCAATTTTTTTTCTTTTGGACGATTTAAAGGCGGAAATTGGAGTCCGACAGTGCGCCAATACAATTAGTTGAATCAACAACGGGACGAGGACGGAGACATTGCACCGAGATCAATGCAATTTAAACCGATATTAAAACGGTTTTTCGGCTTAATGGCTGTTCAAATCACTCATAAAACGCAAACGAAAAAAATAAACCTGCTCCCTTTATATACGAAAATGGTCGGATGCGCTCCCACTAAGGTATAAACTACAACAATTTGCAAACTTAATGTCGTGGATGGACCGGATTCCGGTTTTTTTTCAGCTTGTTGAATTTATGACCTGTCCGGGCTGATAGACGTTCTGGTATCAGGCATTAATCCGTATTAAAATCACTACTCGAAAATTGAATGTCTTGTTGTCTGAAAGCCTGATTTTAAACTCGTCGTGTAAATCAAGCCCAATGATTTTCTGTACAGCAAACGAGCCATTTAAGGTTCTGGATTTTAACATACATGGAAAAACCTACATGTATTCGATGATGGCCAATTAAATCGATCTTTCTTTCTCAGCTCACACGCAATAGGAAAACTTATGGATCTAATTTCAAGATCAAGAAAAACACGCGCTAGAAGTTTCAGTTTCCAAATAATCGAATATTTTTAGCATATTTTAAGCGATTTTTGAGCGGTTACGATCTTTAACCGACGATTTCTTCCTTACTATTGACCCAAACACTTTATAAATGCACATTTAATAGCTTCTTACAACGAAAGGAATCGAAATAAACACGCATGCGAAATTTAATCAAAGTACCTTAAATTTTACATCATTTCATCTCACGGGCGCGAGGAATGCAACAAACTCATTGAAAAACACTCTAGAAGTTTCAGTTCCGAAATGATCGATATTTCGACACATTTTAAGCGTTCACGATTTTTAACCGAACCGATTTCTTCCTATTATTGACCAACGTTTTATAAAGGCACATTTGTAACCTTATTACGTCGAAAGCAATCGATTGAGCCCAAAAACACGCGTGTAAAATTTTGATTTTTGACCTAAATTTTTCTAAGGTCGATTTTTTCGAAAAAAATAAATTTTCTCAAAGTACCTTAAATTTTACATCGTTTTCATCCCACGGCGCGAGGGAATGCATAATAAACTAATTGAAAAACACTCTAGAAGATTCAATTCCGAAATAATCGATATTTCCGGCCATTTAGCAGGGTTTTTGAGCTTTTTCGATTTAATAAACCACGATTTCTACCTTTTTATTGACTCAAAAGCCTTAAAAAATGCACATTTGTAACCTTCTTAAGTCGAAAGCAGCCGATTTATTCGCCCAGAAACTCATGAAAAATTTTTGAATTTTTTGGACTGACATTTTTCCTAAGGTCCGATTTTTCGAAAAAAATAAAATTTTCTCAAAGACCTAAAATTTGAAATCGTTTCATCTAACAGGGCGCGAGGAATAATGGCCATTTTCGACTTGCTTCAACCGGCGATTTCCTCCTTATTATTTCCAAGCCTTGAGGTTTGAAAAGTGAGATAAAACGGCAACATAGAACCGAGAGGGAGCAAAAAAAAGTCTGCCGCTCTCCGTCCAGTTTCCAACAATGATTTTTGAATTTGGCATGGATGAGAAGACCGGTGGCTGCTTTTATTCCTAGATTTCGGCGCGGCATATGGGACGACGAGCTTATAATAAGGCCACAGAATGAGGAAAAAAACGACTCTTTATGGCTGTTTGAAAGGCTGCTGCTAGTTGTGATGTTTGAAACCAGAGCCGGACAGAAAAAAGACCATGGTTAGTGTGCATCGATCGCAGGCAAACTTCTTGGGCAGGCTCGAGTTGCCAAATCGCCCAGAGGCAAGAAAATACGACATAACTCCGCCATTTGTCATTATTAAGCCGTTTTCCGCATATGCATCACATAAACTTCACCCCGATGCGATAGCGGGGCAGTTTCTTCCATAAAATATCGCGTATAGAGCCGAGAGATATGCAGCAGCTCTGCAATTTACAAGTAAAAATTCCATTTCGGCTCGTTGTACCGCAAAAAGATGCGCTTTGAATATCGATGGGATGCATTTTACAGCAGCGCCATATAGAGTCGCTTCGCCGTCAATCGACTTTGTTCTCTGTTTGGGGTTGTCGATGTAATTACTCACTCATCGAGCATTGTTTGCCACTTAATTAACGACAAGAAATGCTAAATATTTGCATAACATCTTAATTATCTGTCGAAACGAAATCGGCAGAGACCTTTACAGGAGGCAGACAATTCCTGCCGGCTTCAATTACGCGAAGAGGCAAATGCCGGAATAATTATTTTGAGAATTTAATTAAAAACCGGCTTTGCGAAACGACGACACTCCGCCGCTAATCAGACCGAAATGCTTTGCCTTAACATCACTGGCTTCTTTCAGACAAATTGCCGTTTATGTGTTAATGCATACAACTTTCGAGTCCTACACGACTGCGCCTAAACTATCGTTCAGCACACACTAGTCAAGTCAATATGAATTAGTGGGCAACAGCCTCTTTTACCGCAGTTCTAAGACATGAAAACGAGAACTGATCACGTCTCGGCCATATACTTTACGTGGGTATTTTACTTCCCTGTTTGCCAAGCGAGATTAATATGGGGAAATGATGGGGTAAACGTCGCGAACATAAACTATTTCGCCGAACGTCCATAAACAGAACCGAGCAATAATCTTGGCCGATGTACATGTGTGTGCGAGCACTTCGTGATCGTTACTCCTCTTTATACACACACACACACAACTTTAACTTTACGGCGCCCGATAAATTCGCCCCAAGGGCAAATGGTTTTCAATTATTTATAAAACTGTTGCGGCCAATCATATAACCCCGGCCTCGGAGCCTGTTTTATGATTTGTTTCTCAACGCCGCTTAATCTTTTAGTGCCACTATAAAACATCAATTTTTTCCATTGCCCAAGAATAAAAACCTCCTGCTGGTTCGGTCGGCATCGCATTTCTACGCCCTAATGGTACTTTCGCTTTTATTGCCCTGCTTCGTAAAGTCACTTTTATTGCCTTAAGTGAGAGCCACACTATGAGCCTTGCCCTTGGCAAAGCAGACTATTAATTCTTTAAAAATCACACATGATAAACGACCGCTCTTTCTGGCAATGGAAAAATAAATTGAAAACAGTAGGAATTCAGGAAAAAATCGTCCAATTGCAATCTTGATTTGAAGGTAGGCAGACATCAGGCTTAGGAGATAATGGATGATACACAAATGCCCAGTTCATCCTTGAAACCATGGGCAGAAGCAGCAGGAGGAATTCAGAAAACATCAATTGATTTGCAATGGGAATCAGGTTTTCATCAGCACTAAAAAAATAGTTCGACTCACCCAAGAGGAACTAACTGACTAAACTACAACCAAGAAGAATGAAAATACACAAACCAGCCTGATAAAAACAAATCGTAATTTCGAATTCAAACTCGCCAGACCTCTGCTTTTGACCTCATAAGGAAGACGACTAAAGACTAGTCAAGACGACTAAAGACTAGACTAAGTGTGATCGCATAACCCAAAGACACTCAAAGAGGAGAAACACCCTGGATGTTTCTTTGGAGGATTTGAAGACTAAAGAGTCGACTTAGAACGATCAAAACGTACCACCATAGAAAAGTGACTCCAGCGATTGTTTTTTCGTTGATTGTTTGCAATATGGTGTTGTATATTGGCATTCAACAGTTTGTCAGTATTGGCCCTTTTGGAAAGTGCGACCATAAACAGTGCGGACGTGACTGAAGCGAAATTACTTTCGGCCGAGCAATAAAGACTTGGGCTTTGTGCCATGTACAAGCGAAGTTTTATTGCACACACACACACACACACTTTTACGATCATCGGTAAATGGCCATTTACGGACTACAATCGGGACACCAACAGCGTCAATTTGATTGTTTAATGGACTTTGCTTGTGCAAAGCGCCGAAACGATCGATTAGGCCCATCCCAACTTCAGATCGCGTTATTTTGAAAAAGAAAAACGCAGCCAGTTTAATTAAAGTGTTCGAGACTGCATCCTGTTGATGGTTGTTTACAATGTTCAGAAAAATAAACACGAGCTAATTGCAAAACGACATTAAACTAAAAACTCTCGCTCAACTTTATCACGGCCCAACTCGTTTTTGCAATGGCTGAATTAAAACACAAGTCCATTTACCGTGAATTAATTCGCGCAGTTCGTCCAGATTTGTGTTGAAATTTTTGGCGCAGTCGCCAGTATTTTCGCGTTTCCACACTAATTAGTCATCGTCGACAATGTGGAGCTCGAAATACCAGTTATTAAGGCACAAAACAAGTATTGTTGCCTCGGCCCCGGTATCCTTAGGCAAAGCCCTTGCTGCTTTATTAGTTTTTGCGCGCCTTAACTCAAAGCCCAATTTAATATACTGTCACACAAGGAAACAAGGGACTGTATTTCCTGTTCCCTCACGGCGACAAGCTTTTAACTTCCTTCCAAATTCTGGATTAATCCAACGATTTCCAAATCATAATTTAGATGGAAAACTCGTTGTTGCGGAACAGCGCCAAAACGTAAATCCGCTTTACATAATGGAAGAGTACGAGTGGAAAAAAATGCATAGACAAACCCAAATGACTTCCGAGCCATAAAGCGCCGATATTGAAACAGGTTGAGAGGGAGCGAAATGTTGGCTCGTCAAAACGCCCCAATAAAACGCTCGACCCGAACTATGTCGTTGACAAAAAAAAACAACTTCAATTGTTCATAGTCTCTTTTTTCACAACCTGAAAAAAGGCAACGATCCCCACCGCAAGTTACCAAAGGAAAAGTGCGTTCAATAAAGGAGCATTTACTCTCCAGGGTAAATAGTTCGAGAATATTTGCACTTTCAGCTTCCAGTCGAGTTTTTAATCTCCAAAGGGGGCAGTTTCTGTTGGTATTCGAGCCAGACGTAACATTTAATGGCAGAGATTCTCTAACTGCGTGGTTCGACCGGATAACAACTAAAATCACTTAAGTTCGCTAGGTTTATTTTACAGCTTTCCGAGTTTAAATTAAGATCTGGCTACGTGCCCCCAGATTGAATTCGCCGGCACGATAAAGAAAAGCCGTGCAAACTAATGCACAGTTAAATCACCAGAATGCTGGCCAATTAATGAATGGAGAAAACTGGCTTTTGATATTGAATCGGAGCATGATAGTGAAAGGATTTCATTTCACGTCGGATAATAAATGCGGCAGAAAACTCAGCTATAAAATAGCGAACAGTACGAGAGCCAGTGTGCGCTCATAAACTGCAAAATCGACGACCTACTCGAAACCGCCAGCCTATGCAAACAGGCCATTATCACGTACGAGTGTGCATGGCTCATACGTTTTCGATTTAATAAAATTTTAATGAAAATTAAACAGCAATTTTGCCGGCACGATAAAGTAGCAGGAACGTCGATGGACGGCCACAAAATTTGCGGAAATTAAAACAGCACTAGGCGAAAGCCTACTGGCTGCGCCAATGTTCTAGATTAGGACGATAAGGGCGATGGAAATTCGGCCTGAACGGCGACAGATTCGATGGGAGGCCCTAATCAATATGCGGCAAGCGATTGAGCTTCAAAGTCGCAATTTGCATATTTATTGCTGTAAATATCAGCCAGATCGGTTTTTCACCAGCCTCATTGAGGACCGTGGCGCCATTGTGCGCTCAATCATTTCAAATGAATAGTTTTGATATATCAGACGGACGAGGGAAGCGAGTTTTATAATTGGAACCTGCGCTGCGAAATTATTAAGCATCCGTTTTCAAATGCAGTGTTGATAGAGCATCCGCATGAGGAATGCGAGTTTTATAACGGGAATCGGGCGGCTTTCCTCGGTCATACTGAAGAGCGAAGCAGTATTGTGGAGCTCACCGATTTCAACTGAACATTTTTGTTATATCAGGCCGATGGGTTCATTGGGAAGAAAAGAGGCTCTGCGGCCTACTCTTACCAAAGCAACCAACTGCAAGCTGCGCTTACCTACTTCAGGGGGTTTGGTCACCATCCTCAAAAAAGTTGCACATACCTGAAAAAGAAAACTTCTATTAGTGAGTGATACACACATAGGACTCCAAATATTGCATTGGCAGGAAAACCTGCTGCACTTTTCAAACGCTTTAAAGGCAAGATTGTCAATTTTGAATAGTTTGTATATGAAAATGGTGGTTACAGTAACGAAAATCGCTACAAGTCCTGGCTGATTGTATTCGGCAGTCATCCGTTAAATCCAGCCAACAACGGACCGTCAAAATATCGAAAACGGTACGTTTCCCGATACGGGAAAAGTTCGTTCAAGATCTGTTTCGACGTCTTCCATCGGGCCCAATCGAGCGGAAACTTCAATTAAAATCAAGAATGCCCGAGGCCGCAGATGCGGCCCAAATATTATTGTAGATAGATGTTCATATCTTGGAAGTTGGCAGTACAGTTACCGTCTTCGAGCAGACAATATAGGACGCTTTTCCGATCGCCTTTGCCATTGATGAAATTTTATTTTGCCGGTGTCTTTCGGCTTCGCCTGAGATGTTTCCATCGGTTACGGAGCGTACATAACCGTCACCGAATAATGTTGATTTATATTATGTTTGCTGCGAGTTTCCCCCCGATCACTTGTTTTATGGCCCTTAAACACGTCTGGCAAAGGGGCGAACATACAAAACTATACGGAAATGGGCTGTAAGTATCAATTTTTCCAAAACTCCGGATTTCGCAAATCAACCGGCGACGAGCCAATGAAATCATTTCACAGCTCTTATCCCTCTTTTCTCTGGTTGTCTCAGATACTCCCTTGCAAAACCTCCAGGGAAATTTTCTTCTATAACTGGAAAAAATATCGAATTAAAGCGAAGGTGTCGGAGAATTTGCCCTCTAAAATTTTTATGTCTCGGGGCCACTTTTTCTCGCATAAAGGTCCCTCGACAGTTGCGATCCATCCGAAATCTGGCCTCGTTTTAATCTAACACACTCCTGATTTTTAACTCAGATTAAAAAAGACGCCCCAGATTGAACACACCACGTCCTGCTGCTTGCCAGGGTTGAATGAAAATCACCCCTGCTTAACTCCAGAGACAATCAATGTAAATTTTTTAGTTCATTTTGTGCCCCATTAACATCCAGAGTGCCACTTCAACGACCATATTTCAGTAGTTTATGTAGCTTTGCCACAACAGCCAAGATATAACTTGAATGAATGATGCGAACGAGTTGGGCGAATATGCAATATTTAGCCTAATCCAGAGTGTTCCAGAATCTCCAGAAAGGGTCAATGAGGGGCGCCAGCCCGCATTTTAAGCAGCCAAAAGAAAAAAACAACTCCCCAGGGTCCGACTCCCCAAAAACGCTTAGCAAATCGCAACCGTCTTTATATGCTGTTCCATTTGGGGCCACCGTAATGGGGGCGAACACTAATTTGAGAACAAGTCTTGGAATTTTATGTGTTGGATTGATTGGTCTAATCAACTAATGGATTCAGCTGCGGCTTTAAAAGCCAAAAACAGTCCAGGTCGATGGACCAATATTCTACTTGGACTCAATAGTTTGTATTTTCTACAAAGTTTCTACAAAGTTTCTAAAAGAAGAATCAACGCTTCTCGCGATTTCAAGTGTACTCTGGATAGCTGAAGTTCTCAACCTAAATGTTTTGCAAGTTGCGTGTCTTGCGCCCAAAATTTATGATTTTTTTTAAGTAAAAATCAACTTGGAAACGCGTGCAGCCGAAGATTTGAAATTTGGCGTAAAGTTAAAGAAGCTTCTTGGTCAAAAGCAGGATACGTTAAGTGTCTTGAGCCTCAAAGGGCAATTTTTGAAAATGAAACAAAAAATCTATGACAAATTTTTAAAAATGAGTGTCAACTTTTGTTCAGGACATGTGCACCTCAATTTTCAAATTCAGATATCTCTGGAAGACGAGCCGCTAAATAGTGGAAATTTGGTAGGAAGTTAGTCACCTTCTCGACCTAAAAGTGGTGTCAATTGTGCACCTTGACACTCACAGGGCGATTTTTGAGAATTTTTGGAAATTACTTTCAGCTTTGGTAAGGGCGATGTGCAAGTCAATTTTCAAATTCAGACTCCTCTAAAACTCGAGGCGCTAAAGAGTTGAAATTTGGTTGAGTCAGTGAAGCTCTAGACTTAAGTACCACAAGTTTTGCGTTTGGAGCCTCAAAGGCCGTTTTGCAAACTTTTTTAAACATGAGTATCATCTTTCGTTTGGAAGCTGTGCAAATCAAGTTTGAAATCTAGATACTTTTGAAACTCGAGACGCTAAAAAGTTGAAATTTGGGTAGCCAGTCAGTGAAGTTCGTGACTGTAAAAGTACCACAAGTTGGGTGTTTGGAACCTCAAAGGGCGATTTGTACTAATTTTTGAAAAATGAGTATCACCTTTCATCTGGGAGATGTGCAAGACAATGTTCAAATCTAGGTAACTCTAAAAGTCGCGAAAGAGTTCAAATTTGGCAGGAGGTTAGCGAAGTTCTCGCCCTAAAACCACTGCCCATTTAGCTCTGGAGCCTCAAAAGCCGATTTTTGAGAATTTTTAAAAAACGAGTATCAATTTTGTTTCGGGCGATGTGCACCTCAGATTTCAAACCGCCAAGAACTTCCCATCTGCTGGATTTCTTGACCTGATCTGAGCAATATAGTACATGCTGTCGAACCTTAGAGGATGGGCATTGAAGGGCGATTTCCAAGGGACCAGGCCCTTCAAACAGGCCTTCACATTGGCGAGGCGACCAAAATGACTTAATTGAATTTAGGTGAGACTAATCTTGTTACTGTCCTGCTCGGTTCGAGGCGATTTTTTCCACCGCAGCCTGGCAGGACAGGTGGAGGGTTCGTGACTTGTGTCCGCCCTTAGAAAGGGTCGCCAGCATAATTGCGGCGCACAAAGGGCATCGGCCGCGATAATAGCATTCGATGTACGCAAATGGTGATTGTGGGATTTGGCCGATGCAGGCAGGTGTCGGTGAAATGATTTCAATTTCTCCAATAAGTTTGCTGGATTTTGCTTCGGGGATCGACTTATCGACATTTGAAGCAAGAGGCTAGTGGGGTCCGAAAAGTTGACAAGGAAAAATGCCGGTTGGGGTAATAATAGTGTCTCCATCACCTAATAGGAGGTTCATCAAAATGATTTAGGACACTCGGAGGAGATCTGCAGCGAGACATCCGAAACATCTCCCGGGGGAGCGATTTTTCACAGCCCGGCTTAGGGGTGCCTTCAACACTTTTGCAAAAAGTCCACCCTAAAAGATGCCGAATTAGGTCTAAGGGATCCGGGTAATATGTTCGTGTTTCTTGCTTTTGCATCCCAAAGCCCCATCCTCAATGGACAGCAAACGAGTGCCAACATATGATTTTCACACAACCCTCCCGGATAATTTATACATGCATTTCCGTTAATAATTTTGTTTATTGGTGTTTTATTTCGACGCGAAAATTTATTGGCAACGAACCGACATAAACTGGTTAGTTTAATTGCGCAGAAAATGTTCGAGCGCACGGAAACCAATTTGGAAGCGAATTGGAGTCTGTGGGCCAGATAATTTTCAATCGAAGATAATGGGAATAATTGATTGATATTCTTCATGGTAATCCAATTAGATTTATTTGATTTTAATCATGGCTAATTAGAACGATGAGACGCTTCAGTTGAGGGCCACTTCAATTGTTTGCCTTTTGCTACGCCGCTGAAACATGCACTGGAATCTTAGTAATAACGTCTACAGCAACAAATAGAGCTGCAATTTTTGGTCCTTCGAGCTGGCTGTACTGGGAGTACGCAAAATCTCCTCAAAATGCCTCTTAAAATGCCTCAAAAGTCTCTTTGTACTTGCCATTGGGCTAACGATTTTGCTAATGCATAACAGAATTGAACTGACGTGAGAGCTCTTGATCCCATCAATGAACAAACTACCTAATCTAGGAGACTCTTAGATTGTGGTCCTTCGCACCGACTCTCGCTGTGAGAGTACGAAAACATCCAAAATAAGGCTTTAGTCGTTCCATTTCAACGCGAAATGTTTGCATAGGTATAGAAGAAGGCGGACAATAAGCACCCTGAACATTTGAAAATAAAAAAAAAATGTTTTCTAACAGTCACACAAAGCAGTCTAGTGCAGTCTGTGACGAGTTTATGTGAAGTTTTTAATTGGTTGTCGTAAGAGAGAATTGTGAGTTTTGGGCGGAAACATTTGGGCACAGACGGCGGCAATATCTCGAAATCCTGGCGAAATTTCGCAGAATTTAATCCTCTTACCGCGCTCCTTCGGATCGTTAATAATAAAATATCATTCCGCTTGTAGAACCAACGCCGCCTCACTTGACGTTTTTATATTCTTCCCCAATTTACTAGATAATACCTGTATTAAATATATTTTGCGTATTTCATGCCAGGGCCGCACCATCTGCGAAGACTATTACTGAGAGGCTTAAGTTCGGGAAATATGAGCTTTGCGTGGTGAATGAAAAATACCCGTCGGAGGGTGGTGCTGCAGCAAGACGAATTAAATTTAGTTACAAAATGTAACATGGCAAATTGTGCTTCGGTTGCGTCCATCGAGGGCATTTGCAGAGACAACTGGGGCCGAAATATCATCCGGATGATTGAGCGATGCGTGTTTTTCAACGAATCAAAGCCCTAAAACAATCCCTTATCCCATTTCGCCTTTGCCACGTCAAACTCTCGAGCAGCCCAAAGAAAAATCCTTTTCACCTCTTATGAATCGCATTGTCGTTGTCGAGTGGAAAACATGAACAGATCAATCCGCTCCTGTTCCAGATGAGAAGGATATGAAACTTTATGGGGCGCACCAGTTCGCTGACGGCCCTTTGTGATGGAGGCGACACGTCGTTACACATATTTGGGACAATACCATTGTCCGTTCTTCGTGTGCGATGCCGTTCTGGCATCTTTCACACTTCAATGGACTGGGATGTTCCCAAGTTTTTGCCAAAGCACCGCACGACACCCATTTTATTATCCCCATTCTGGCCACTTTTCCTCCACATCGTTCTAAATCAACAATTGGATTTTCATTTTGAGCCCATCGATTGGAAATTGAAATCGTTTCCATCCAGACGATGGCCAACATACTTGTTCCATAAAAATGTTATATTCCGAACTATACACTACATACTAGAGGGCTCTGGAGGACTTCATGGACAGTTTTTCAATGTTGCTCTAAATATGCCAATTGGCTCAGAAGCAAACTAGGGAGGGTTTCCAAGTAGAGTTTTCCAAGCAAACACTAAATATTCTATTGGACTGAGAAACGCAGTAGAACTTTTGAGAAATGTATTATCACATCGAAGATTCTTTGAAAAGTTGCACAAAGTGTAATGTACACTAAACACACTATCTATTCGGCTCAGAACAGGAATGCACTTGTTTGAGCTGGCCAAAAATGAATTCGCATTGAAATGTTTCAATAAAAGGATCAATGCATGCAAAAAAATCCCAGTGTTGTTTCGACATTCGGACGGATTGTTAATCCATGGCTTTTAATTGGCCGGCAATAAAGGCCGAGAGCAAATGACACGGGCTGAAAATGGCCGACCTGTAGGATTATTTTTAATACATATAAATATTGCAGGCCGACGAGAATTAATCCGATGGCCGTTTGATTTGCCGATATTTTGTTTTAATATTTAATGCCGTGGATTTTGGTCAGTGTGCCGATATCGGATATTATTGACTTGCAAAGGGGCTGATTTTCGCGATTTTTCCACTAGCCTGGACGGCCCTTAATCCCCCCAGAGCGCGTCGCTCGCTGGCTGGAAACTATACTGAAGCAATTAAATTTGAATGCGAGTTTACCCGCTGATCCTTATCGGGAGATTTAATTGGAATTCCTTGAAAAATGATAAATTGAAGTGCCCGTCTTCGCAAAAACATTGGCCGGCTATCGTACCGGCAAGCTTATTTTCGTCAACGAAATTAACGGTTTTGATTAGGGCACGTCACTTTTATCATGTTTTTTCGTCAACCTCCAAACAAACTTGACCTGGCTAACCCCTCCAAAGTCCGCGCAAACAAACACACTCAACACCGATAAGCCTTTAAGGAAAAAGCGCACAGTCATCTAATTACACTTTTCTCCTTTTGGTAAAGGTGAGTGGCTGTTTCGGATTATTTCCGTTCAATTCAGTCGCCCTCGAGGCGCCCAGATAAGACAAAGTCCCAAATTTATTAAGCCCGAATTTGGCGAATTTTCGCAAACGGCCCATTAAACTGCAGGTAATTTGTTTCGGGGCGCGATCATATTAAAACCCGCTTTCCTTCGTTTTACCCCAATGAAACCGCCGCAGTTTGATTCTTTTATTTCACATTTATCGTTACCTTAAAGTGCTGTGCTGTGAAAATGCATTCTTCCAAAAAGTGGAAAGAAGTGAGAGTTTCATTAGTAAAAGTGTGCCTTACGCGAAAATAACTAGAATTAACCCACAAACTGTCTAGTCCTTGATCTAGATGATCAAATGCATTTAAAAAGTCCCACCAGATTGTAGATTCTGCATCATATTCAAAGTGCATTTTCCAAAAAAAAAATCCTTTGTACTTGGAAAACTGGCTTAGGATCTTAATGGTGCAGTTCCACCCTTTAATGGGCGTTCGGATGGTAAATGGCCGCTTAGCCGTTCCCCAAAATGTGCGTATCTAAATTCAAATGGGCCCAAAAGAGCTTGGGAAACTTTTCCCAAGTCAATTAGCCGGGCTCGCAGGAAAAGTTGACAGGCGGTTGTGGTTTAATACGGCGAGGCCAATAAGGAGTTGTGTAAAATCCGAATTGGAGGATCGTTTCGCGGTGTCGGGACATTTTTACTGCTTCATTTATGCGAAGGAATGGGGTGTCGAAATTAAAGTGGCGGATTAAAAAGCGGCAACGGATATTGCGCCATCAGAAATGGGGCCATTTCGCCGAAAAGCCGCCTTGAATTGGAACAATATCCGAAATTGGGGGCTCATCTCGAAGAGCTGTTTATTTTATGAGGGGCACGCACCTTGCCGAACACCTACCACACTAGGCAGACGGGCGACAAATAAAGCACTCGAAAAGCTGCTGGTTTAGAAAAGAATTAGCCATGTATCTGGACTGCTGCATGCATAAATCTTCATTAATATGGATGGTAGCAAGTAGCCAAAGCGGAACAACACTGGAAACTGTAAAATATTTAGCAGCTGCAACCCGTTTAGCTGAGGGTCTATTACAGGGCAGCAGCGAGACCAGACGTCGTATATATTAAATAACACATTTTCCTTTGTTTCAATTTGCCGGGTTTTCATTAAACCTGCAAAGTCGAAGATTTTTTCCTGCAGTGGAAAAGTGAACAGCAATTTGAAGATTACCTGTTACAGGGCCGCATAACGCCGGCAATAATTCAACCGACTTTACAACTTTTCCCTCAAAACAAGTATTTTCGTTTTTACAACGCTCCTCGAAAGCTACAAAATAAGTTGGACGCACATTTATCTTCCCGAACAAATAAACTTTGAAATGGCGTTTCTTGGATTCCGGACTTTTTCGTCCCCCACGGCCCTCCAACACTAAGTTAACTATTAAAAGGGATAATCCCTTTAAATGTCAGAAAAGACCTTAAGAGAAATCGTCCGAAGGATTGGCTTTCGCAAAAACCGGGCGCCTAAAAAAGGTAAAACCGCGCATTTAATCAATTTCAGTTAAGAGGCTCGTTCTTTTGCGATTTGTCGACGCTAAACGCATACCGAGAAACCATCATTATTATTTCGTGTAAAGCCCTTCTTAAGCGGCTTGATGAATGAAAAAAATGAACCGTTTCCATTCCACAAACATTGTGCTTTTAGGGATCTGAAAAATGTAAACCAATTGCCAGCCCAGGCAATTAAGGGGCGCACAGTTGGAAATTTATCCGATTCCCGTGAACCTTCGAGAGTCATCCAGAAGCGTTCCAGTCGGCATCCTGAGGGATTGCTACCTGCAGACGTAATGCATAAGATGGTAGCACTCAGGCCTCACCGTAAGAGAATAATTTCGTATACGATTCGCTTTTTCGCTTGTGCATTTTACGGGTCGCTTTAAATATTTACGGGGACCTGCCGTAAAGTTCCCCGGATACGAAGAAAAGCGGCAAAATTGAAGTTCCCCGACGCGAAAACTAGATTTGCTCGTTTGTTCCTTCTGGCCCGGAAAAATTGGATCACTTCGCAAATATGCATTCATTGTGTATTTAAGTCCCTGCTGGTCCTGGCGTTGAGACGCCGAAGGATAACCCGATGGAATTGCATACATAACAGACAAATAAAAGACTTCTAACTCAGAGTATCCATGACAAATCAATGCGTAAAATACGCGAATAAAACTCTGGAAAATGCAGAAAAAACATCTAACCTGTCAGCTGTTTTGACATGTTTCGAGAGCCACTTTGTGCCTAAAAATCCCCGACCATCGATAACATATCAAAACGGACTTGGATTGACAACAAAAAAGGCTGAAAATATTTTCGCCAGGGCATCCGATCGACATGAAATTCAAAGCCGATGGCCGCCGGCAAAATAAAAAGATGAATATATGAAGGCCGGGCCTAATAAATTTTCATTTAGGTTTATGCCAAAAAGAGCCGGAAAATGTTGGGAAAATTTAAACGATCCGGATAATAGACGATCGGAAACGATTATCGCTTAAGGGATTTGTAGTACATAAGCTGAAAATCATTAGTCAATCCATACTGGATGGCATTTATGGAAGGATCAAAATATTTTCATCTAAACGTTCATAATTATGCAACTTCCAATGCAACAAGTGCACAACTAAGTACGTCTTCCAGCGCAAACATCTTCCAAACTCCCCGAAACACAGAGTCTCAACTCAGCCGAAGTTTCGTTTAAAAGACTTAATGTGACCCACATCTTCCTGTTCAATCCATTACTCCAAGGGGGAACACGCACTCCCTACAGACGGGCGCTTAGAGATAGAAACTGATAAAAAAACTGTAAAGTTACTTGTAGTCAATAACCCGCTGAATGACTTTCCGCTCCTTCTGGTTAAACTTCCCAGCCCTTTTGACGCCTCCAAAGTGAAAATGCCTCAGGAAAGTCCCAATTACAAGCCAAAAGCAACGCGACCAAGCAAGAAGCACACCTTGTGGCCTCCTAAACAAACGTTGCCTGTGTTTTAACTGAACCCCTTCGTCGGTTAAGAACAAACACCTTTTCTAACCCGCAGGTAATCGCTCATTTGAGGTGTTGAGCTTTCAGGGGCAATGTAGGTCGGAAAATAATAATTCCAAGATAATCGAGCAACGTTGCTCATGGTTGAGTAGGTACCGAATTAAATTGTTCCGGCCTTTTTTTTTTTCGTTCTAGAGCAAATGGGCCCAAATTTCATCACGAATTCGATTAATTTGGCGCACCCGATTGGAGCCGCCACTGATTGTTCCCGTTTCGTCTTCGGGAACTCGCGCAAAGAACCCAGTCTTTAAGGTGTCAATAAATTAGGTAAAATGGTTTACGGAACGCTCATTATCAGTAAGCCTTTGTCGGAGGCGAAACAGACTGTTCCACCTGAAATGCGGCCCGCCGGCATTAAATTAATTCACAAAACGGCATTTTGTTGGGCATTTTCTTCGCGTACAGGCCCAAGCACCACCTGCGAACATAAATACCCTATGCCAAACATGGCTTAGCAATTTATTGCTTTGTTTCATTAAGAAATGACACCGAACTCCAACCCTAAGACCTACAAAGCAGCCTTTTTGAAATTGACTTAAGAACGCACTTTTTCCAAATTTTTCAAGGAGGATAATGGAAACATTGGTTGCATCCGTTGGAAAAAGATTGGATGAGGAAACTGTGGAGCTTTGCTGATGTGGTTGCAGTGTTGCAGTGAAACATCAGACGCAATGGGACGTTGCCATGTTTATCCATTTTACTAAACTGGCAGACTAATCTACCTTGGAATAGATTTGCGTATAATTCACCAGTGTCTGAAAGGATTAGAGCATTAAAGTGGCAGCGCCTTGGCAGCCTAGCTAATTACAATAACAAACCGGCGTTTTCAGACACAACCAGGCAATTTAGCCTCTTTGTACGGCTTGCGCTCTATTATTACAACTCGGATATAGACCCAAATTGCGCCATGCTGGCAAAACAGAAGGCCGATTTATGTTCGGCGAGGATTTCCATTCTGTTTACAATGTAAAGTTATTTATGTACAGTAGTTGTCGTCTGCTACGCAGCCTCTTTTCCTTGAATGAATGTATTAATTTGGGCGATTCACCGGGCAGCCTGGCAAAACCTTACAGTCGTTTTCTGAGATAAAACTCCACTGTGAAATGGTTTATAGCGTCGGTAAATTAGAGGACGGACGCGGATTGCTGCAACCGGCGCCCATAAATTTTTAACAAAATATCCGAGAATGTTATAACACCGGCGACCTAATTTCGGATATTTAGTATCTGCCTGCCAAATTTTAATGCGGTGCTGCCTTCTCACTGCATCGATTTGCGTCAGAGCTACAAGGTCTCTTTCCTTCGGCGTTTCTAGGACTAGGTATAGTGCAAGCGTTGGTTCGTCCAGCAATTGCAACTCACAAATCCACAAGCAAGTTGCTGGGTGAAAGAAAAGGGCTAAAGTTCTGTGGACATAAATCAACCCCGATTCTTTTCCCCCATTTTTCCCGTTCGAAAAACGGTGTAACAAAGTTTCAATTTCCCGAATCGACAAACGTCGAGATGTGATTCCTCACAGTTCAGTCGCTATACATATTTCGGAAACTTGTCCCGATGCACTCTCCGATATAAACTTTTCTTCGGGATAAGTTAAAATTCGAAATAAATGTTTCAGAAAATATTTGCAAAGTTTTCTTGCAGCCGGCAATAATGGATGGCGTGCGGCATCCCGACGAAATGGATGATTTTAAGCCGTTTTAAAATTCATCCAGGGTGCCGGGAACCAGGGAAATTTCGTGGAAAATTTGCAAACGTCCGGATTATCGCGATTTGCTTCGAAAGGTTCGGGGCAGGTGGGAGCAGTGGCGTCCCGGTCACCTAATTGAAAATTCTCCCAACCACACATCCCTCATTCTCCAGGCCTGTGTGTTCAACTCTGGCTTCTTGAGACCGCGATAATTGCGTTTTGAGCTCCCCCTAGGCACCTGATCTCCTAAATTTTCCGACCGGGCGGTTAACCTAGGCTCTTTTCGGTCGCATTCGAGATGATTTAAAGCGGACAATGGATGTAATTTTCGCGAGCTAACCGCAGAATACTCCATTATAACCCGAGAGGGATCCATTTAGTTCGCAGTTATCAGTTTTCAACTGGAAAATAGTGAATTTGCTTGCACCGACTGGAAATCACTGCTATCGCAAAACAATCCCCCAGCAATAGATTAAAAAGGCGGAAAAACTATCCAGCCTGGCTATTTCCACGATCAATTCTGTCAAGTCGAACGTTTGTAATTCCGGAAAATCATTTCTCACACGACTAGTCGGCTTTCTCAGAAGGCTTTTCCCTCGTTCGTCCTCACATATTGTGTCAACACGCTGCTAAGCTGATAAGAATGGCTTGGGGATTGACCAGGAATCATGTTCACGATCGTCAATATTAACGATCTCATAACGCACACTGGTTGCAAGGAAAATCAACATTCTCAAACGAAATTCACTTCGTTTTCCACTACGAGATTGATTAGTCGCGTCATCGTTGAGGTTTTCAGTGTATCGGTCAGGCCCATACAATTACCTATCCTAATCACCTATTAATTCCTGTCCATGGCAAAACTATAATTTGTTCCTGATTGCGTGCGATTTGCCTCACTGCACCGCACCAAAATTCGCCTCATTTGTCCAGCTAATCGAAACTATCCGCTGCTTTCACCCACAACGAATGGTGTCGAATTTTCAATAAATTATGCCAATGCTACATCGAGCCCTAATTGCCTCTGGAAAGAAATTAAAACATACCAAAAGCAAAAGATTTTACAAAATAGTTTGCTGCTTGTCGATGGAATGTTAGTTAAAGTGCAGCAGTAGGTGCAGACTCAGTTTCCTTCTGGAGGAAGAGGGCCAACATAAACTGAAGGTATATGAAGAGAAGATGGACTACCAAGACCAAACAATACAAGTAGAAATTGAAAAAAAACTCAATTCCTATCTAAAAAACCAGACCAGAAAAGCTTCTGGAGTCAACGGAATCAACAAATGAATTCGTGAAGAGACAAGACAACCGCCTTCAGAATGCGCTCAAGGAAGACATGAAAATCCTTCGATGGCAACTCTGAGAAGAACGCATGGACGAAATAGAGGCTGATGAGCCAAGAAGAGAACTCTGGATGCTGGCCAGGTGGCTCACAGAAGGACCAAGGAAACCAATACCACCACTCCAAGAAAACGACATCACCATTGTTGATCCCAAGGAAAAAGCTGAGCTCTTTGCCACCCACCTAGAGCTCCAGTTCCGGGAAAACCTGGTTGATCACCAAGAACAAGAGCGGATAGTCAATGAGCTGGTAGCCGCTCACCTCCAAAACTGGCAGCCCACCAATCCCAGAAGAGTGACCAAAGAGATCATCCAGGACATCATCAAGAGGGCCAAGAGAAAAAAGACCCCCTTTGGACACGATGGAATCACACACGGAGTCCTCAAAAGGCTACCACAAACAGCTATTGAGGACCTTACCACAGTGGCAAATGGAATTTTGGACCTTCAATATTTCCCGACCACCTGGAAGAAGGCAATATGGTATTGGTACCCAAAAAAGGCAAGAACAGGAAGCTGCTCACGTCCTACAGGCCCATCAGTCTACTGCCTACACTGAGCAAGATCATGGAGAGGTGTCTCCTGAACCACCTACAGGATACAATAGAGAACAAGCAAGTGCTGCTGGATGAGCAACAGGGATTCAGGCCGGGACACGGCACAATCACACTCACCGCCCGGCTTACAACAAGAATCCTGCAGCAGTTTCTGCAATCCTGCAGGACCTAATTGCCAAGATGGCAGATCAAGGCAGGGTTTCCTGAGTACCAAATCCAGCTAATCCGCGGCTACTTGTCTGAACGCAGCTTCCAAGTCAAAGCCGATGATCAGATGTCAACGATCAGAACGATGATGTCAGGAGTATCGCAGGGGTCCGCGCTGGGTCCCTTGCCATTCAACATCTATATGGCAGACATTCCAACGACCAAAAAAACGGAGTGCTACGTCTACGTAGACGATGTAGCATTCACTGCGAACGGAAAAGGTCCATCATCAAAGCCAAACTCCAAAGACATGTCGTCAAAATTCAGAAATGAAGCAGGGATTGGAAAATGGAATTCAGCCTGGAGAAGATGCAAGTCATAGTCTTCTCAGTCGGAAGGAAACCACTTCCAAGCCTACTCGAACTCGGAGGACAAAGGCTACCATGGAGGTCCAAGATCACATATCTTGGGCTTATCTTTGATAAACGTCTAGTATGACACGACTAGATTGCAGCCGCAATTGCCAAAACAAGATACCTGCTTCATGTCTACTATCTAATGCTGACAGGTAATCTCCTGCGACCCAAAGTGAGAACTTACAAACAGGTGATACGCCAGGTGCTGACCTATGGATCGCATGCCTGGTCCACACCCTGCACCACGCATAAACAGAAGTTGGCAGCTCAGCAAAACAAGATCTTGAGGATAGCAGCAAAGGCTCCCTACTATGTCAGACACACCACACTTAGGCGAGACCATGCAGACAGAAGACCTGCTGGACCACATCAGGAACTTAACGTCAAAGTTCCTGGATAAGGCCCGGCAAAGCAAGAATCCCACCGTCAGGGTTTCTTGCATCAAAAAGTCCCGGGATGACCGCATACCTCTCCCTGAGGACAGAGCCTAAGAAGAAGACGTGGACCAAAAGCGATCGAGGATCATGGACTAGATATAAGTTAGTTTAGGAACCAAGAGAGGATGTATTAGGTTAAGTTAGGATTAGGATTAGGTTAAGGTCGATTAAGTACATTGCTGTTCAATAGTAAAATAATGTTAGTTTTTAAGGTACCCGTAGATTCCTTGTCTGAAAATAAATATGTTCACAAATCAAAACTCTGTGCCTATTTGCTTCAGAGTAATTCATTTGTGAAGAGAGTTTAGACGCAAAACCACTCACTGAAAGCTTGTTCCTCCTCATCCAAAGCCAAAAAGTTTTGTTGAACTTGTAGAGAGACTTTATGCCATAGCGATCTATCCACTTAGAACATCAGTAGATGCAACCTGGTTCATGTGAGAAGCTGCAGAAGGAAGCACCACGAAAATTCATGGAGGAGAACAGCGAAAGGTGGAGAATGGAACCTGCAGACTTGACAAGCAAACGAGTTTGTCGAGCCCGGTGAGTTGTACTCACTTGCGCCATCTCTAGCACTTAACGAGAGCAGAGGAGATGAAACTTTTATTGGCCTGTAGTAAAGTTGGCAAAGACTGGCAATTCCGCTGAATGCCCTAGAAATATTCTTTGCGATTTTGCAAATTAGCAGTGGGACATAAACCAGGGAAACTAAGCCATTATCTGGAAAACAATAGTCATTGTTGGGACGAGTGTGGGTTGGGGGGGTTGTCCTATAAAAATGGCGTCGACTAGACGACGACGAGCCATTAAGGCCACGACGCTAGGGGGACAGGCCCATTCCAGTCGGGAAATTTGGCTCTAAAATATTATGGATCGTCCCATAAAACAAAACCGATCCCAGAAAGTTATTAGGACGGCTTCATGGCCTCAGACATGTTAAACTAAAAGGGCGACTTACCCAAGCGAATTGATTTTCCGGGTGCATGGTCGCGTTGCTTACCTAAAACAAAAACAGAGCATCATCAATTGTGCGGCTACTTCAAGGCGGCTGCAGATAATTTTATTAAAATCCCGTAATAGAGCCGGGGAGAATTTATCTCCCGACTCATCCGCGCCAGCAGTTAAGGTTATAACTTTTAATAAAGCGGAAAGTATTTCTTATTTACAAAAATATATTACTTCTGCTCGACTGGTTTTCTTTGGCGCTGCTTCTTCATGGGCCATTAAAAAATGCCCGACACCCTATGAAATTGCCATTACGCCCTGAATTACGTCCACGGGGCATTAAAAGGGCGGATATTCGATTCCAGGGCGATTTTTATTGGCCTTACAGGTCCGACCGAGCCTGTTCGATTAAATATTAAGATTCGCACTCATCTCAAAGCCAGATCACGCCCCAATCAAATTCCCTTCAACCGGCTCATTATTGATTCCTTATAGGGACTGCATCAATTTTAACTCAGTGGATGGAAACGGTCGAGCGGCTCCGGCCTTCCATCAATTCTTTTCGAAAACGCTGATCGCGGCCCTTCGTTATCTCCACCATCTTCCATCATGGCCCTGCGAAACGAAAGAGCATAACTTGAGCCGGCTGAGAAGAACGACTTTCGATGGAATGCCGCCTGCATACGAAATGAGCCGTTTTGCCCTCGCTACAAATCGTCCTGCATTCATCTTGAAAACGACTTTTACGGGCAATTAGCACCAGAAAAAATTGCTGCTGGATGTCCAAAAAACGACCAAGCTGCCAAAGAATTTACCTTTAATTGCGCGTCCAAATCAAGTCCAGAACGAAACCCCTGTCACGAACACCACAAGACAAAGAACTGGACAATGTCCTGCTAATGCAGCTCAACGTCATCGCTCCTAATCGCATTAAAAGTGCTTGCAGCTAATTAAATTACCGATGGAATCAATTTTTTTGGTCAGCAGCGCCACCGAAATAAACGGATGTTAAGCAGCCAGTCACTGGTGGGCATGTCAAAACAAGATCGATGGCCTTGAATTCGGGTCACTGATCTTCCCGGAGGTGGCTTTGATTGATTCAAATCAAACCCAAAAATTTGCGTTGATTGCTTTCGCTGATCGGAGATAGTAGGGTGAGGCAACGCTGGCTTGCCTGGATTAATCGGGACGTTTGACAACGCCTTGAACGACACTGGGGAGTAACAGTGGCAGGCTCAAAAATAATCAACTTGTATGGGACAAGTTTCCAATTTAGGTCAGTAGATGACTTGGATCAACATCAATAAAATGGTTGGTGACCCAACAAACAGCATCCAGTACAAACCAGAGAGGATTTGCAATATAGTTGCATCGATTCAAAGGAGATAAAGTGGAGGCTTCCCCAAACAAACAGTCTCATTCGGGGCTTTTGCACAGGCAAAACGAATAAGCAGTTATTAAATTTTCAAGCAAACAGTTCATATCGGGCCCCAGGAGAGCTTTGAATATTATTTGCCCAAAAGACGTATGCATGCCATCGAGTGATGTTATTTGAATTTTTCGAATGATGTTTTCGTTTGTATCTACCACTGGCCAAATCCCGCAACTTATTTGGTCAATGTTTTTATTATTTGGGTATGGAAGAGTTCGGTTTTCAGTGGAGTTGCACCATCAGCAGACATCGGTGGCAATTATGCGAAGGAGTAAAATATCCACATACACCTACTCTTCATAGGCAATTCGGCAAAAGTAATTTCCCTTCGACGATGAGGTGGTCGTGGGCTCAAAGCACCACTAAAACGGTACGCGACTATGTAAATTTAAAGAAGGCCGTTTCAAGAACAAGAAAACTAATCCGGCTGAGTGCTAGGTGGACTCGTTGCTAGTTTTACGGCGATATTTCCCGGCCTCGGCTGTTAGTCTTGGAGAAAACTGTCTTAGGCAAACACAATTCGATAGATTTGCGACTGTTAAGCTATGCAAATGGATTCGAGTAATCGCCCTTCCGTTTTAGGCGCAATTTTCATATGGAAAAAAATCAGCCGCGACTTATATGGTGAAAACTGATTTTCTCAACATGTCCTTTTATGCGCTTCGGTAAGTACATGTTGGGTCCGGCCTAATCCTTCGCACTAATCCGCACGATATTATTATGGTAATTTCATTCGAGGCAAATGAGGGGTTGGACCCGATTAACACCCATATATTTTAATCTTGCACTGTTATCTAGGTGTAATATGCTCTAATAAACGCTAATTACCATCGAATACAGTGGCGCTTAATGTTGGGCGAATGCGCCATGTTCAGAGCATGACGGAGACTTTACTTTGTCATGCTCTCAGATGGATTTAAAGAATTTGTGAATATCCTATTGCGCAGGAAGAAGAGAGGAGAGTTACTGAAAATCCAGCATGAAGGACTGCAACAGTTGTCACTCAGACAGCGGCCTGGAGAATTCTCAAAAAAAAAACAATATACATTTCGTTTTACTCCCGTACATAATATGGTGCTGCAATATCCTCCTGCTCGTTTACATTTTGCTCATTTTCTGCAAGAAAAACTCTTTTAGACAAAATTTTGTGAGCTCCACTAAATTTTCCTCGGATGGTGCGTGCCTGCTCAAATTGTTGGATTGGCCGTGGGAGCGTTATTGCTTGGCCACCCAGAAGTCCGGACTTCAATCCTCTGGATTTTTCAATTTGGTCTCAAATGAACGATAGTTTACAACGTTTCTGGTGGTGGTGAAAATTTTCCGAATTTTCCATTCTTAATGAATCACCCTGTATACTGGAACATGCAATAATGCACAGACTAGAGATGAATTAGTCAAGTTAGAGTGCCGGTGGTGTCCTTTTCCTTGATGAAGATGAATGCAGCCACTTGACAGTAGGTAAATTCGCTTTATTCCATCCAGTGAAGTCGTAGCAAGTTGTAGCACAGAAATTACGACGGCGCCTAATTCAATTCCAGATAGCTGAGCCGGAGCTGTTAGGTATCAACTTGCAATTGTGCGAAGTAAAAAGATTAAAATGTCAGAGCGGTTTTCCGTTTCCAGACTTAACGTTCAGATAAAACGTGGGCCGGGCGTCGGGCGTTGGGAGTTTGGGAGGCGAAAACTTCCAAGATCAACGGCGTAAAACCCGACAGGATGGGAAACAGGCCCGGTGCAAGGAAAACTATCCGACAATTCGGGATGAATTCAGCTCGTTCCCATGTTGATTGTCAGACGAGGACGTATGTACGTGCGGTTTACGTAATCTGGCACTAACGTGAAACTTTCGAGTGGAAGTTCACAAAGGAAGATAGCGGCGGCGGGTAGCTTAGCAGACGACTTGCATGTCCCAATATGCAGTCTTCCTGCCTAGGAAAGTGACTAAAAAACCACCAAAAAACCCCTCAAGAAGGAAAAAAAGTTGGTTATTAAAACGGTTGATGGCCGTTATAAAGCGCATCCTCAAAGACGTTGTATCTAGGTAAACAGCAATTAGCTGAGAGTAAGATTGGCCCCGGGGTGAAAAACAATAAGCAAACATCGAGAACGATGGGGTTTTGAGCGCCCGCTGTCACTGCTACAAAAGAGGGTGGAAACGGATGCCTTGGGGTTTTCGCGAAAATGATATAAGAAGCGAGCGCTGAATAAAACTTGAGATTAAAGACGAAATCCTTCCAGTTGTTTAAGGACAAATAGGATGTGTCGTTGCCGCAGGACCGCATCGTTTGATACCCGATTGGATTGGGAAACTTATAAACCTGAATCTATAGAGCGTGGCAAATTAAAGCGTGGCGCCGTTACGCAAAATGCCATTTAAAAATGAATCAATTTTGGATCTAGTGAGGAAAAAACACGAAAATCTCGAATCCAATTACCGGGTTAGACTGAAAAACTGCGTAGCGGTCGGTTCCGCACGAAAAACGACAATGCCCAAAAACCCTTTCAGATATTTGCTCAACACCAATCGAAAGCGAGCCAACGTCCGCAAAGAGAAAGCAACCGCTCACAAATTTGAGTTTTGGCATTCGGACAAATCGCCGATTTCGTTCCGATCGCATCATTAGTGGCCAACGACTAACAATGTTCCAAACGAAGGTGGTCTAACGTATTTAAAACCCATTAGAAAGTCCATTATGTCGAGATGAGTATTTGTTCCAACATCTGTGCCGACTTATCATACGCGGAGGATCATTAACCCAAATCAGCTTTTAGCAACTGAGGTTCGTTCACACTGACCACGAACACCCGAAGGTACAAAATACTGTCAAAACAACACTCCTCCGCACTTCACTCACTAAACGATGACGGTGAGGAAAAAATTGCTGCAAAAATGCTTTAAAAATGTTTAACACCTGCTGCTTTTTAATGCTGCTCACTCACTAAGTTGACAGTAATCACAAGCTGAGATAGTAAGGAATACTTCCTAAACACAAGATAGTGAGGTAAAACAACATACATTTCTTGCCTTTTCTGCAAACTAAATAAGCCTCAAAACATTGGAAGTGAAAAGAAAGTGAGACTCTCACGCAGAGGTATTAAGGCATTATTTCACCTGGCTCAAAATGTTAACACTGATAAAAATAATCTAAGAATGCTTAAGATAGCGCTCAAGAGAGATTTAAACGGCAAATGAGGCCTAACAATCCGAAATAAAGATAGCGAGGTGCAATGGAACATGAATCTCTCAAAAGCTAATATCAAATGCAACATCCGGGACCAAAGGAGAGACAGTGAACTGGAAAATTTCAACAGATTATCAACGACTCACAAAACACTCCAGTGTGCCAAAACGGAGATAGTGAGTGAGTACTCAATTACCGTAAACCATACTTTCAACAACAACTTCTAAATGGACTTCATTTAATAAAACTTTAGGGAAAGATATCAGTGAAAACTTCAACTCGAAAAATCGCGATAGTGAGGAAGGCGGATTCGGGGAAAACACTCAAAAACACTGAACTATAATTGGTTTCTTTCGCAAATGACTCAAGCCAATGCAGTAACGAAAATGAGATTTAAACGGTTTAAAAAGAAAAAAATGCGTTAAATTGGGTTAAAAAAACTTTTGGGCCGTGTGCGAGCTAAACGACTCACAAAAAACTCCGGTGCTTCATGTGCCCAAATGGAGATAGTGAGTGAGGAATCAAAGTCCTAAACAATACTCTCAACAAAAAACTTTTGGACTATATTTAATGAAACTTTAGAGAACTGAAAGTCAACAGTGAACACTTCAACTCGAAAAACTACTAGTGAGGAAGGCGGATTCGGGGAAAACACTCAAAAACACTAAACTATAATTGGCTTCTTTCGCAAATGACTCTAAGCCAATGCAGTAACGAAAATTAGATTTAAACGGTTTAAAAAGAAAAAAATGCGTTAAATTGGGTTAAAAAAACTTTTGGGCCCTGCGCGAGCTAAACGACTTACAAAAAACTCCGGTGCTTCATGTGCCCAAACGGAGATAGTGAGTGAGGAATCAAAGTCCTAAACAATACTATCAACAAACAACTTTTGGACTACATTTAATAAAACTTTAGAGAACTGAAGTCAACAGTGAACACCTCAACTCGAAAAAACTACTAGTGAGGAAGGCGGATTCGGGGAAAACACTCAAAAACACTAAACTATAATTTGGCTTCTTTCGCAAATGACTCAAGCCAATGCAGTAACGAAAATTAGATTTAAACGGTTTAAAAAGAAAAAAATGTATTAAATTGTGTTAAAAAAACTTTTGGGCCCTGTGCGAGCTAAACGACTCACAAAAAACTCCGGTGCTTCATGTGCCCAAACGGAGATAGTGAGTGAGGAGTCAAAGTCCTAAACAATACTATCATCAAACAACTTTTGGACTACATTTAATGAAACTTCAGAGAACTGAAGTCAACAGTGAAACACTTCAACTCGGAGAAATCGCGACTAGTGAGGAAGGCGGATTCGGGGAAAACACTCAAAAACACTAAACTATAATTGGCTTCTTTCGCAAATGACTCAAGCCAATGCAGTAACGAAAATTAGATTTAAACGGTTTAAAAAGAAAAAAATGTATTAAATTGTGTTAAAAAACTTTTGGGCCCTGTGCGAGCTAAACGACTCACAAAAAACTCCGGTGCTTCATGTGCCCAAACGGAGATAGTGAGTGAGGAGTCAAAGTCCTAAACAATACTATCATCAAACAACTTTTGGACTACATTTAATAAAACTTTAGAGAACTGAAGTCAACAGTGAACACTTCAACTCGAAAAACTACTAGTGAGGAAGGCGGATTCGGGGAAAACACTCAAAAACACTAAACTATAATTGGGCTTCTTTCGCAAATGACTCTAGCCAATGCAGTAACGCAAATTAGATGTAAACAGTCTAAAAAGAAAAAAATTGATTGTTCCGCAGAAACAATCTAGTTTCGGAACAAAGATAGTAAGGGCAGAAGTTGAAAAAGCGATAGTAAAAATACTCCAACTTCCAAAGAAGAGATAGTGAGGAAAAACAATTCATTAAAAACCCATAATCTTCCTTTTTGGCCTCTTGCTGTTGTGAAGTCTAATTTAGTAAGTGAATCTTTCTAAACAACATTAACTAACTGCTAGCATTTGAGATGACAGTGGTTTCTGCGTTATGAAGTGACACTTGAACACATTGAAGCGCACTAATGTAAGGAGTGTTTGTGTGATCATGTGAGAGTCCTTAAGGCTACTTCCTCAAGGCATATGTGCGTCCATTTCGCAAAGCTAAGGGGAGTGAGAACAAAGCGCTTCCTCCCCACGGCGATCGAACAAAATGCTTCGAAACAATCAAATTCTTTCAGTAAAAGGATTATTGTGCCGTAACGATACGGCCTCCCTCGGGAATAATGACGACATTTCAGCGGGGTTTTCCTATATAACTGAACGGGTTTAACGAACTCAAATTACGACCTTAAAAACTCTCACCAACGTCAACTTTTTTCTATATTTCCAATTCGCATCGATTTTTCAATATATTGCTGGATAGTCAGGGTCATTTAAATTCCATTCGTTCATTCAGTCGAGCAATCTTCGATTAAACTAAACGGTTTGTGCATTTTCTAAGCGGAAAATTAAATGTCCGAACGCCGAACTTCCCCCCGGAAAGCCCAATGAGGCACTAAGCGAGACTAATAGGGAAAACTTTTAATAATTGTGCCCACTATCGAATCCTCGAGAGCCGTTATTGGAAATTTTTCAAGCTCCACTACTTTTAGCAAACTTATTCCGGAAGTTAACCGGCTTAAAAGTACGGAATTTCTGTACACAGGGCATTTGGATCCTATACTCCCGACCACTACAGATGAATAAAAAGGTTTCCCGATTCCAGGGAAACTACTTCAGTTCACTAACGGAGTGATTATCCATTTCCACTAAGATTTTCCGGCAAATCCACATAGGAAATTGGACCTATTGCGAAACGACTAGATAAATACCGAACCAAATATAGGCTAAACTCAATTTGAGAGCAGCGACAGCCTCCGAAAGCGAAACAATGAATGACTTCCTCAATTCGAAATTAAGTGCCTGGAATACTCACGATGTTGCCGACCGAATAACAATCTTTGCCGCTGTTATTATAGAGCATTTTAACGAGTAATTTTAACAGGTGCAAGCTTATTAAACGACTTTTTATTGTACAAGAGGTCGTACAATTAGTGAGGAGGAACACTGCAGTTTAATGTGTAGGAATAGTCTGAAAGGATGTCTCTTGAGTACCTTCAAGTGAAAATAAAATAATTTTTTTCATGCACATTCGTCTCTTTGTTTATTTTTATAGGTAGTTTTGGTATTGACTTTTATTTCTTCTGATCACCTTTTAGTGAGATAATTAACTCGGAATTTGGTTAAAAAAGGTGTTCATTGAACTTAAGTGAGTAAAGTTTGTGGGTATTTCAGTCTATTTTAAAATACCGGGCCCAGTAACAAAGGCTCCATGCATGTTACCAATTTTTCTTGGCAGATTAATGGAGGAAAAACTTAGTTTAAAGTCACGCTCCCAATTATCGCAATGTAAACAGAAAATTGATAGACGATAAGGCATCGTTATGCGTATGATCGCTAAGCTCAAAGTAAAAATAACTGGGATATAAATAAAATATTGGCAATTTTCAGACATTTTTCGATAAGGTACCGTTTTGTAACACAATGTTTACATGTCGAGCTGGCATTGAGTAAACAAGCGGGCTCTTATCTGCATCAAATGCGTGTCATATCCTCTCCTGAGCAGTTAAAATGTATGTTGTGTGTGCATTCCTTGCGCTAATCACACTGCCACTTTGTCATCTCATAAGCAAACAGAGCGCAAAAAAGCGCGTCTTTAACCGGCCCCAGTACCTGCAGTGCGACAGAGCCCCCTTATAAGTAAATGGGGGCCCAGTCGCGGTTCTTAGAAGAACAATAGCCCGAACACATCGAAATCCCATCGAAAGCGTCTGGCCGATTCGAGATGGCATCGTAATTTATACGATAAAGCAATTTTAAAGCCGAACCTGTTTTTTTTCTCGGCTCGATGGTGAAATCCTTGCCTGGCAACAGACACGCTCGGCTTAAGCGGGAACCCGACGAGGTACCACTCGCTAAAACGTGTGCTGAGCGACCAACAAACGGCCAGTCGAATCAGTGCCGTGTGGTTAACTGGAAAGGGTTAAACAACTGCTAAGGAAAATCGCGTTTTAACGCGCAAATTGCCTCAAATTTGAGGTTTAATCCAATCATCTTAATGAGGCCTACAGTTGGCTCTAGAGGGGTTTGCTCGAAATTTGCTGACTTTTGGGTGTTCGGAGATTAGGAGATCTAATTTTTTTTCTTCCTCTGTAATGATGGTTTGAATGAACGAACATGTTCAAAACATTGCTTTGAAGTCACTCTAGTTCTATTTGCTTACTGCAAAGCGAGAGAAGAACTTCAAGGAAATTTTCATTTTCCAAACATCCTCACTCTCATATCTAACAGCCAACCATTGGAGTTTCGATCGTTTCCACTCATGCTTCTTTAGGTTTCACAACCTTAATATTTTCAAGTTGCAGCTCATTCAGACAAATGGGATATTTGCAAATCCACGGCACTTTGGGAGTTGCAACTTTGAAAGTCAAATATTGCAAAACCCAAACTCTCAAGCCATTCCCATCAATTTTATAAGAATCCTTCAACAAATCAGTGCTGAGCCGAATAAAACTTCCTGCGAATAACCCTTTCACATCTGGTTTGGAGGTGACCTTGGTGCAGAATTACAAACGACGCCGATACGTCATCTCGCATGGAAAGGGCGGAAACGGCGTCTTCCTCTCGGTTTGCGTCTGGCCGCGACGCCAACAGTTGGTCAGAGCCGTCCCGCAAACACAGAACTATGAAATGATTTGAAAATCAAACATGTTGGTCATGTTTTGCAGTTTTGAGCCCTCTGAATCGATCTAAGACAATGCGGCAGCAGAGCCATTGAAAATGAAGCTCGGCAAAGAGAATGGATGGTGTCCAGAAGTGTTTCAAGCAATGGCAACTCAATCAGACGGCTGTTATTGCAATTTCCTCACCGAAAACGGGTTCTTATTCAATAAACCAAACATAAATCTTACCCGGTATCACAATTAAAGCCATTCGCGGTGACCGAGCGCATAATAGATGACCATAATGGCCGATTCGATAGTCTGGTATCTCGTCACGATAATTGGAAGTCATCAGGGGCAAGGCCGACATTGGAATACATATTTGATGAACGCCGTGTGCTCGACTAATTGCACCACATTCAATTGTCATTAACAATTTGAAAAGAGGAGATCGGGCGGCTTGGAAAAAGCCGTTTTCGCCCATCTGGTTTGGTTCACGAAATGTTTATCTGATGGCATAGCTGGCTGGCTGGCAAGCATGTTTCCAGCATGACTCCAAGGTCTAAAATTAGCCAGATGGATGCCGTGCGATCAAGCCGGTCGGCCCCGATTGCGTAATGCCGCCTAACACCATAACACGATTTGTTGTTATTAAATAAACCCAGAGACTAGACGCCAGATAAAATTAACATAAATTATTACACGTCGGTTTGTTCACCTTTTTGAGCGAACACGAGGTCCGACAGCAGCGCAATACCATCTTCGTACTTTCACATCTCAAGCGAATGCTCGCTAGGTACCCATTCAGCTCGAATAGCACTAATTAAGCAATTCAATTTCGGGCCACTAGTCATCCGGCACTTCTCGTCGAAACAAATTAATTGCCCAAAGCTAGGCCATTTTTTTCTTCAAAAACCACTTTTATTTCAAAGTGGCCTCACCATCAAACGAGCCCAGACCTATTCGATTTCTTCCCGGATATCTGTAATTAAATATCGCAGAAACTTCCTCTATTAATTCGCATAATTTGGCGTTTTTAAAGTGTCGGTACTAACAACAACCAATACAAAGTATTGAAAACAGCACAAGAAGAATATAAGGAGAAGCAATAAAGGAGCTGCAAAGCACCCATGATAGCAAGAAGAAGACATGAATTGTTTCAAGAGCTGAAGATGGAAAACTCATTGGAGATGGAAGACTTATTTGGAGCTAGAGGAAACGAACCAGAAGAGTTGCCTCAATAGAGAGGACTAGAGGGGATACTATAGGTACGCCTTCAATACTATGAAAGTCAGAATGCCAGGACTGGACGAGAAACCAAGTGAAATTCCTTCTTCTTCCGAAGAAATCGTTCGCTAAGCAGTGCGCTGACTATCGAACACTAGATCTAGCGACCAAAGCAGCTTCTCAATTATGCAAATTCACCGTTTTTGGGGCATTTCGAGAAATTTGATTTTTTCGAAACCATCGACGAAAAATATTACGAAATTTTGGACAAAAAATTTCACATGTGTGTTTTTTGACTGCGTTCGACCTAACGAGTTTCCAAATTACCTAAATTTACCCTGTTTGGGGCATTTAGAGAGATTTGATTTTTTTCGAAAACATCCACCTCAACTTTCATGAAATTTTCGGAAAAAAAAATAAAATTTCACATGCGAGGTTTTTGACTGCTTTCGACCTAACGATCACCTAAATCTTCCAAATCTAAAAAAAGCTTTCCAATTACCTAAATTTACCGTGTTCGAGGCATTTGGAGAGATTTGATTTTTTTCGAAAACATCCACCTCCACCTTATGAAATTTTCGGCAAAAATATCAAAATAAAAGACGTGGTCGATTTTCGAGTTAAATAACTTATTAATATCCCGGTCTGCACGGAAAGTTTCGAATGTCTAACCTCTTCAGGGGCTTTTTGGTGAATTTTCAAACGTATACGACAAACGGCAATAGCGACTTTCTGCAACCATTTGAAAAAAAAAACGTAATTTTTAACAAAACTAAAGGAGCTGAGAGTCGATTTAATGTGCTCTGAAGGTTTCGGATTGCTGACACCTTCAGGCACTTTTAAATAAATTTGTAAACTTCAACATTTACAGGCCGCAAAGTGCTTCTGCAATCACTCCAAACATGTGATTTCAAAAAAAAAATAAACAAGGTCAGACGCAGGTCGATTTTAGTGCTAAATAACCCAATAATCTCTTGGCCTGTTGTGAAAGTTTCGAATTTATAACCCGTTTAAAAAATGTAATTTTAACCAAAACTAGAAGAAGTTTTAGGTCATTATGCATGTTTCATGGATTACAGTAAAGACTTGGACAAGACGCAGCTCAGAAAGGCTCAAGGAACATTCTCAAGGAGACGATTTTTGCAGGAAGCAACATAAGAATTATCTCTGATTTATTTCCTCCAAAAAACAGCTCCAAAGTCGAAAACCAGCAATCCAACAAAACAGGTTTAACACTTTATGAACAAACGGAAGCGGAGGCGTAAAAGTGACTGAAAACTGGATAAAATATGATATTTTCGGAGTTTTTTTCATTTCAAATTGGAACATTTTGTTATTTCATATGTGCGATTGTATTTAAACACCGAGATATTCTGCATTCGAGGAGTGTGTTTTGGAGTTTTTGTATGCTGACTTTCCAGGTGTTATATGTGAATACTTTGAAGATATTTTAACTTTTGAAAAATTGAAAAATTTAATCCTCTTTCTCATAAAATGAAATCAAATTTAGGTTGCAACAGAAAACGTCAGACAGCTAGAGCAACCAAAATTTTACTCAGTCAGTCATACATACAAGACCTAATAAATAAACAAAACATTCTATCAAAAAATTATCCAAAAACACAGAAGAATCAGCATACAAACTAAAAAAAAAATTAAATAGGAACCTTATAAGATGCATTTTGTTCTCGGTTAGAAATAATAAACCATTTTTTTGCATCGGCAAAACCAGGTTTTTGAACAAATATGCTTTTTGAGTTGGATTCTGGTTACTAGAAATCCGTAGAGAATAGAGCAACCAAGAGCCACATTTGCGAAGATGATACAAGCATTCTGAAGCAACCACCTTTCGTTAGACTTGAAAAGAAGATTCTCTGTGCTCTTTCAGTGAAAGAATGCTGGACTTTCATCAAAGACGCTGAATACTTTTGAGGCGTAGCTGTCCGAAAGGATCTACCACTTAGTCGGACGGATTGAATTAGAAACGAGGTTGATCTGCGAAGAATGAAGAAAGAAAAAGAGGTGACTGGGCGAATATACTTGGAGAGACTGGAGATATAACCTAGGAGAGAAGCAGCGTAGTAAGAAGCTGTCAACACTTCAGACTTGATATATCTGAAATTCCCAAAAACTGGCAAAAAGTGACGGTAAAAACCGTCCATTTTGGGCATTTTGCAAATCAGACTGGCCAAATTCAAAATTGCAAAAATCGGACGATATAAGATTGCTGGCACAAGACAAAATTGCTGAAGCAAATTAGAGACTTACCTTGATACTGTCGTAACAGGCTGTAACTCGTCCGTTTTGTACTTCGACATTGGCTGGTGGATGTGCGAATTTGCACTCTGTGTCCGGTCTGGAACACTTTTGCCTCTGGAACTCCCTGCAGACCTCCAGTTGGAGCCAGCGCGAATCTTTGCCATTCAGCAGGTTCACCATTGCCATCGTGCGGTGCGAACGGATCTGCTTCGGTGACGAGATTGAGACGAAGAGTTAAGATTTGAAAAAACGCGCGAAATTTGCAACGCGGTACGCAAACGGACGACACTGACTTTTCCTGGATACGAAAAACAACGGAACGTCACAACAGTTCGAAAAATCTAGGTGGAATTATTGTCCATTGCGAGTAACAACTACGTTTCAGGATGTGGACTTGATGTTCGCGATAGTTTAAACTCTTCGGTAAACGAAACTCTGGCACAACACAATGTACGTTGAAGAGGACTATACGAAATCGCACAAGCGGGTAGGCGAAAAAGCGAAGCGATTGTCGACTTTACTGAAAAGGAGGAGGTTCTAGCGCATGTTATTTATCCGGATGCTTTTTTCGGTTGAAGCGTCGTAGATGCTGATGGTCTATCTGCAAAGCAAAAGCAACGGGTTAGAGCATCAAGTCAATCCGTTCGGTACTACTTCGCGACTACTCAGACAACATTGCCGATCGGATTTGGATACAGCCGCGGGATGCTGGGCGATCGGGCAGTGTTGTCAGACTAATCGGAAACTCCTCCAAAAACTACACTTTTCAACAATAGCCAGTTACAAAACACCCCACTGGCTAAACGGGATGTTTCCCTGCCAGAGGCGGGTTGCTGTATTGGGCATTGACTTGGTGACAAAAAAATTTGCACGTGGGCTTATTTAATGTTTCAAAAGAACGTGCAGGCCGTAAATCGTCAGTTTAACAACCCAAAAACAAATAAACTCGAAAATTGCGCTTAAATAATAGCATTTGTGACCATTTTGGTGCCCCTTGCTCGCCCACTAATCGTAAAACACTTCTGGAAATAAAATAATACACAGTGTCATATTTAAAAATATATCGCTGTTGCTAATTAAAAAAAACACTAAAAATGTAAATTTCGAACTTTTAAGACTCAAGTCTTAAGTTCAAAGCTGAGCTGTTTGTGTTGTGCCTAACCCTTCAGGCACAAGACTGGACAAGATTATAATATGGGCAAAACACATAATTTAAAAATATTTTGATGTTCCAGCCTGACACAATGAGAAGAAAAGTATTTTCAAGCGTAAACCTCATTGAACTTGTCAGAACTTGATCAAGAATGAAATGCACAAGTTTAACACAAGAAACTTGTGCCAGCATGCAACAAAATGTTGTTCCTTTTAGCAGAACAGTGAATTTTTATGCAAAACTCCGTTTTTGATACATCAAACAAGAGAAACGCCCACTAAAACACATTCAAACCTGAAAAACCTAGAGAGCTTTAGAGAATTGATGATGAATCTGGCACCCCAGGTAGGAAAACGAAAAAAAAATTGACGAACAAAATATATTTGCAACTTGTACAAAATCCATTATAAAACAAAAAACTGCAAACAAACCTCCTCAAATGAAAAAAACAATGCAAACAAACCGATGGAAACTTGAAAAAAATCTAATAAATTTTGAGGGCGCTGGAACTGAAGTTGGAAAGGTTGTGGAATTTGATAAACTCGATTTTGAGGACTTTTTTAAACAACCAGGAATATTTGTTAAAAATAAGCACAAACATCCAGAATAAATCGAAAACTTGTAAAAAATGGATGATACTTATAACAAAAATGAGCTTTTCTGAAAAACAGCGGTGTTCTGTAGCCATCAGCAAGGAAAACAACAAGGTGCGAACCGAGAAAACTTCCAGAGTCTTCCTGGATTTGATTGAACGTACAAGATTGAAATGAAAAATGAGTTTGATAAACAATTCATTATAAGAAAAAAACATCAGTGGCTCTCGATGGTCCTCAATAAACTTGATACAATTTATCACAGATTTTTTACACACACATTTAAATAGAAAATAAACTAAATAAAACCCACAAAATTGAAGACAATTTTCTTCACCTCGAACATGTTAAAACAACAGAACGAAAATCATCAGACACAAACCGACTGATAAACAACCGCGCCTTGATAAAAAGGAAACCTGCCAGACTAGATTGCGCCTGCCATATTTGCAGACTTAGCACCCTCAGAATTATATTTTATGTCCATAGAAAACCGGTTGTAGCAACCAACTGTCTTAAACAGTTAAAAAGTGCCAAAACCTTTGAAAACTTTTGTTGGTTTTACGGCCTAAAGGCAAGTGAGCATTAACCTAATCAAAATTCCTGTGAACCTTTTCAATGGACTTTCCAGTAGAACTTCGGCGAAAACACGAATTAAACAAACATTAATTGATATGGTTATCAAAACCCCACTTGAGTAAATGGTGGAACATTTCGCGTATTTATCATTGCACTGCACCTGGGTCTAATGAAAAATAATGAACCACATATTTAAAACAATACGAAGAGGCTCATTCATTCATATTTCATGCCGCTTCATAAATAGAAACCCGTAGGCCGCAGTCCGGAGAGCCATTATGTTAATTCGGACCAAGAATTGTTTATTTGACGATCTGTTTTTCTGAAACAATGGCATTTGCTGCCCGGATAAATCAGTTATTTCCCATGGTCTGATAGCTGCACTTTCCCATAGTCAACCCTTTGCCGGGTGAAATGTGAAAATTTATACGAAAAACTCGAACGAAAATTATGCGACAGTTCCTCAACCCCTTCATCGGACAATTCCAGCATCTTATGCATTATTGAAAAATCCAAAGGGGACTTTGGGGCCCCTTTCATAGAATCGCATAATCATACATCGATGACCGGTCCAGTTCGGCCAGATGGACTTAACCCTTTCGCGCGTCTTTGCCCTTGAAAGAACACCTGTGTATAATTAAAAGAACCGATAAAAAACCGAATTTATCTCCTGAAACATGCTGTTGGACAACGCTAGATTAATCACAAAAAACACAACACACGCAACTGCTACCGCCTTCACATTCACAATTTTGTATTATGTAAATCCTGACAATACATTATTTCACCATTAGCCGCGCTATCTAGAGCCGGTAATCCCTCCCGACCTAGCCCCTATTGCTTTTAAATTGATCATGTTCGGCATTTGTTGCCCAATAAATCAATGAGTCGTAAAACCTGGTGACGCTTCGTCTATTTAAGGAACCATTTCTTCTTTTTTCGCTGGGTTATTGACTTTTGGTTACGTGGAATGTTGTCTTATAAAATCGATTTCAATTGGGAAAACCTGACCTGTTGTTAATCTCCCCACAACAAATCGCTTGCAATTTAGTTGCCGTTTTGAGTTGATGGGCTCGCGACTGATTGTTGTTGAGTTAATAGGGACTATTAGTGGAAATTAATCAATTAATCAAGATTATTTCTGAACATGCAAAACTGTTTTTTGTTCCATAGCGTTATTTGCTACTGGAAACAAGCTCAATCACTCGTTCTAGCAGTGGTACCTTTGAGTAGAACAGGCCGGAATTGCCCTACTAAATTTAAGAGACTGGCACGTCTGGGATTAAATGGGGCAATATCAACCTCTCCAGGTGCTGGAGCCTTTGCATGTATCCATGGAAGCTGAGGCCCTAAGAAGCGCCTACCACATGGGTGACAGTGTCCATAGGAAAATGAAACCGAAGACAATTGAACCTCTGCTGACAGAATTAAGACTTTTCGGCACCATTCATTTAAATGTTGGATACAGATGCAGAAGGAAAGGAAATCCATGCGGCACTGGCCCAGACATTTAGGCATATATTTAGCAACTCTCCTACAGCAGCGGAGGACCTTACATTACAACGATCAGCGCCTGAATTAGATTAGGATTAGGATAGAAGAAGAGCCTACAGACAGTCAATAATAGAGGAGGAGTTTTCACTACCTGCGGCTACTACAATCAATTTTCCAACAGTAGGAGACGAGCACAGCGATCTAATTGGTGCAAAGTTCGCCAGGAACGAAAGGGGAGCATGGGGAAAAACATTTCAATAGCCAGTGGTATGCAAAACACCTCCACTGGCAATATCAGGCTTAAAGGTCGAACCAAGAGGAGGTTTCTGGCTGCAATAGATCCTGACTAATCAATCGCCCACCATTTTCGTGCGGAAGCCATACCCGCGAGTATCTGTGTAAGGCTAGCTCAGGAAGCACACGATCAAACTCTGGATTTCATTAAACATCAAATAAACCAATCCCTTGTCCTGCTCGTTGCTAAAGCTCAATGTTAGGAACAGTGTCTCTGTTGAAAACGTCGTGAAAAACTGCACTATTGCACCTCCTTTAGCTGCCCACCACATGAAAATCGTTATCACACTGCACCCAAATGGGTACCAGACAATGATAAATGCAGGTACGCCAATGCGGCATCAGACGAGCGGAGGAGGTGAGTACAGGTCGTAGCCAAGTGGGCAGTGAATGCCATCGGGGCAAACAACCTTAAACTTTAAAACTGAATCGCCTGCAGAACAATAAAACTGGAATACAGTGTGACAAATGGCCATTTTGACTTTCCACTTTGAAACCTTGTTGCTGGTTCTTTGCGCAATTCGTCTTTGCGGCCGACAAATTGCTGGCCGCTCTGAACTTTGCAGGATTTATTAATTTTCCTTGCTAATGAAAATTTTTCAGACTACTTAACGAACATCTGGTTGAGGTCGCCCGTGTGGCCAACAGGATTTACATAACGATCGTGCAATACAGCGAAATTGCCTAAGCGCGCTAATTAGACTGCTACTTAGCCAATTATCTCTATAACATATTAGGGATTCAATTTTATCTTAATTAGCTAATAAGAGCGAACATGCGACTGGAATGCGAAACTGGCATCCGACGAATGCGATCGCACTATATTAGTCAATTCACTGTTTGCAGGCATTATCTGCATATCTATCTATCTATCTATCTATGATTCTTCGGCAAGGACAATAGTCGTCACATTCGAACTGCGAGCATCAAAGTAATTTTTTTCCCGAACTAAAAATACGTCTCCAATTAGGAAGAGAAAAAGTCTCTGGAAACCTTGAATTGAAAACTGGTGTGAACACTGTTACATCAGCTAGCGGATGAACTTTTGAATTTTTACAATCGGAGCCCTGACTGGGTTTCGCCTGCAAAATTCCATTAGGCTGGCATGCAATGAAACCAACACCGCACAAAAATGCAATAAAACCGTAACGAACCGGGCCTGGTGCAGCCGATGCATATTTATAAAGTGCAAGCCGCCCAGCAACAAGACACCTCCTGTCCAAGAAAGTATTTCTGCAATTCATTTGCTTGAGCCGCCCTGTTCCCCATTTATCTTCGATGGTAAAAATACCATCAAACATTTTCTAATTAAGATTCCGGTGGAAAATGGCCTGCAGGTCAGCTCCGAGCTGGAACGTCTGGCATATCTCCAAGCAGCAGGTATGCAAACGAATCTACACGTCTTCGTTAACCTGCAGGTCAATTCCGGATGACCGAATAAATGCCTGACATAATCGTTCGGGGCAAATTCCTGCTTTTATTGGTGATAAAGTGCCCGTGGGTGGGCTGCAACCAACACTTGCTCTTTTGGGTGAGCATTAAATCACTTGTGCAGCCCACAGTTTCCGTAATTTTTTTTTTGCGGTTCGTACCATTCAAATCGTCTTCCCTTCCCACCGAAGCTCGCTGTTTCATCTATCATGGCCAGTAAACAAGCCAGAAACAGGTGCCCAGAACTAGAAAGCTCCAAATTAAACGGCATGAAAAATTGCTAAACAATACCTCCTCCACATCAAGTCCGGCAGTCAAACCCATGCACTAGCTGGCTTAAGAAATGGGATTTTAATCAAAGTTATGCAAGATTAAATTGGTTGGTCAACGAGATCCTGTTAAAGGCGTTTGAAGGCATTTTTTTCTATCTTTCTGTATTTTCAATTCCTACGCCAATTTTGCTTTTTTCTATATTTATTTCAGCTCCTTCTGGAAGTTTAACTTTTGTCTGCCTCCTTTAGCTTCACTCCAAATGCGCAATCTCCTTAACAGTTCTCATGTGCCATGTGTCGTTCTAACCACTTTATTTTCCAATCCTTTATTCACATTTCTTTACTCCATTGATCATTTTGTGTATATCAAGCCGCTCTTATGCTGGGTAAAAAAGGGTGTTCTAAATCTAGCGATATTCTAGATATCGAAACTCGTTTGATGGGCCCACATAGTAATTATGACTAAACAGCAAGTGTAAATTGTCTTGTCATTAGATTAATATTGTCGCTTTATGGTAGGGACCTTGCAGAAGACGGCAGGGGTCCAATTAGTTCCCATGGGGCTACATGTTGGAACATTTGGTAGGTCTTTTAAATGTTATTAGTCGCAAATGAAAATCTAAAAATCCTGCGTCATTTGCATAAAGTCTGCAGATTTTTTATAAATAAAAATCTTTAGTGTTTTCTATGTGTGAAACAATCAAGAAACTCTTCTTCAAGGGAGGAAACAATTCATAGAGAAGGAGAATACCACTTTCTCATGCTCGCGGTAGAACGTGCCAATGTAAAATCAATGTACAGCCTGATTCGATTGTGAAAAGCAATATTTTGCTTATTTTTTCGGGTTTTCCTGAAAGCTGAAAAGTAAGAGAGATGCTTCAAGAATTTACACATGTCTAGTTACAGAGGTTACACAGTTCCGAATATCTCGTCTTCTTCCAATTTCATTGAATTCTTCAATGCTCTGAAGCAATTAATTGTATATGTATCTTCCTTTACTAGCGGCTTCAAGACTTCTACAAGGCTTTTGTCTTTTACATAGACGTCCTACTTTGTTTCTTCGCTTTGCGATCAATTTTACTCAGATTAGAGAAAATACATTTTATTTATATCAAGATTTCTGATATCGCCCCTCCTTTATTATATTCTTGACGAGCGGCTTCAAGACTTTATTCAACTTATTCGAATCTGAGTGGACGATCTACTAGATGTATATGATCAACATTCATTGAATCTAGCGATATATTCGTGCTTTTACAAACGGCTTCAAGACTTTACATAGAATTTCTATTTTGTGCCTTTATTTGCAGTTGACGTATCAGTTTCATAGAAAACCGCATTTTTGAAATCTAGTTGCAAAACTGAGCCCATTACAAAAGGCTGCAAGAACTCTGCTACGGGGATGTACACAGAAGCTTTAGAATCCATGTAAATATTAAAGTGATTTCAAACAATAAGCCACTTTAAGCTGGTTTATAACAATATCAACGACTGATTCCATTTTTGCAAAATGTATGCTTTCATCTACTCCTATAGACGATAGCCAATATTCTACAAGAGGCTTCAAGGCTCTATGATTCCAGCCACATGGACAACAATTTCGGGTTTTTACAAAGGGCTTCAAGACTTCTACAAGACTTTCGTCTTTTACATAGACATCCTACTTTGTTTCTTCGCTTTACGGTCAATTTTACTCAGATTAGAGAAAATACATTTTTTTAATATGAACATTTCTGATATCGCCCCTTCTTTATTCTATTCTTGACAAGCGGCTTCAGGGCTTGATTCAGCTAATTCGAATCTGAGTGGACGATCTACTAGACGTATATGATCAACATTCATTGAATCTAGCGACTTATTCGTGCTTTTACAAACGGCTTCAAGACTTTCATGATTTACATAGAATTCCTATTGTGTTCCTTTATTTGCAATTGACGTATCAGTTTCATAGAAAACCGCATTTTTGAAATCTAGTTGCAAAACTGATCCCATTACAAAAGACTGCAAGAACTTTGCCACGGGGATTTACATAGAAGCTTTAGAATCCATGTAAAGCTTAATGTGATTTCAAACAATAACACTGGCCACTTTAAGCTGGCATTTAACAATTTCAACGACTCTTTACATTTATGCAAAATGTATGCTTTCATCTACTCCTATAGCGGATGATCTATATTCTACAAGAGGCTTCAAGGCTCCATGATCAATAGCTATTGATTGCAGCCACATGAAGAACAATTTCGGGTTTTTACAAAGGGCTTCAAGACTTTTACAAGACTTGCATGTTTCATTGACTTCGTCATTTGGCAATTTATCTTTAAAGTTGATGGAAAAACGCATCTTTTTTATTTTGGTTGGGGGGCGGCAAAAGTGTACCCCTTTCCATTACAGTTCTAAGGGAAATGCGCTGTGGAAGTGCTATTCAACCAGATTCAACTCAGTGTTACCCATGACTACCTCCTATATTCGATTATTTACATGCGACTTCAGACGATTACGGTGACATGATCGAAAGCTTGGGATTTTTACAAGCGGCTTCAAGAATTTTTATGCATGCTTTTCAACAAGAATGGAAATAAAACCATGCTAATTTCATTTTTACAAACTGTGTCGAAAAGTTTACGGGTCGAAACTTTAAAATAGACTCATACGGCTTCAATACATCAACCACGTCTATTTATATAGAAGCTTTTAAATCGATCTGAGATCCAGCTCCTTATTTAAAACAATCAAAACTTCTGCATTACATTTAGTCTATTTTAGTTAGCAAAAAATAGCGAAAATGTTCACAGCAGGCAAACCATCAGATTAATGAATTCAAAATGTCCTCCATCTGTACATTGTCAAGTGGCCCCTTGAACCCTTTGTCTCCATTACTTTTTAATGACATTGTTGATGGAACCGAAAGACAAGCCGAGTCTCTCTTCTGATTATTTCCCCCGTCTTACCATTTCTGGAAAGTTTCAGTTTAATTGTTCGCCCGCCTGGATTACCCTTCAACTCAAATCGGTCCTGGGGCCAAAACTAATTTAAGTTTAAACAATTTTTCAGCGCTGGAAACAACGAATTATCAGCCATTCAGCATACATTAATGGCACAGAAGGTAATTTGACGATGCAATAATTGGATGGTTCGGTGTGAGGTTTGAAGGCGATTTTAACGGTATGTTAAGGCTTCCGATTTGCCGTATTTAGACCCTCGTGACTAAAGCTGTTCGAAACTCTCTCCTGCCAAAAATCATTCTCCACCTTCACACTGATTGAAAACTTCCACATGATGAATGCACGTTTATTTATGGCATATGACCGTATATGACTGTTCGTAATATTCAAGCTGATGATAAATATGCATGAATCTGTCTCTCAAAAGCGATTCTCGTCGACTGACTGGAGTATTTGCAATGTAGATGTTCACGTGCAACGGCGAGAATGATAGTTCCATAAATTCAAACAAAGATTCAAACATTGCCAATGATTAATGGACGCAAAGGTGTTTTTACGTGGGCAATCCGTTTCGTTACCGACCTGCCCATTAATTAAGGTAAAAATCAAAGGAACAGTCTGGAAGAGTTCGCGTTTCAAACGGCTGAAACGCACAGTGGCAACGATGATTTCTGACCGAAACACATGTAAATCCCCACTTGGTGTATTTTTAGATGGGCTGTTTAAATATTTGGGTCGGCTTCGTGCTTGTTTTCTTTTTCCCAGAATGACTGTGGAGACTGTTCTGTGTGTTTTGAGACAATGTTAAAAATACTCGCCGCAAGGCATGATTCACTGATTTAATAACTACTTTTCGGAGCGCGTTAAGACATGCTAAGGTTGTTAAACCTTGACAAAGTCAGCGGAAAGATGCAGAAGAAATCTGGGCAGAACTGAGGAAGACGAATGTCTTATGAGATATGGCAATGACAAACCCGACAATGTTTGTTGGCGCAAGAATTCTAATCGGATCCAAACCTGGAAACCATCCAGTTCCGGCTTCATTACGGATTTCGAATGCGATTTAACGAACGAGAAAACAATCGCAAGGAAGTTTGCATGCCATAGAGCACACATTATGTTAATTTCCTTTGATATTCTTAAACGTGCAAATAACGGGGGCGACGAGTAACAACGCACTTGTGGGAGTGAAAACGCTTTTAATGCGACTCGGTAAGTGCGGCTGACTCATATTTACTCGAGCCGGCAAAACACTGGCGTTAATTAATTTCGATTCGGCTTTGTGACTTATCAGGGTCGTATCAACCTCGCCCAAACTAACCGTTTGCAATTTGGACTAGCTCTTTGACTTGATAAAACTCATTAAAACCCATCCAGGAATTAAAACGAATCAACGTGAAAAAACAGATAAATGAAATATGGAATTTTGCTCTGCAAATGTCCGTCCACGTTTTCCTTTTTTCAACGTCCCTTACACCGATACCGTCAAAGGGACTATCGCTGAGGTAATTTCCTCTTTTTCCATGTGGATTCGAAAGTCGATTAATGGAAGAAAAAGCGATCGGAAAATATTTTCCAATTTCATTTCGTGCGGCGCATCTGAAATGAAAACGATGGCAGGCGGATGGAAAATTGTCTTCAAATCGGGTGTTAAAAAGTTGTTTTGCATCGGCCCACTCGAAAAGCTAAACAATGCCGTCACTGTGCCAGAAAAAGCGTCGAAAACTAATTACCCGATGGAAACACAACTTGTGTGTTGTTGCAATAATAAAGCTGAAGTCATTTTTTAATTTGTATTAACCAAGCGAATGATCTAATATCTAATAAAGCCGGCTGCTGCGTATCGTCGCTGGTTCTGGTGGTACCACTAGCTCTAACTCACTATTCCATCATTTAGATTCAAAAATTCACTGGCATAAATCCACTTGTTCAGTGTCACTCATAGCGCCATTAAGCCGGCCGATAATTGACGAATGGCCCACCTGTTTTCCAATGCATTCTGATTTACTGCCACCATCATTGTGCCCCGGGAATTTATCGAATAATCGGAAAACGCCTCAGATAATTGTTTTCGATAAATGTAATCCAGAATGGAATAAGGCCCCAACCAGGCGAAGACCTTTCCCAGTATTATGATCGCGCCACTTTGTCAATCGGTCAGCAGCCCGTTTATCCCTCAGGATCGAATCCATCCAGATCGATGGTTGACAGGACTGGAAATGGGAAAATAAAGGCTTTGTTTATCTGCTCCTAACGGAGGCTCGAAATCCGAAAACGTCTGTTGGCCACTTTCAACTAGCTCGATCTAGATTGATGTCCCAGCAAGGGACTGGCTTGGTGATTGATATTTTAAAACTACTGTCTTATGGTTGGAGGCAGACAACGTACAAATGTGCAAAAAACCAACATTAGATTACATTAAATTAACTTTCTTTAACCAGTGATTTCACGAAAAACGCGATTGTCCTCAAAAAGCTGATATTTTGGCTTCTATCTCCTTAAAGGTTAAGTTAAACATTTTAGAAACTGAACCAAAGAAAACGCTTTTTCTAGTCTGGATCGTGCTTGGTTTCCTTCAAGACGGTCAAGACAAAATCCCGTTCTGTATATGCAACCAAAAAAATTTGACATGACGCAGACTGTGATTGGTGAGCAGTGTCGAATTCAATCTCCTTCCATTCTAATTGATGTAATCTTGGCCAGATCTGCGATTTAAACAAGCTCCCGGGGGAATATTCGAGTTGAAGCCTCCCAAGGCCCCCCAAAGCCCAAAAGTCGATGCATGGTTTATTCACAATTAGTGTCACATAGGTTGGGGGGTAAAACGGACACGGCCCCATCAATTTCCCACCGGTGACGTCCGTTTTCGATGACGACATCAGCTACTAATTAGTTTCAAGTCCCGTCCTGCATGTCAAAACGCCGGCTGTGCGTCATTTTTTAAATGTCAACCGTAGGTTGCAGCCATCTTGGCCATTATTAATGGTTCCGGATAATGCAGATACGTTTCGATCCCGATTCTTCGGCTGGGAGCGTCCTCAGAGTCTCTCAGTCGCCGGTAGGTGGTAATTAATCGGCATTTGTTGGAACGAACTAAGAACGTTCTGCGGACTTCATTGTTGTCTGGTTCTAAGGAGAAAGGTTTGCCTGCATCGAGGTTCTTACCCAGGTCATGGTCGGACTGGTAGCATTTCTCATAGAACTCGTACACGTCGCAGAAACCGTTAATTAAATGCGGCATTTTCGATTTTGTTTCGAAATAGCCGTGACGCAATCGGGGCAGATTTATCTGGCAACTTTGAAAACCTACTATTCCTGCGTTATTTCGCGGGGAAATTTTAACGAAACCACTCGTTCCCAGCAGGAAATTGCGGCTCAAATAATCGGTTAGCATGGCGATATGGAACGTTCCAAATTACGAAGTTTCGGGCCGCAGAAACAAGCTGAAAATTGTTGCTCTTCATCCACTAGTTTGGTCTCTCTAAAACTTCAGTATTTTCTGAAATAATTTCATCAGAAAATGCTCTGAACCGTCTATCTATAATGAGGCAGAAAAGCGTCTCGAAACGTTCCATCCAAAAGGTCATTATGACTAATCACATCTTTCGAGCTCTCAGCACCACCTGAAGATTTGATATTTTCGCTTCTAACTTTGAAACTACTTCTAGTAATTTCTAGTCTACTGCGGGAAGAAGAGTCATCGTCGTTCGCCAGACATAAGTGGACAGTAGTAGTAGTAAACATTTTTATTTCTAAAAAAGGCTATCGACCTATCGGTCTTTCTGTCCCTTGTTTAATACATGTAGTCTTAATCTAAATAAAAAACAAATATGAAAATTCTCTTATTCTAGGTTAACAATATTATTAAATAAAATTTCAGTGGCAAGAAGAAATTATTTTATTGTCCACTAGTCAGTTGCGTTTGTAAGTGTTCGAGTAGCGTTAATGTAGGGAAACGGAAGCGGGATTGTCTGGTTGGTCTTGTAAGACAAAGGGGATTCAGTATGGTCCAGTTGGAGGGGTTGTTTGTCCATTTTGTCTGTAGCTGTATGAGTCTTTCCGAGATCTTTGTCATGTTTGTGCGTTCGTATAGTAGTTGGGTGGGGGGGTTGTGTAGTGGGTTTTGAGGGTGTCTTATTCGTGTTATTAGTCTTAGTGAAATTTGTTCTGTTGTTTGTGTATAACGTTTTGTCCTTTCTGTTCCGTTGGTCATGAGTATATGTCCAAAGTCTAGCAAGGGTCTACAAATAGCTTTATATATTTTGGTGGCGGTGTTTGTGCTGATTCCTCTGTCTCTGTAGGTTAGTGATCGGAAGTGTTTTGTTCTCTTTATTGTTTCTGCCCTGATGTTTCGTATGTGTTTAGTGAATTTAAGTTTGTGGTCAATTGTGATTCCAAGGTATTTTACGTCGTTTTTTGGTTGTGTCGTTTGGCCGTCTGCAGTTATTGTAGGGGAGTCAGCGTTGAGTCTGTGGTTTGTGAGCAGAAGTTGGTTTTTTGACGCGTTTGGTGTTAGTCTCCATTTATAAAACCATGTCATTGTGTTGTTTGTTAGTGTTTGGAGTCTTTGAGCTGCTCTCTCAGTAGTTTTGTCATGTACAATAAGTGCCGTGTCGTCTGCGTATTGTAATATGTATGCCGATCTGTCGATTTGATTTTTGTCTGGTAAGTATAAGTGGACGAAGATTTACCCACATTTACGGATTTTTGCTTCGATCTTTTTACAGGTTAACTCGTAATGAGTTTGCGATAGTGGCGCTGAGGAAAAATGAACTGCAGGGAGACGGCAGGCATTTAAAGAAGTTTGGAAAAATGAGCAAAAACTGAGCTAAAAATCTGCATTTAAGTTTGCTACAGGCATATTTCCCAGGTAAAATCATGCCACGTGTATTGCAGGCAAGGTTTAATAAAGCAGGAACAACAATTTAAATTTGTACAATGGAGAATGTGGAGAGACGCTCGTCAGAAATCTCCTTTGTTGAACCAACAAAGCGATTGTTAAAACTTTAAAATTATGTGGACTTTGCGGATGGATGTGTGGGGATTTGGCGAGTCGTTGTAAACGAAATCCGCCAATTAAAAACGGCAATTATCAGGCAAACGTTATTGTTTTTTCGGTGCCCTTAGGCACCGAAAGAGCACGTCTTTTCAAGCTACCTACACAACTTGCACTATTATTATAGCGCTGTTTAATGATCTCAGAGGATCGGTTTAATTGCTAGAACCAATAGCCGAACTGAGTGCTTAATTAGGACCAGGGCGCTAATTAGCTTTTTAGCATTTTGGCCGTTGCGGATAATGGCCGATCTAGCGTGCAAATAAAACACCGGACTAGGAAATTTCGGCTAAATAATGCGCGAATAATGAATTATTCAGCAATTGCATCAGCAGTGAATTGTCACATCCTGTTCATGGTTCGGTTGCTTGGCCACTATCCATGGCAAACAACAAGCAGAAGGGCCGAATATTTCAATCAGTTTAGTAATTACAGTTACAGTGTAGTCTGGCCAGCAAAATCACCCGATTTTTCTAACTGCTTGGATTAAAACATTACAACTCCACACATGGATGGGTGTATCGAACCCCAGTGGCGGCCTGATATTTAACAAAACTTTCACGTTAAACATTAACGAAATTAGCTGTCGTCTGGGTGAGAATGGGCCCATGAAAATGATGTTGTAACGAAAATTAGGCGGCGTACGCTCCTGAGAATTGCCGATAAAGCCATGTCATCTCGCCATCGACTTAATACCTCGGCAACTAAGCTCTACGAGCTTTTAACTATCTTTTGATGAGGCCCCATTACCTTTTGCAAATATGTGCTAAATAACCGGACTGAATCTCAGCTACGCCGGCAAATTATTAACTTTATGGGTCAGGCGAGAGTGGGTTTTACGGATTAAACTGATGTTGTGCATTTAAACTTTATTACAAATTAATGCATCGAGTGGTTTTGGGGTCGAACAATAAAAAAAACGTTTGTCAAGTTGCAACAGTCTCGACAATGGATTCCAATGCCGGCTGGTCGGCATGCTTCTAATTGTTTAATCAAGTAAATAGAAATGGCCGGCAATATAAACTTGCCGAAACTGGTTCACGAACTCGGCCCTGCGGCTGTTGATATTAAACTGCTTGGGCGGATGAATGTGTTTGGGTTCGAGTTGGGACGCGGACTTTTCACGACAACATTGCAAATTCCCAAATGGACATTTCAACTTTCATTCCAGTGTTTCCAAACTCAGTTTAAAACCATGTAAAAAACATTACAGGGCGATTTCGTTTTTTGTGCAACAACAGGCCACATAAGGGAAGTGGTCAGGTTTATGCATGTTAACTCTACACCAGTGATAACGCCCATAAACATGCCGAAAGAAGCCACAAATTTAGTCAAGTTTCAAAGAAAGCAGAGTGTTTTCTTTATGTGTTCCAATCCAAGTCTTTCTGATGATCTCAATCCGTTGGTGGTTGGTGGTACATTACTGGGGATTTTGCTTAAAATGTCCAAACCCTCCATTGAATTTTCGATATTAGATTTGACATGATGAAATAGAAAATGTCCTTTTAAAAGGTATTATAAATTGCAGCAGTAAACACAACACCATGTACTCAACCAGTTAGCGGGTAGATACACATCTGTAATCCTAACAGATGATAGATCTACTTCAGGGACGAGCCCCTGTCTACCCGAGCCTTGGCTTATCTCCCAACTCCACACGGGGGAAACCAATGTCACCCAAGATGAAATTTCCCAGCCAAACCTAGTATTCCCTTCCTAAAACTCCACATACCCCACTCACCAAGACGCCCAGCCAGCGTGGTGTTTCAACGGCTAACTCCTCTCAAATGGATACAACCGAGTACAAAGGCCCCCAACCCATGACAGCGGCTGGAACAGGGCTCAGACAGGGGGTGCTAAGAATCCCTGGGTTGGATCAGGCTGTCACTTTGATATAGCGACTTACAATGCAAGGACTATAGGTACCGATGATCGTTTAGTCGAATTGGAGTACGAACTGGAGAAGATCAGATGGGATAGTCGTGGGAAAAGCCGAGACAAGAAGAAGAGGTGAACAATGCGTGGAGCTAAACTCCAGACATGTCCTTTTTCGTAGAGGAGATGAACAGGATAGGAGGAGATGGAATTCTAATCAACAGAAGAGTAGCCGCAAATCTAAAAACCTTAAAAGCACTGTCAGCCGGGTAATATATATAATAGAAACTTGGGCGATAATCAGGTCAATGAGAAATGCTAGGATAGATCAAAGGTACATAAACTTGATAGAATACATATATAACACCTCCACAATGAGTATAAGGATTCACGACCCTACAAATAAAATAAATGCCAAAAGAGGAGTTAGGCAGGAGGATGTAATCTCACCAAAGCTGTTCACTCTGGTCTTAGAGGACATCTTCAAAAAACTAGAATGAAGCAATAAAGGAATTAACATTCAGGGAGAAAACCTTAACAACCTCAGATTCGCTGATGATGTAGTTATATTCGCAAAGGATGAGCAAGAACTTACCAAGATGATGGAAGAACTACAAGAAGAAGCAGCTTAGATTGGATTATTCATGAACAACACAAAAACACAATTCATGACCAACACACATGAAGCAGGAGGGACAATATCGATACACGGACAAAGACTAAACCAGACGACATCATACATATATATATCTTGGACAAACAATAACACTCGGCAAGCAAAACCAAGAAATCGAGGTCAACAGACGAATCAGACTGGGATGGGCCGCATACGGAAGACTGAAATACAACCTTAATACGAAGACTTGGGTCTTGACAAAGGAAACCACTAGTGCATCAAAGTGCCATAGAACGACGATTACTAGGTATAACACTAAAGGACCACAAAAGCAACAAATGTATAAGACACAAAACGTAGGTAACGGACGTTTTACAAAGAATTAGCTCTTAAAGTGGCAATGGGCAGGACATGTCGCCAGACACAAAGAAAACAGGAGTGGGCACATCACCAGATGAAGACCCTGCGGAGATATCGAGAGACCATGGACAGTTTTTCATAGTTCTCCGTATATTTTCGTATTTATCAGTACGAATTATTGTTTGTTCAATTCATTATTGCATTATATGAATGTGTTATCAGTTTTTGCAGGTTTATCCATTCCTCTTCTTTCACTCTTTGACTTAGTGCATATTTGTACTTTCCACATTATCAGTTATCGTTACTCGAGAGATTTGAGTAGTTTTTTTGTAAAATATTCAAAACAAAAGCACAAAATTGTCAGTCTATCTGTTATCTTTGCGAGTTCTTCGGCTTCCTCATCTTGCATTGCATTTTCCTTTTCACGGACATCTTCTCACAATGATTCAAAGTACGTTGTACAATTTCCATTTTCTTCTTTGATAGCATTTCTCATATTTTATTTTGTGCCGGACACAAGACGTAATCAATTCCAGAAGACATGAAGAACAAGAGGTTCTGCATGTGAAATATGAAGGCACATTATGTGGGATCCTCGATGATTCTTCAATGTCTCCCATATTCAAGAAGATTTGAGCAGTTCACCGGACTTTTAATTCCAGAAGCAACTTTCAGTTGCTCTCTGCTCTGGTGGCCTCCTAACAAATTCTCTTCCTTCTTCACTTCCTTCACTTGAAAATCTGCCCTTTTCTGCTTCCATTTAAATACCACTAATCCAGAGTGGAATTGAGTTATTTCACTTTTCTGGACCGATGAGGGGCGTCAAACCCCTGCAGGATAGCCTTTAATCAGTATAAAGAAAGCACCTGAAGCGAAATGTCAAAGTCCCCTCGTCAAAGAAGCCCCCAAAATAGCAGCTTTATCTAGTATGACCATCGGCGGCGTGGCTGTCTAATGAAAAAATCGATTTTGCCGTTGAAATATGCTTTAGAAGATAAATGCGCGGTTGCCATTTTGAAAATGACAAATGAGCCGGAACCGGAATTTATGATGGATCCGATTTTATAATACTGCGAATTTAGGTTAGGGCGCCGCTCGAAAAGGGGGATAATCAAAATAATCATAATAGCGGGAGCGCTTTATTTTCCAGTGGCGGCTCGTAGCCAGTTCAAAGGTGCCCCAGTTGCGAAATTGAATGCGACTTTGAGAGGAATTTTCTCGGCGCGCTGATGACCTCATGGGAGAGCCACATTAATGTTTTTTGCTAAGTGTTTAATTTGAATAATGCCAGTTTCTCGTACTGTTTTACCCGAAAGATCGTGATCTGTATTGTTGGCAAGTTGATATAATAAAGCTCATTTAATGGTCAGGTCACATAGCGCACATTACCATAACCACACGCCATAAGAGACACAATAGATAACCAGAATGGTAAAATAGACTGCACGTTATGGTTTTGTAAGAGTCTGGCCGTGACATCACTCAATTTGCATGTTTTTTCCGGCCAATTATGGAATTTCAGCTCGTCGTGTGATCTAATCTGGAAGATGCCTGAAAGGCGTAATTTTTTCCCAGTAATATTCACCAATGGAAAGCGCAATAAAAGGCACACTTAACCCACTGTTACAGCTGTAAAAGCCGATTTACCTAAATATAGATTTTATCGTCAATCTAATGAAGCTAAATATTTACCTTTACCTTTTATAATACCGTAAACAGTGGCGAGCGCAAAATTGAATAACCGCCTGGATAATGGTAACAGACGGTTCTGTTCGGTAATTTAATTTGAGGAAAATTCCCTAAAAAATCATCGTTCACTTCCAGCCCCGAGTTTATGCTTGGAAAAATTCGGATTCCAGAATATCAAAAACCCGCGTACAACGCCTATCTGGTCCTGTTGAGGTCTATAACATGCAGTTTCCTGTAGTGATAACGATAACAATAATAATAAACGTTTCGAAACATTTATCAATAATTTCAGCGGTTTTGGCGCGGCCTGTTGATATAGGGCGATATAATGGATCCCAGCCGTTAATATCATTAATGCAACGTTGTTTGCACTAGACCCTGTTTACACTGGAACCTGAACGTGGGCACGATAATATCGTTCGGAAAATATTTGAAGATGGGTGTAAAAGCACACAACCTTTTCTGGCATCAACAAGTCTCTTCGGTAATGGCAATGATGATGATGATCAAGACGGACGAAAACTCTACCAACAATGACGAAATGACGCAACATTTTCAACACCATCGATCGCGCTCAACAGATTAACATAATGACTAATTGCCCATCGAATTCGAAGCAATCACCATCGCTTTTGGCATTAAAAACAATAATGGCATGGGAACGCCACACCAGTGATGGCCGATTATTAGATAAAGAACTACGCCGCTCTGGTAGCGACTGTTTACCAACTGGTTTCTGCTCGAAATGCGTCCAAAGGAAGCTTTTTACAGCGAGTTTTAAGTGATGACAGTGCGTTTTAATGAGATTGCTTGAAAAATCGCTGTAGGTGCTTGAAAAAGCACTAGAATTTCAATTCAAGCAACATCTAGAAGGAAGGTTTGCTTGAAAAAAACGCTGCAAGTTTCAAGAACAGACGCTAATGCATTAGGAAATGTTGGAAAAGTTAATGAAGTAAAACTTTGAAAACATTTTCCGACAGGAATCAAAATGGAAAATAACCTTCATTGCCGATTTTGGAAAAAAAATGTAGATGAAAACTGAAAATCCAGAAATATTCCATGCACATCAAAATTTCATTTTTTGCGACTCATTTCTTGGTTTAAGTTTCCTCTTTGTTTTAAAGGAAACTCTTGAAAAATTGACAAAAATCGCAACAAGGAGGAATTTTCGAACCAACATTTAAGTGTTCTTTTAAACATCCATCGTTCCGATCATTTCGATCCACATGACAAAGTTTTCCGTCGTCATTTGAAAAACTACCAAAATTCATGATCACTCCACCTTCGAGGGTTCCATAAGTGAAACTTCGCATGTGAAAACTCAAATTCACTCACACTCTCTGAACTTTAGGCAAAAAATGCCTGCAAGCAGTGGAACAAAGTTTCCTTTTTTAAGCCCCGTTATCTGATTTATCATTAAAAAATGATCAACTGAAGCGTCAACCAAATCGATTCCACATGACAAAGCTGCCACTTTTGGACATTTTTCTACCACTGAGAACACTATGAAAGCTCCAGTGCTTTTCGCTTGGACGCCTAAGAAAAAGCTGAATCCACATTACACGGCACAACAAAAACTTCGGCAAGTTTAAGTTGATGAGCATTTGCATATCACAATGTGTGATAAATTGGACAAAAATTGGACAAAACAAAAAAATGGATTCAAATTGGACAGAAATTGATGCAAAATTGTATCCACAATAGATTTTCGTCGGTTGTAGAACCAAATGTTGCATTTTTCTGAGTTGTTTCACATCTTTCCTACAAATAATACTTGGCAAACGCAAGTAAAATCCACAGTTACAATGCGTGTTTTCTTACGAATATAAAAGTAATTTAAGATTCTGTAAAAAAAAGCAATAAATTTTCTATGAAAAATGGCGAACAACTTTAGCAGAAAATTCGAAATTTCTGTTCGGAAAATAGCTGAAGTTCACCGAAAATTTTGATCCACATTCCTAAGCAATTGCAATACTGCCATAGAGCACGTTATCATTCCGTCACTGCAGAAAACATTCAAAATTTTCTCCATGTGAAAACTGACTGAAAATCTTGGAAAAGTGCATTACGTTTGAAGGCCTAAGAAAAAGCTGAATCCACATTACACGGCACAACAAAAACTTCGGCAAGTTGAAGTTGATGAGCATTTGCATATCACAATGTGTGATAAATTGGACAAAACAAAAAAATGGACTCAAATTGGACAGAAATTAATGCAAAATTGTATCCACAATACATTTTCGTCGGTTGTAGAACCAAATGTTGCATTTTTCTGAGTTGTTTCACATCTTTCCTACAAATACCACTTGGTAAACGCAAGTAAAATCCACAGTTACAATGCGTGTTTTCTTACGAATATAAAAGTAATTTAGGATTCTGTAAAAAAACCAATAAATTTTCTATAAAAAATTGCGAACAACTTTAGCAGAAAATTCGAAATTTCTGCTTGGAAAATAGCTGAAGTTCATCGAAAATTTTGATCCACATTCCTAAGCAATTGCAACACTGCCATAGAGCACGTTACCATTCCGTCACTGCAGAAAACATTCAAAAATTTCTGCATGTGAAAACTGACTGAAAATCTTGGAAAAGTGCATTACGTTTGAAGGCCTAAGAAAAAGCTGAATCCACATTACACGGCACAACAAAAACTTCGGCAAGTTGAAGTTGATGAGCATTTGCATATCACAATGTGTGATAAATTGGACAAAACAAAAAAATGGACTCAAATTGGACAGAAATTAATGCAAAATTGTATCCACAATACATTTTCGTCGGTTGTAGAACCAAATGTTGCATTTTTCTGAGTTGTTTCACATCTTTCCTACAAATAATACTTGGCAAACGCAAGTAAAATCCACAGTTACAATGCGTGTTTTCTTACGAATATAAAAGTAATTTAGGATTCTGTAAAAAAACAATAAATTTTCTATAAAAAATTGCGAACAACTTTAGCAGAAAATTCGAAATTTCTGTTCGGAAAATAGCTGAAGTTCATCGAAAATTTTGATCCACATTCCTAAGCAATTGCAACACTGCCGGAGCTCGTTACCATTCCGTCACTGCAGAAAACATTCGAAAATTTCTGCATGTGAAAACTGACTGAAAATGCATTGAAGAGTGCATTACGTTTGAACGCCCAAAAAAATCTGAATCCACATGAATCTATATGAAATCCACAACTCAAACTGGACAAACATCCACACAACCACGTGAAGAACAAACAGACAATTCTGGATCAGCTGCAATTAGTAAATCACACGGCAAATATCCGAAAAATCCGCCGACAATTGCATCCACATTACACATTCCGCATATGTAAACCACGATGAATGTGGCGCCGTAATAGCAAATCCTCATGACAAATTGGTGCGTTGAAACTAGATATTTTCGAAAAAATTCCTGGAATGGCGCCGATGACATATATTTTCGAAAAAAAGTCGGCTGTTGTGCGCCACTCAAGACAAGCGAAAAAAACAAGAAAATAAAGCGATTTGAGTAGTAACGGAATGCACATGGTGCCGGGCATACATGAGTTATCGTCCTGTTTTTCCATTCTATATAAAAGTTTTATTTATAAGTTTCGTTCTATTTTCGAAACTTGGTGGATGGCCGAAAGCGGCCGCCTACGCAACCGACTTGTTTCACATTTTACACAAGTTCGGATTTGCTTTGGTTGAATAAAGGGTCTTTGGAGCAGATGTAATGTTCCATTGGGTTCATTGAAATGAACTTTCTCTCTTTTCTCGAGTTCCCGCTGTCCATATCCAGTTCGGCTCCTCGCGGAAAACACATATTGCAACAAATGCGATTCTCGAAAACGGTCACTGCTTCTGAACTTTGCTTTCATCTGCTGGTTATGACCTGTTCATAAAACCGAATGGCCCTTAAACGGTGCAGCTCGAGAGCCTTTTGCAACGATGTAAAAATCTTATTTGTCTGTTTCCTTAGGAATTTTCCACGTTGCCGAAAAATCCATTTGTAATCGAGCGAAAGGAAAGCAAAACGAGGTGGTCCGGATTTGCATTTTTGCTGCAATTTTAAACTAGTTTTGCCGAATTCAAGGTTGAAAGTGGATAAACAGGCAAAATTAAAACTCGCTGTTAATCCATAGATCCAAACAATGTTTGCAACAATTGAATAATGGTCGCAAACAAGTCATATTCGCGCACCAATAAATCCATTGGTAACGCGCGTAAACTTGGAGCTTTATCTTAAGCAAAGATAACGCAAAACCGTTCGAAATTCATTCCTGGCATTCCCTTTATCTCGAGCAGAACAAACAGGCTTTCCCTGCTGATTAAATGATATGTCGCGCTTAATAAAATAATGCCTATTTGCTCTTAACTTTTCAACCGTGCGACTTGGATGCTCATTTTGCTTCGTTGCCGTAGGTGTTTATACAGCTTTTGCTGATTTTATGTTAATACAGCCAAAGTGCGACAATTGCAATACGTTCAAAGCAAAGAGCAGTGACTTTAATTGGACACATGAGTTTTCTTTGGCTGAATGTGAAAGTTACAAATCAAAGTGTGTAAGTTTGCATACGTTTTGTGTGAAGCAGCTCAAGATTTCAGGCTTTCATCGTCTTCAGTGTAGAAATTAAGAATCTTTCAAGGAAACGTTGCCCAACTGAAGCTTCTTTTCTAACAACGACCCTTAGAGTCGAAGGTTTTTGAAGATTTTTGAAACTTAACGGGAGGAACTAGGACTGCAGAACAACGTTTCCAACTGAAGCTGCTGAAGCAGCTGAAACGGGCAATTTCAAAGAAAATTGTTTAAAGGTCTTTAAAAACTTGCCACTTTGACCATGTGCAACTGAACTACCCAAAAACCAACGTTACCTTAGAGGTTTTAGGACAGAAATCAACTGTCTAGTGAAATTATTGAAGCCTTTATGAGTCTTCCATCAACCTCAACTGAGGAAGGTTGATCAACTGAGGAAGGTTGAGCAACAGATTTTGAAAAATACACCTCAAAAATCAACTGCAAGCAAATAACACGGGTTAAGTGCACGTCTGCCGACAAACTCCTTAAAAATTTGGAATACAAAACAATACCAGTTTCCTGGTTGGGAACAGTTTGAAGATGATTTTTGCCCTTAGTAAACCTGCTGTAGCTACTAAATTCTCAGTTTCTAAAGCAAAATTTTTGATGCAAACTGATAGAAAATCTCTGGCAAAATCTAGTGAAGCTGTTAGCTATAAAACCCACAAAAGTTCAATGATGAAAGTTTTGAAGGAGGATAATGAAGGAAGTTTTTGATATGTTTCACCAAAAAAGGCAACAAACCCTAAGAATGTGCAACATTGTGTAAACGAGGTGGTAGAAAAAGTGCTGATGTAAAACCGTTCATGCCCGACTAAGCCATCAAATGTTGGGCACGAAAGTGTGTGGAGGAAACTGCTGACGCTGACACCGGATCGGTGCAAGACTTATGCAGCCGATTGCAACATCGGCAACGTCAGAAAAACGATATCCTGGGGACTGTTTTGTTGCAGATTCGGTGTCGGTTGCTACATATCAGGTGACGACTTTGCAACTTAACCAGAACGACTTTGTTATTGGGTGATCGTAGGCTTTGTTGGAGTTTCGCAGATGATGCCACCATGTCCAACAGCTACAACTTGGACGGTGATTGATGGTTACGGACTGATTCCCGTTTCGTTAAGTTTCGGCAGTAGAAAGTGAAACATATGGTTAAAAAAATGCTTGCCGGACTCACTTTGGAACAATCAGCGATCGGATCCCAGGAAGGCCGTCGGTTAGCTGACCAGACAAAACGGGTCGGTTGGAAAAATCCCAAAAAACTGTTTAGCACAAGCTGTGAAAAACTACCGGCTACCGCACCACGATTTCCCTCCACTGGCGGATGTTGAAGAACACGCAGCCAACGCAGTGTCGTCGCACGAAGGTGGATTCGGTATATTAGACTGTGTTGTTTCAGATACCGACAATTTTTTTTCAATTAGAAAGAGAGTGAATGTGAATGTGCGCGCCTCGAAACAGACACAACAATTCTGAGAAAGCTTCGGCGGGCAAGCTAAGCGGTCAGGCGATAGCAAGGGACTGCCGATCGCGGGCAAAGCACGACGCTTCGGGGCTCCGTGGGGGGAAAATGGGGCGGCGGGCGGCGCGCCGCCGCGCCTCCCAAACGCCGCCGGGTCGCCTAATTACGTAAGGCGAGGCGACGGCGACGTCGGCTAAGAGGCGCCGCCACCAAGACGCCGCGACACGCACTCATGGGGCTCACCCCATCCAACCCCCCATTTGGTCACTTTCCAACCTCCGCAAAATATCTGACACATCAGGAAAACCCTCCACTCAAACCCCTACAGTGACTCTACAACTGAAGTCCAAACACGCTTACTGAAGTAAACCAGACTAAAATTTCCGGGTCTTCTGCAAGCAGAAATGGCAGCAAAAAGCTCAAGCTTGGAGTGACTTCTAAAACTTGGAGGACAACTGAAGTCCAAACACGCCTATTGATGGGAACCAGACTCAAAATGTGCGATCTACTTGAAACCGCTCAAAAGCTCAAGCACTTAAGTAAAGAAAATGGTGCCAGGTAGTCCAGTTTGAGGTTGATAGATTGGGCCTTGCCATTATCTTACCTCCTTGTGCATATTCAACGTTCCAACTGATGTGGAAAAAGCACCAAAACAAATATTTTCCAAACTGAAGCCAAAACTAAATATTTCGAGAACAAACTATCGATTGAGCCCAAAAAGACGCATGTGAAATTTTGATTTTTGGTCCAAAATTCTCTAAGGGTGGGGGTCGATTTTTTGAAAAAGGATGAATTATCTCAAATAGGCTAGAATTCTACATCATTTTTATCTTAAGAAAGCGAGGAATGCAATAAGCTCATTGAACAACACGCTAGAAGTTTCTTTGCTCGGAAATAATCGATATTTTGGCACATTTTTTGCTGTTTTTGAGTCACAATCTTGTGAGTGTGAGTTGCTTAAAACTATTGTGTATATTTTCCTAACTGTATTTCAACTTAATTCAAAAGAAATTCCTGGGTTCCAGTCAACTTTATTGTTTATTACTTAAAGCATTTTTCAAATACTTTTCGGTGTCTTTCTCCACCATCATCAATTTGTATGTATGGCTGTTTCCACCTTCACCTTCACACTTGGCTTGCCAAAGGTTTAAGTAATAAACAATAAAGTTTACTGGAACCCAGGAATTTCTTTTGAATTAAGTTGCTTACAACGAAAGGAATCGATTGAGCTCAAAAAACACGCATGTAAAATTTTCATTTTTGATCGAAAATTTTCTAATGGGGTGTCGATTTTTTGAAAAAAATGTAAACTATCTCAAAATACTTTGCTTTGTACCTCATTTTCATCGCAAGGAAGCGAGGGATGCAACAAACTCATTGAAAAACACCCTAGAAGTTGCGGTTCCCAAATAATCGACATTTTCGAAACGTTTTAAGTGATTTTTGAGCGTTCATGATTTTTAACTTACGATTTCTGTCTTATTATTGACCCAAACGCTTTATAAATGCACATTTGTAACATTATTACGTCCAAAGCAATCGATTGAGCCCATAAAACACGCATGAAAATTTTTTTTTCGCCTAAATTTTTCTAAGGTTGGGTGTCGATTTTTTGAAAAAATAAAAATGTTCTCAAAGGACCTTAAATTTAACATCATTTTCATCTCACAACACTTTAGAAATGCATATTTGTGAGGTGCTTACATCGAAAGGTGTCGATTGAACTCAAAAAACATGGATGTAAAATTTTGATTTTTGATCAATTTTTTTTGAAAAAATATAATTTTTCTCAAATAGGGTTGAATTATACATCATTTTATCTCAAGAAAGCGAGGAATGCAACAAGCTCATTGAACAACACGCTAGAAGTTTCTTTGCTCGGAAATAATCGATATTTTGGCACATTTTGAGCGGTTTTTGAGTCACAATCTGTAATTCCAAATTTTTGATGTGTGATGGCCATACGGTTTTTTTTCCCAGAAAGAGAGAATTTTATATATATTTTTTTAATCGACACCCTCCATTACGAAATTTTTGGCTAAAACTGAAAATTGCAAAACAAGTTTACAAATCAGAAATCTTTGGTGCACATCGCAGACATACTAAAGTCCTTTAGAAGCCACCAAGGATCAACCTCATGCACGAACACTGAAATATTCTTCCTGGATAAATTTCAGGAAATCCAATGGAAATCCAATAAATTCGAAATTCTGCCTCACTAAACAAATAAATATTGACTGAAACACCGAAACAACTGCGATGCAAATCAGAGTGTATAAAATTTCGTTTTTGTCAGATTTGAAGCCCTCCAGTCGGGGCTTTTTGTTTTCATTTAGTGAGAGACTATTGGATCAATCAACCCCCGTTGTATAAATGTTTATTCGGAATTCCGCGATTAATAAATTTGCCGTTTATATTGGAACACTAGTGCATTGGGGATGGAGAATGCAGACTTTGGACGATGACCAAGGTGGAGGAACAACAGTGAAAAATCGATACAGCCGTAAAACGTCGGTGAGGGAAAACCGTTTATTTAATGCACTGTTTAGACAATAGCTGTTTAACGTTAATCGATAATAACGGCGGCGGTTTATTTCGGGACCAGATTGTGACAAAAGCTTTGCTGCATGCAATCGAAGGAAACGTCCACTGAATATTTGATGCGGCCGGCCGATATTAGCAGCCCACGGCTATTTTAAGGATAACTCCTTAATTTTCGCCCTTCCACTGATCCTGTCACGGGGGAAAAAACTCCCAAAGTTATGGCATCATAACGCTCCAAATTCCCCCACGTAACATCTCCTAACGAGATGCACCTCCGCACCTTTATCAGCATAAATTCTCGCGACTTTGCCCCGCCAAGACAGGATACGCGATTCCGTATAAGGTAATTTAAATTAAGGCCCCGAACTGAGCAGCAGCAGCACCTCGCAAATAAACAACGAAAACGGAGATGCACCTCCATATAATGGACGCAATCAGCGCCCAACAGGGAAATCCCCGTCTTGTATAAAACCGACAAACAACGACTTGTTTGCCTGCTTAGTCCGGCATTGGTGGTAAACAAACCCATTCCATTCCATCAGGAGTTTTATTAGTGAACCCAACAGGCAAATCTCTGCGACGTGCCAGGCACGGAGCATGATCAGGCGCAATAGCCCCATTTGCTTAAATAAAAGGGAGTTCTCACCAAGGACTGACATATTTGCAAAGATGTTGCTCGTATTCTATTCTATTCCGTGAGTTTGTACGGAGTTTGTTCGAAAGTTGGAAAGCAATCCACCAGCGCACAATCTTTACATGGTTTTCCGTGCTGGTGTTAGTGGTTGTTTCTATAAATCTCAAAACGGTTCAAGCCACTTTCCCTTTCTCAGAAGGGTCAATTAGCTACTGGGTAGACGATTTGACCGACTGAGAGTTGTCCCAAAAAAGGTATTCCTTATGCATGTTCGACATTGATACACATTTTAGGTTTTGAAGGGCAAAGTTCCAAACAAGAGCAAGCAAATTTTGCAATGCTTAAGTATGTGACATTTCGCTTAAAACCGCTTTCAAATGCTCGTTATCAAAATGCGCGTTTCGGTTTTTATTAATGTTAGTCGAAGCTGAAAAAGGGGAGTTTCCTTGAAGAAAATTAGGAAGTTTTACGGTTTTTTTCTCGGACATGTCTACGCCTGGTCTAACAGCGCGGTCGTCTTCATGCGCACATTAAACGGCTTAGAAAAGTAATTTATGAATCGTTTCTCCTTTCGGTTTATACCCAATTTGGCGTTGCGAGTGTAACTAGACTCATTATGCTCCTTAAATAATATCCTCGTTCCGACGGGATATTTTCCATCGCCGGCCCGCTGAAATAAGAACAAGATAGTTCTAATTAGGTTTTAGCATCTTATCCAAATTGCTTGGGAGGAATGGCAGTGTCAGCTTTTGGGACCGTTAGAGTAAAAAGTGAACTTTTCCGGCTTATCTCTGCTTAAACAGCGCCAGTTTGGTCCATTCGAAAAATTTGAAATCAAAGAAACACAAAGACACACCTCAGACGCAACAGGTTTATTATTATTATTTCGTCTTGGGCAATGAGGTCTTGGATCGATTCGGATCGGCCTAATAAGAGGCAAGATAGAGGCAAATCTCCATAAATAAAGTGTTACGAGACAACGGGGAGGCATATATTAACCGCCAAAGCTGTCGCTGATAACAAGATCGCAGATATGAAGCATGGCAAGGAGATAATTCTCCTTGTGGAGAATATGAAAAGCGTTGGGCTAGATCGGAGGAAAAACGGGAAAAAACGGAAAAACAGAAACGCCCCCTGTATTGTGACATAATCAAATCGAGTCCTTTTGCAGTGGTACCCAGGACTGACGGGTGACAGATTTTCCGAACGCCCCCGTTACTCGTAATTGGATTTATGTTTGGTTTAGTGACACTGCTCGACTAAATAATTGGCTTGTCTTTGCCAGTCTTTCGATTGTTTGTCCGCGGTCTACCTTGAAACGATCCAGGCTTGTCGCATTTTATATCGGAACTCCACTTGGCATGTTATTGGGAATGCAAACATTGCTCCTTTTCCGGCTGCAAGGTTGGAAGGACGAAAATGAATGTTCTTCTTCCGGTTTTGAATCGTTCTTGTACTGTGCCCAAAAACCTTATTCTAATCGGGTTGATTGCCGGCTAAAAGAATCGATTTTGCACAATTTTGCTGTGGAAGATGGAGCATCTTTTGAGACCTAGTCACTCTAGATTCTTGATTTGTTTAGTCGTCAGACGTGTTTTGAATGAGTGAATCGGTCTGTGCTATTTCAGCCAATTCGAATGGATGTTGCACGTTCCGAGGCACGATGTGCAATATTGCTTGCACGCCCGTTTTATTTCCCAGTAAATTCGGCCAACGATGCACCCAACAAATTGATGACTTGACTTTCCTCCATCCGACGAAATCATCCACGATTTGATTCGTTACAGTGGCGGCCGTTCACTTGAAACGGTTTTCACACGATTGAAAAAATATTGTGAGTGGATGGTTGGTTGCATCTTTCCCGAATTATTAATCGACGGTGGACAGATAAATCTGTCACTTTTCGCGCAAAATTCGACACACAGGCTCGGTGTGTGTAACGGAAAAATGGACCGGGACACAAACCGGTTTGTTCTTTGAATTATCGGCGACACTTTTGCGGTCGCATTTTGCAATAAAAGCCTTTTTAAACAAATGGCTGCTTTACGAGGCCTGGCAAAAATTTATTGCCCACGATTTGGGACATGTGTTAAAAATTAAATCGCCATGTGCGTTGGATTAGCGACATATAGATTTATCAACAGTTGCTGGCTACTTTATTAAACCGGGAATATAAATTGGGGGTTTCTTCATCACCTGCAATAATTAACTACTACGCATTTATGGAATTAAACCCGCAACACTCAAATCACTATCGCCCGTCGTAAAGCAGCAACTTTCCCAGTCAGCCTTAGTTTATGCGAAAAGTACTGGCCTGGATAACGAAGCCCTGGATTTTTAAATCCATAATAACTTAGAGAGATGTAATTCTGCCTTTTATATTATTACGCTTTTCTGAACGTATCACTGCCTACATATTTTATAATAATACTTTGGCCAACTTTTTTCCCTTCTTTTGCTCGCTCTTGTTCGTTTTCGCCGAAAACTTTCGAAAGTTTTCAGGTGGGTGGCGGCGCACATTTAATAAGCCGAGTACAAAGTTCTTTGAGATATCCGAGCTGTTGTGAAAGCAAAGTTGATTTTGCCTGCCTCATTGATAATTTGATTGGCTTTAGCCAGCATTGAAAGATTATTTCGAACTACCACTTTGACGGCTGAATGTTGCACTTTTAAAAATGCATTTGAAAAATTCATTTCACATTCGTTACCAGAAATCTTGAAAGGATTTAGCAACTGCGCCTGGATTTGTTACCGATGAAATAGAAAAAAAATCTGTCCGTATATCTGAACAGTTTTCAGTATTCTCTAACTAGAACCCAGATAACTATGGGTGCCATCCAAGAAGAGATCGAAAAAAGTTGCAGAAATGCAACAGATTGTAGAACTAAACGCTCAAATCTTTGGCCTCAATTTAGGAAAAGCTTGGGAATAAGATCATTTTGATTCCAAATTGTTCACAAATTATCTGATTTTGCCCCCTTAGGTGAATTTCAACAGTGTCTGGCTCAATTCAGACTGAAAACAGCTGGAAAGCTCATCGAAAGAACATTTTCCAAAGAGCATTTGCTCATCTGTGACGCCTGGAAGATTGAAAACGCTCTAACTTCAAAACGATTAAATATGTCGAATCAATCCTAAGGACCTTTTCGATAGAGCATATGAACACCTTTTGGACCGATAAGCTTTGACCAAAAATTCCCAATCTTAAAAGAGATAGAATGGAAAATGTTCAAACCTTGGAAGCCCTCGAATTTTAACACACGCTGTATTATCAGAAATGGTCGAAAATATTCAATCAGTCGTTTTGAGCTTTTCTAAAGGCCTCCTCGACTATCTACACTCGAATTCATAAGGTTTCATGACAAATTCTTAACCTCTAAAGAGATAGAAACAATGATAAAAAATATTTGAAGGTCCATACAGAAGCTGTAGCCCTTGCGATAGCCAAAATTGAACCCTATTCTTAACCCAATTGGGTTTAACAACGATTCTAACCTGGAAACGATGAGAACCAAACACGCTATTTTCCCTATTTCTCAGAAACAGCCCAAAGTATTCATGCAGTCCTATGATTTTTTGATAGACCGCAATTTCGACCCTCTCAAGAAATAGGGGCTAAACTATGGGGCCTTCGAAGTCCAAAATCTTGAACTTCAACTCCTCCAAAGTTGCTAAGAAATAAAACCCAAAAGTCCAGCTTTTGGGAGGTTCCCAAGCTCAACACCCTATATCTTAGAAAAGGGTTGTTTGGCCTTAATTCAGTTGTGATCACTTTTTTCATAACCCGCGCCTAAAGCTGCTATTTTATCATTTAAACCTGATCCCAAATTTCTACCCTTTAGAGATAGAAGCCAAAATGAGTTTAAAATACCCTGCATCTCCGAAACTGTAGAAAAAATCCCAATAAGGACTTTCGAGGGAACTAATTTTTTCCTAAATCCATTAGGGCGTTCTATAATAATCATGTTTGCCAGCTTTAAATCCAAGTCATGCTCTTAGAATAACTGACATTTTAAACCTTCACACCCTATAAACTTCGATAACTCCTTGTACTTAGTCAAGTTGATAGTGTGTAGGAGATTCCATTAAAAAAACTTCTTATAAACCGAGCTCTGGCCTATCGACCCAGATTAGCTGTTGGGACAAAGCCATGCTCTCACCGTCGGTTAAAAACCAAAGCGAAAAATTGTCTACAGGGTCGGTAGCATTTTTTGCAACCGACTTATGAAATAAAAAACTTATGGAGCGAAATCCACAAGTACAATATAAGAAACTGTAAAATGACTTACTTTTTTGAAACTTTCAGGGCGCAAACAGTCAGCAAACTCCTGAAACAAAAGACAAATCAAATTAGTGTGGCCAGTTTGATTGTGGAACGAGTTGTTTCCCGAAAGTGTATAGAAAAGTATCGCGGCTTAACCAAAAGATCGTATCGTTGTGCATCATTGTGTTGCCTCCGCAAACGAAATGAGGATACCATGTTATTATCCCAGACGAACGGTTATATTGTTAAGGTAACAATGACGGAGGAACTCGGCCGCAAAGTCGGCAAGATTTATGATAAATTATTTTCCGTAATTACACTTATGCCGGTCCAGCCAGTTATCCATTTTACAAATAACGAATGACCGCGAACTATCCGGTGAGCCCCAGAAGTAATGCTTAAATTCATTTAAAATTCACCGATCTGTTTTGTGTTTTGATGGTCTAAACATACCTTACGAACATGAACTTATTTTTTTTTTAAATGGAAGCAATGGGAAGAAATCTATCGGAGTTAGATCTGGCTACCTAGGAGGCCCCTCGATTCCTATCCACCAATTGGGAAGGGGCCACATTGGCAGCAAAGTGCGGAGGAGCACCATTTTGCGGGTAAATCAATGCTCGCCAGGAGTCTGGCTCCAAAGGAGTTGGAAATAAAGACGTCCACACATTTATTTTTTGGGGGTGCTAACTGTGAAGCTCCATCGTCCAAGGTGATGGTCAAAAAAGAAAATGTACAGATCGGAGATTTTTTCCCAAAAACTTCCGCTGAATTTTAAATGAATTTTGACAATACTTCTGGGACTCCCTGAAACCTTTGATAGATCAAGCATAAAATACCAAAAATGGAATGCGAAATGACTGGGCGAATTAAACTATAGCTCTGCTGCATTGCGATAGTGAAACCCAAAACGCACAGCGACAGCACAACATAATCCTCTTCGGCAGTTTCGCAGCTGAGGTCGAGACCAGACGCCTCCTGCCAGAACGTCCAGACGCCGCGACGCCGCCTCGGGGCCGCTCTTTTAGATTTATCAATTTGCTTATATTCTTTATTAAAGGACTTTACGAGAGGAAATGGTTCAAGAATTGCGTCGCAGACGGAAAACGGACTAAGAAGAGGAAAATAATTTGTTGCTTTATGGGGCCTTGATCGTGCCGGAATGTCCCATGGACAATGCGGGGCCTTATTTAATCGACCGGCTGTGTCATACTTATTGCAAAACCATTGGCGAACGTCACGCAACGCGCACAAAAACCTGAAAGGAGAGTATTGGCCCCCCTGAAGAACCACGGTCTCTTATTCGGTTGCGCAAAACTGGTCCCCAACCGAAACCGGTCCCATTCTTCAATGTCTTTTTGCTCGGTTTGCATTGATATCGAGAGTGGCTTTCTAGGAACCGCCAAATAATGCCCGATACAATGACAACAGCGATTCCGATGAGTTCTTCGAGCATAAAACCGGCTTCGTCGGCACACTATTCCCGGGACCTTTGTCACTTCCTAGTCGGTCTAATCCCATGTGTCCCGTCTGTTTTTGTTGGGTCCGTAAGTGGTCCCTTATCTGTGTGTTTCAAATTAATAGTTACGTCCTAAATAGACGTCTGACTGACCGACGACGTCGCACCCGAATCCGAACGGTCTCAGATGACTCGTTGACTCAGACCCGGACAACGCTAAAAGCTTGCCTAAATTGGATTGGCAGAAAACTATTCTCGAATTAATGCCCATCTAAGCATCGGAAACCACCACCAAATAACATTCGCAGTCAGCCCCAAATCGATACGACTCTTTTTATCACTCCTGGTATTTGCGGCAATCGTTGCGTTGTCATGGAAGGGAAAAGTTGCAGACAATTGCATTCCTCTGATAGGCATGCAACGTCGCTTGTCCCAGTATGAGGTGCGCTCACTAAATCACCATCTCAACATTGCGACTTTTACTACTAAATGCTGCAATTACAAATAATAAACCGCATATGCCGATGCGCGGTCACTATTTAGCATTAATAGTGTAGAAGCTTCCAATACAGTTTTCATAATGCAGAGGCTGAAGTCGAATAATTAATAAAGTGCGGTCCAAGCCAAATGGCAGTGACGTCATTATTTGAGATGCCATATTGAAATTTATTCATGTCTGAGGTTCGAAATTTGAATAACACACATTTAGGTGCAAGATTCGGAGAAAATTTTAGTGGTTCCGCTACTTTTTTGCTTATTTCTCAGGAACATATTGAACCAAACGAACACTAATTACTTAGCGCTTTTGGGAAGTGATACATCGCTTGGGAAATGTTGGCAGATTTCTCAGAAAAGTAGAGGTTTCAAGAAAAGTGTTAGTTTTGCGCGGTGGATTTTATTGCAAAATCGACTCAAGCATGACATTTTTCGACGTTTCTCTAGAACCATTTGGGCCACAAAGCTCGCTTTTAATCATTGGATAGAGGACTGGTCTCTCGATTCAGTTATAACAACGCGAGTTAGGAAATTCTGGTAGTTTTGACCCAAAAGCGAAATTTGAAAATCAGACATTTAGGTGCAAGATTAGGCCAAAATTTCGGGGTTTTCGCCACTATTTTGCTCATTTCTCAGGCACAGATTGAACTGGAGCGCCCATTTCTACGCCACTGGATAGAGCACTAATTGGCGCTTTTAGGAAGTGAAGCATCACTTGGGAAATGTGGGCAGTTTTCTCAGAAAAGTTTTCGTTTCAAAAAAGTGTTAGACTTGCGCGTTTTTTTGCGGTTTCTCAAGAACGGTTTGAGCCACAAGAGCTTAAGCATGGAAATGGGTAAAATTTAGAGACGAAAACACTGGAAATGGTGAAATGAGGATGCAGTCTAGGGGGTTAAAACCGATTTCCGGCGAAACGTGACCTCCTAGCGGAAAACGTTCAATGCAAAAGTTGTCGATAATAAAAAAATCTAAAACTTTTGCATTGATCACTTTTTGCGACAACCTCAAATTAACCGTCAAAATGGCAAAAAACGAAATTTTTCAGTATTTAAATTTTTCCCGGCGCCATGAGTGAACATGGCAACAGGGTCCAAATCGTGCGCACTGGCCCCAATCGCACCTAACCCAAATATTTATTAGAAGCAACCCAAACAGTGCGATCCATTCAACCCATCCAACCTATGATGGGACGATGGGCAAAGTGCAGCCCTGCGTTAAAAGGGGGAGCGCCAGCCGGCCCCGTTATCGAACGGGGGTGTTTAACCTCAAGGTCTAACCTAGACGAGGGCCAGCGATGACGCTTTCCACGATTACTCACCGGAAAAGCGACGCAAAAACGATGCACTGGATACTGGAACACTGCAGAAACACTGGCTTCACACTGTACACTGAGCGGGACACGTAAACAAATTAAAAATTATTAAAAACTAAAGTTTACTAAGCAAGCGGAGTGGCACCAAGCAAGCAGCTGACAGCACGCCTGATAACATGACGCGCCGGAACCTGTTCGGCCAGCGTCGCGCTTTTCCGGGCGCGGGCGTCCACTGGCGGGGGGCACGTATTTAAAAAGCGCCGCTTGCTAGATAGGGTTGAAAACTCGCACAATTTCTCGAAAATCCCGAAAAATCCTGCTTTTTGACAATTTAACCGAAAATAAACTTATTTAAAAATTCATCCCTCATTTAAAAATTCGTAATTTACGGCAGCAGCTTGAAATTCGCTCACACTACAGAAAATCCTTGAGGCTAAAACCCCTCAAAGGTCCAATTAAATCGCAAAAATCCTGATTTTTCCCTTTTTTTTCTCACAAAGGGTGTTCGCACTTCTGCCCGTGTAACTCCAAACATGTTTGTGCCTGTCTAGTCACGTGATTGTGCACTCTTCGCAGCATTACTGGCCGCACATTTTGAGCGGCTTATCGTATTCGGTTGCTTAACTCTAAAAACTAAATATATTTAGGTACACGACCAGGCCACAATGTGATGCGATGCGCCAGTTTTTTGCCTATAGAAACGGGGAAAAACTATTCCTATTCATGTTTGCAGTTTAAAGGACTACAAAATGTGCAATGTTGCAAGACTGCTAGGAATATATATCACTTGCGAGAAGTTTTTCGCTTGAATTTTGAATGTGGAAGCGGTGAAGTTGTGCCGGGCCCTTCAGACTTCCATGCATGAGTTACGGCTTTTTGGTCCTGTAAATGGGCCTTAGCCGAATAGTTTGGCACAATTTGTACTCAAAACAACCCCGAAATGGGCGTTCTATTGGGAGCCACGCAAAAAAAAACTGATCTTTTAAGTTGAATCGTTCCCACACGACACTGGTAGAAATAACAAGAAAACACCGATGTCCGCCGATTTTTGCAGCATAAAAAAAACATACCAGATGATTTTCCTTTTGTTTCGCTTATCTACCAAGACCCTTAAAAAACTACTGTCGAGCCGGGCAATTATTGAGACATTTGAGACTGAAAAATGCAAAAACTTGCCCTCAAAGGGCACATGTCGTCATGTAAAAAGCCTGAAAATACCGCTCAAATATCAACACAAGGCCAGATCCTAGGGGAGGGTTTTTTTTGCATAGATCTTCTCAGCTAATTGTATTGTAACTGATTTAAAATCCAGGAGTCATTCAGGGACCCAAAACATGCCAAACCTTCATCAGCAGGCACGCGTCCCTAGACCCAGTGGTACTGTATCAGCCCCCAACAGGTAAAAACGCACTTAAGTAGCCATAATGCACCCGAAAAGTGCCATTCTTGCCATTCACCCTTGGATCAGTGGGGTGTCTATTCAATAGGCGTTGACAGGATAAGCCCACAAGTCAATAAATTAGATTTTCGGTACTTTTCACTTTCTAGGGCTGCCGCAGACTACAGTTTAATCCGTTAGCCGCAACGGAATGACCGTGCTATTGATAGTAAAAGGCGATATTGCGCGATTAAAAAGTCCGTTGTCGCCGTTTTACGGCGCTTTCAAACGCCACTTCGGTTTAATTCCTTAATAAAATGTGGGGTGGAAATTTCGGTTTTGTGACTCTCAGACAAATTGCCACGCCCACAACCGATTTGCCATAACCTGGCAAATAATCGATTCGGAGCCCTCAACTGAGGAGGGTATTTCATCGTTAGAATTTTGGTCAAGTGGCGAACTTTGCTGGATGGCACTTCAGGCTCGTTCCAATTCAAATGCCGAGTGCCCCCGACCAACATAAAATCATAATTAAGCAAGTTTTCGATCGTGGTGTTAAGCACCTCTTCGCCACTCTGCTTGTTTATAATCATTTATGCACGTTCAACCGCCTCTTTCGATTTAATCGACACACTCGTTAACGGGCGTTTCACTAATTGTCTGAACTCAAATTCAGCACGTTCATGGTTGAGGCTCTTAGTTGAGCCTCAAAATCAGCGAAGCAAAACGCAATCGTTCGGAATCTCTTGAACTTGAAAGTTTGTACAGAATGTTTGACAGAAATTGGAAACCCGCGCCCAAGATCTTCCTGGAAACTTAAATAAGGAATGATTCAATGACTTACCAGTCTGGAACGTTCTTTTAACCTTGCCTTCACCAATCGGTCAACATTCTTGCTGCTTGCAGGCACATTAAACGCAAATAATCAGGTTCAAGTGTCATATGTGACACTCATGTCAAAGTTTGCTCATGATAATGACAGCCAGCGTTGCCAGCTATTTTGGCAACATATTTAGTAGGCTACTTAAAAGCTCCATCTGGATTTATTTCGTGTAAACCGCCATTAATTTTTTATTCGAACGAATCCCAAACTGAGTCACTGTTTCGGTTTGATATAAAGTCATCTTCAGTTAATTGCCGAGGTTCGACAAGTTTTTCTGTGTAATAAGTGGCCAGGGTTTCGATTTTCAATCATCATCAGGCATTTTCCAGAATTTTTCAATTGGCGTCTGGTTTTTTTGATGGTTTTGTGCAAGCAAACCGTAACTTGAAAAGTGAGAAAGTCAATTTTTGGCAAATTTGTAGCTCAAAGTCTCTGCTACGAGTGAACAAAGTTTCGATTTTCAGTAATCTTCAGGCAATTTTTGAGAATTTTTTAAAATTGCGCTTGCTTTACGAGCTTGTTTTTGCAGGCCCGACTTTGATATTCAGTTATGCACAAACTAGCGAAGTGACGAGTGGCTTTTACAGGCATTTTGTCGGGCAAAGCATTTTCTATAAGCCTCCCGAGCTTAATTTTTTTGGATTTTGCAAATTAGCATGTGGGTTTCGGGTCGTAGTCGTAGTTTCACATTTCTTTGCTCAGGAACTTACAAAGTTAGGGAGTCAAATTTGCCTCATACTTTTAGAGCTGATTTTGCTCTATAAGTGGGGAATTTTTGGAAATTTTTCGAGAAAATTTGTTACTATTTTGCGCTTGTTTATACCGGCCGGAGTTTAACAGTTATTTCTTCAAAAACCTAAAAAACTATTCAACGAATTTTGTCAAAATTTTGTTTTATATACAGTTTCGATATTGAGTCATCCTCAGGCGATTTTCCAGATTTTTTGAAATTTGACTATAGAATTTTGTGGTTCCCTATGCAGCACTAAGTTTGCCATTTATTTTCTCAGAAACCAGTCAAGATAGAGGTTTAGATTGGGATGTATTTTGTAGACAAAGGTGCATTCTATTTGCGAAAAAAGTTTTGATTTTCACTCAGCGTCAGCCAATTTTTGAGAATTTTTTAAAAGTAATGAGAATTTGCGCTTGTTTATGCAGGCCGGAGTTCAATGGATATTTCTGGAGAAAGCAGGCAAACTGCAGAGTGCCTTTTACGAAGATTTCTGCACCATAGTCTGCTTTATAACGACAAATCCTTTCAAATTTTGAGTCATCATCAGGATATTTTCAAGATTTTTTGAAAATTTACGATGGAATTTTGTGGTCGCTTATGCCTAGGCCTAAGTTTGGCATTTATTTTCTGAAAAACCACTCAATTTGAAGATTCACTTTCGGGTGGGTTTTGTAAAGAAAAAGGCGTTCTACTTGTGAAAAGAGTTTCGATTTTGAGTCATCATCAGGCACTTTCAAGATTATTGCTAAAATTGACGATATAATTTTATGGTTTCCAATGCAGGCCTTAGTTTGTCATTTCTTTTTTCAGAAACCAGTCAAGCTGGAGTTTCACTTTTGGGTGCATTTAGTAGGGCGAAATATGTTCTATTTGCAAAAAAAATTTGGGTTTTTTGCAAAAAAGATCTGGCCATTTTTGGGATATTTTTAATGCAATAAAATTTTAACTTTTAAAAGTCTAACAGTTATTTCTTCACAAAGCAGACAAGCTACAGAAAGGCTTGGTTGCCCATGGTCTATTTTATGTGTAGTAAAACTTTCGATTTTGAGTCATCATCAGGATATTTTCAAGATTTTTTTAAGTTACGATAGAATTTTGTGGTTTCTCATGCAGGCCTAAGTTTGCCATTTATTTTCTCAGAAACCAGTGAACTTAAAGATGCACTTTTTGGTGCATTTTGTAGGGCAACGTGCGTTCTGTTTGTGAAAAACGTTTCGATTTTAAGTTAACGTCAGGGCATTTTTGACATTTTTTTAAGTTTAAGCAAGATAATTTCACACTTGCTTATGCAAGCCGGAGTTTAACAAGTATTACTTCAGAAAGCAGACAAGCTCCAGAAAAACTTTTGCTGAAAAATCGTTGCCCATGGTCTATTTTACGTGTAGTAAAACTTTCGATTTTCAGTCATCATCAGGATATTTTCAAGATTTTTTTAAGTTACGATAGAATTTTGTAGTTTCTGATGCAGGCGCAAGTTTACCATTTATTTTCTCAGAAACCAGTGAACTTAAAGATGCACTTTTTGGCGCATTTTGTAGGGCAACGTGCGTTCTATTTGTGAAAAACGTTTCGATTTTCAGTTAACGTCAGGGCATTTTTGACATTTTTTTAAGTTTAAGCAAGATAATTTCACACTTGCTTATGCAAGCCGGAGTTTAACAAGTATTACTTCAGAAAGCAGACACGCTACAGAGAAACGTTTGCTAAAAAATCGTTACCAATGGTCTATTTTATTTGTAGTAAAACTTTCCATTTTCAGTCATCATCAGGATATTTTCAAGATTTTTTTTAAGTTACGATAGAATTTTGTGGTTTCTTATGCAGGCGAAAGTTTGCCATCTATTTTCTCAGAAACCAGTGAACTTACAGATGCACTTTTTGGTGCATTTTGTAGGGCAACGTGCGTTCTGTTTGTGAAAAACGTTTCGATTTTAAGTTAAAATCAGGGCATTTTTGACATTTTTTTAAGTTAGCAAGAAAATTTCACACTTGCTTATGCAAGCCGGAGTTTCCCAAGTATCACTTCAGAAAGCAGACAAGCTACAGAGAAACTTTCGCTGAAAATACGTTGCCCATGGTCTATTTTATGTGTAGGAAAACTTTCGATTGTGAGTCATCATCAGGCGTTAAAGTTTTTAAAAAATTCTACAATGGAATTTTATGGTTCTCTATGCAAGGCTGAGTTTGCCATTTATGTTTTCAAAAACCAGTTCAAGTTGGAGATTCACTTTCGGGCGTGTTTTATAGGGCAAAATGGGTTCTATTTGCTCAAAAAGTTTCGAGTTTGAAGCAATTTTTGAGCAGTTTTTGAATGTGCTTTTATTTTTGCCGATTATGCCAGTGGCAGGAAACTTTAAAAATTTACATATTTACGAATGCTCAAAGTGGTTCAAAATAAGTGTGATTTTTGACGCCATTGAAGCCTTCGAAGCCCTTTTTCTTGGGTAACATTTATAGTCTTCTCTGGCTTGTTTCCTGATCTAAATAGAGTATTTCCATTAGCATATTTTTAATCAAGCTTAAACGTCCAATTCTGCCCAATTCTTCAAGTATTCCCTATTAGGAACTTCTAGATGGACGTCTTCAGATTTTTGATGTTCTGTTTGCCTCAAAACCCAACTTGCTTGAGATAAAATCTGCTTGAGTATGGAATTTTGGAAGGAGCATGATGAGCGATCGCCGCCCACTTTCCATACTCTATTAATTTCGTAGCGAAAAACAAGAAGCCAATAAATCACCGGGAAGCTCTAGTTTAATTCCGAATAAGCCCTTAGTTGGGTAAACAAGCAGTCGTTTTAGGGGCCGAGCCGGTTCATAAATCTTTCCCCTGAACACAATAAACGCCGAATACATATCTGTATAAAGGAAGCATGAAGAAAATGTTGCTGAAAGTCGGCGTCTGGCCAATACCCGCACCGACTCTCAATCAGTGATCCATCTTCGTCGATGGGGATATTTGAATATTGGCACAGCTTTGATTGGCCAACAGTATGTTAAACAAAGTACCCTGTCGACAACGTACGAGTTCAGCCAATAGTTTGCCGACGCCGAAAAATGCAATATCTCCCGGCAGCATGGCAACTTCTAAGAGCAGTCGAAATTTACATAAAACTAACATAATTTAGGAAGAAGAATGCTTTCAATATCCCTCAAGCCTTTCGTACATTTCATAAAGTAAAAATAATGGCGTCGGCGACCTGACGCGAATACACGATCGCGACTGTTTTATATTCAGTGCGGGCCCGTCATTCTGAAGATGATCAAAGTTAAGCAGAAATTTCACTGTTCTTAAGATGAGATTATCAACTCCGCACAGGTTGGCTATAATCCGCATTGTCAACACTCTGAGCAAATTTGATGAGTTTCCGTTATACGCGAACGAACCGCAGACGGAATACGATATGAGCGATCACATTCTCCCCATACACCTCTAATTAACCAGATATTTCCCCATTCGATTTGGGCTCTTCAGATTTGACGTGTTGCTGCACCCCGAAGACATTGGATGAACCAGAGTCAGCCTCTTCTTCCGGTCTCCCTTCGAATGAACGCGGGATCCAGGCGATAGTTTCCAGGCCTGTCACATCGCATAAACGAATCCAGGATCCTGGCAAATTAGCAAAGTGGTGCTTTGATAATTAACGTGGGTACAAACCTCCTCATCCAGACAGGACTGATTTGCATAATAATAATACGACGCAACGAATCTGCTAACCATATGGTGATGCATGTGGATACGAGGATTGATCAATATAGAAATAAACAAACCGGATTATTTCCGGGTTTTGCGGTTTTATTAAACATGAAGGGCAACATCATTATTTCACCGTTTCTTCTCGTTAATTTTGCGCGAGGGAGAAACAAACGGCCAGAACAGAAATCCACCAATTTCGTACTGGGAGAATGCCGGATAATGAGCCGGGGTCTCGGCCTGAGAAAATAAGGTGAATTTTTGGCGTGTATTCGCCGGAACCGGCGTAATGAATCTTTATCACCTCGGCAAACCGTATCCTTTTCCCCTTCGCGGCTGAAATTGCTTTTCGGGAAGATTTGTGCACGCAGCACAAAACAAAGCCAGCTGTAATTTAAGAAAATTGGAGCCGAATCACCATGGGGCGTGGTCCAAATCGACCCAGTTAACAGCTACCTAAACAGTTGCCACTAATGTCATTTCTATGCACTTTTCCCCGATTTATTGGCCAATAAATGAGCACTTGGATCTTGTTCTCACAATAAACTTGGCTTCGCAAGAAGAGAACCCCATTGAGGGCTGCTCAAACCAAAGAAAGTTGGCCTTAGAGTGGGAAATCTAGAGGATTCATTATTTTCAAATTCAACAGTTTGTGGGGTCTCCGGTCAAAAGAACTAAACGCTGAAATCTGTGTCCTCAATATAGAAAACGCTTGCGAATCGAAGCGAAATTTTCCGAGTGCAAAGCTGATTTTTACCAGTTAAATCTTATCCCAAATTTCTAGCCTTTAAGAGATAGAAGCCAACATGAGTTTAAAATAGCCTAAATCTTCGCAACAGTAGAAAATATCTGTTAAGGCGAGAGAAATCATTTTTTCCCAAAAGATGAACATAAAACTTGTAACCCTTAAGGAGCTGGACCCAAAATTTGCAGAAGAAGAAACTTCTGTCTCGCTCGCTGGACACTTAATAGAAAAAGAACGACAGTTACTGCGTCACTGCCAAAGAGCTTGGAACAGACCACACATCCAAGCTAGCTTTGGAGCAACGTGTACTTTTTGCTATGGACTTGGTCGACAATTTTTTGTTTATGGTCGATAATTCCATGCGCCATCGAGTTCTGATCCTGAATTGTCGTTCACCGTTTATTGTGGCCGGCGCGTATTGCTGATTTGAACCTGATTGAACATGTTTGGGATCAGATGAGCAGATCAGAGTTGGAAGACGCACTTTTAAAGAACGGCACAAAATCACAAAGTTTTTTTGGCTTTTTGCTTCTCCTAAATTTGTACCAACAATCTGATAAACTGGCGATCATTTTTTTAATTTTGTAATCAATTTGAAACAAAATGTTTTGAATTGAGAAGGACTCACTAGTATAACTCATCCTGAGGACATTTTCCATCATCCTGTAGTATCAGTACAAAAGAACTTTTTTTAAAGAAGATTTTGGTTTGTCTTCTGTGCATTTGCTTCATGGTTCCAGGAGTCCTTCAAGGAAACTTTCTTCTATATCTTCTGTGAAACTCTTCCAGTCATTAAAAGCTTGCAAGTGGAACATTGGCATGTTGTGCCCGATCGCCATCTCTTGACTCTTCCGTTTCCTGGCCAGCAGAGCTTCCATAGAGCAAATTGTATAATCATCCCGTCAAGTTCCGCATCAGAGACGAATATTCTTGAAGCTGTCTTCTATATCTTATGTGAAACTCTTCCAGTCATTAAAAACTTGCCAGTGGAACATTGGCATGTTGTGCCCGATCGCCATCTCTTGACCTCTTCCGTTTCCTGGCCAGCAAAGCTTCCATAGAGCAAATTGTATAATCATCCCGTCAAGTTCCGCATCAGAGATGAATATTCTTCAAACTTTCTTCTATATACTATGTGAAACTCTTCCAGTCATTAAAAGCTTGCAAGTGGAACATTGGCATGTTGTGCCCGATCGCCATCTCTTGACTCTTCCGTTTCCTGGCCAGCAGAACTTCCATAGAGCAAATTGTATAATCATCCCGTCAAGTTCCGCATCAGAGATGAATATTCTTGAAACTTTCTTCTGTATCTTCTGTGAAACTCTTCCAGTCATTAAAAGCTTGCAAGTGGAACATTGGCATGTTGTTCCCTATCGCCATCTCTTGACTCCTCCGCTTCCTGACCAGCAGAACTTCCATAGAGCAAATTGTATAATCATCCCGTCAAGTTCCGCATCAGAGATGAATATTCTTGAAACTTTCTTCTGTATCTTCTGTGAAACTCTTCCAGTCATTAAAAGCTTGCAACTGGAACATTGAGATGTTGTTCCCGATCGCCATCTCTTGACTCTTCCGTTTCCTGGCCAGCAGAGCTTCCATAGAGCAAATTGCATAATCATCCCGTCAAGTTCCGCATCAGAGATGAATATTCTTGAAACTTTCTTCTATATCTTCTGTGAAACTCTTCCAGTCATTAAAAGCTTGCAAGTGGAACATTGGCAAGTTGTGTCCGATCTCCATCTCTTGACTCTTCCGTTTCCTGGCCAGCAAAGCTTCCATAGAGCAAATTGTATAATCATCCCGTCAAGTTCCGCATCAGATATGAATATTCTTGAAGCTGTCTTCTATATCTTATGTGAAACTCTTCCAGTCATTAAAAACTTGCAAGTGGAACATTGGCTTGTTGTGCCCGATCGCCATCTTTTGACTCCTTCGTTTCCTGGCCAGCAGAGCTTCCATAGAACAAATTGTATAATCATCCCGTCAAGTTCCGCATCAGAGATGAATGTTCTTTAAACTTTCTTCTGTATCTTCTGTGAAACTCTTCCAGTTATTAAAAGCTTGCAAGTGGAACATTGGAATGTTGTGCCCGATCTCCATCTCTTGACTCTTCCGTTTCCTGGCCAGCAGAGCTTCCATTGAGCAAATTGTATAATCATCCGTCAAGTTCCGCATCAGAGATGAATATTCTTGAAACTTTCTTCTATATCTTCTGTGAAACTCTTCCAGTCATTAAAAGCTTGCAAGTGGAACATTGGCATGTTGATCCCTATCGCCATCTCTTGACTCCTCCGTTTCCTGGCCAGCAGAACTTCCATAGAGCAAATTGTATAATCATCCCGTCAAGTTCCGCATCAGAGATGAATATTCTTGAAACTTTCTTCTGTATCTTCTGTGAAACTCTTCCAGTCATTAAAAACTTGCAAGTGGAACATTGGCATGTTGTGCCCGATCGCCATCTCTTGACGCTTCCGTTTCCTGGCCAGCAGAGCTTCCATAGAGCAAATTGTATAATCATCCCGTCAAGTTCCGCATCAGAGATGAATATTCTTGAAACTTTCTTCTATATCTTCTGTGAAACTCTTCCAGTCATTAAAAGCTTGCAAGTGGAACATTGGCAAGTTGTGCCCGATCTCCATATCTTGACTCGTCCGTTTCCTGGCCAGCAAAGCTTCCATAGAGCAAATTGTATAATCATCCCGTCAAGTTCCGCATCAGAGATGAATATTCTTGAAACTTTCTTCTGTATCTTCTGTGAAACTCTTCCAGTCATTAAAAGCTTGCAAGTGGAACATTGGCATGTTGTGCCCGATCGCCATCTCTTGACTCTGCCGTTTCCTGGCCAGCAAAGCTTCCATAGAACAAATTGTATAATCATCCCGTCAAGTTCCGCATCAGAGATGAATATTCTTGAAACTTTCTTCTGTATCTTCTGTGAAACCTCTTCCAGTCATTAAAAGCTTGCAAGTGGAACATTGTCATGTTGTGCCCGATCTACATCTCTGGACTCTTCCGTTTCCTGGCCAGCAAGCTTCCATAGAGCAAATTGTATAATCATCCCGTCAAGTTCCGCATCAGAGATGAATATTCTTTAAACTTTCTTCTGTATCTTCTGTGAAACTCTTCCAGTCATTAAAAGCTTGCAAGTGGAACATTGTCATGTTGTGCCCGATCTACATCTCTGGACTCTTCCGTTTCCTGGCCAGCAAAGCTTCCATAGAGCAAATTGTATAATCATCCCGTCAGTTTCCGCATCAGAGATGAATATTCTTAAACTTTCTTCTGTATCTTCTGTGAAACTCTTCCAGTCATTAAAAGCTTGCAAGTGGAACATTGTCATGTTGTGCCCGATCTCCATCTCTTGACTCTTCCGTTTCCCTGGCCAGCAGAGCTTCCATTGAGCAAATTGTATAATCATCCCGTCAAGTTCCGCATCAGAGATGAATGTTCTTTAAACTTTCTTCTGTATCTTCTGTGAAACTCTTCCAGTCATTAAAAGCTTGCAAGTGGAACATTGGCATGTTGATCCCTATCGCCATCTCTTGACTCCTCCGTTTCCTGGCCAGCAGAACTTCGATAGAGCAAATTGTATAATCATCCCGTCAAGTTCCTCATCAGAGATGAATATTCTTGAAACTTTCTTCTATATCTTCTGTGAAACTCTTCCAGTCATTAAAAGCTTGGAAGTGGAACATTGGCATGTTGTTCCCGATCGCCATCTCTTGACTCTTCCGTTTCCTGACCAGCAAAGCTTCCATAGAACAAATTGTATAATCATCCCGTCAAGTTCCGCATCAGAGATGAATGTTCTTTAAACTTTCTTCTGTATCTTCTGTGAAACTCTTCCAGTCATTAAAGCTTGCAAGTGGAACATTGGCATGTTGATCCCTATCGCCATCTCTTGACTCCTCCGTTTCCTGGCCAGCAGAACTTCCATAGAGCAAATTGTATAATCATCCCGTCAAGTTCCGCATCAGAGGTGAATATTCTTGAAACTTTCTTCTATATCTTCTGTGAAACTCTTTCAGTCATTAAAAGCTTGCAAGTGGAACATTGGCTTGTTGTGCCCGATCGCCATCTCTTGACTCTTCCGTTGCCTGGCCAGCAGAGCTTCCATAGAGCAAATTGTATAATCATCCCGTCAAGTTCCGCATCAGAGATGAATATTCTTGAAACTTTCTTCTATATCTTCTGTGAAACTCTTCCAGTCATTAAAAGCTTGCAAGTGGAACATTGGCATGTTGTGCCCGATCGCCATCTCTTGACTCTTCCGTTTCCTGGCCAGCAGAGCTTCCATAGAGCAAATTGTATAATCATCCCGTCAAGTTCCGCATCAGAGATGAATATTCTTGAAACTTTCTTCTATATCTTCTGTGAAACTCTTCCAGTCATTAAAATCTTGCAAGTGGAACATTGGCAAGTTGTGCCCGATCTCCATCTCTTGACTCTTCCGTTTGCTGGCCAGCAGAGCTTCCATAGAGCAAATTGTATAATCATCCCGTCAAGTTCCGCATCAGAGATGAATATTCTTTAAACTTTCTTCTGTATCTTCTGTGAAACTCTTCCAGTCATTAAAAGCTTGCAAGTGGAACATTGGCATGTTGTGCCCGATCGTCATCTCTTGACTCTTCCGTTTGCTGGCCAGCAGAGCTTCCATAGAGCAAATTGTATAATCATCCCGTCAAGTTCCGCATCAGAGATGAATATTCTTGAAACTTTCTTCTATATCTTCTGTGAAACTCTTCCAGTCATTAAAATCTTGCAAGTGGAACATTGGCTTGTTGTGCCCGATCGCCATCTCTTGACTCTTCCCGTTGCCTGGCCAGCAGAGCTTCCATAGAGCAAATTGTATAATCATCCCGTCAGTTCCGCATCAGAGATGAATATTCTTGAAACTTTCTTCTATATCTTCTGTGAACTCTTCCAGTCATTAAAAGCTTGCAAGTGGAACATGGCATGTTGTGCCCGATCGCCATCTCTTGACTCTTCCGTTTCCTGGCCAGCAGAGCTTCCATAGAGCAAATTGTATAATCATCCCGTCAAGTTCCGCATCAGAGATGAATATTCTTGAAACTTTCTTCTGTATCTTCTGTGAAAACTCTTCCAGTCATTAAAACTTGCAAGTGGAACATTGGCTATGTTGTGCCGATCTCGCCATCTTTTGACTCTTCCGTTTCCTGGCCAGCAGAGCTTCCATGCAATTGTAATCATCTCCGTCAAGTTCATAAGAGATTGAGTTGTGCCGATCGCATCATGCCTATTGCACTCATTATACAAATACTTTGGCCCGGGGGTTCCAAAGGTCCATGAGCAATGTATAATATCCCGTCAAGTCCGAAAGAGAGAATATCATGGCTTTTTGCACTCATTATACAAATACTTTGGGGGGGTCAAGATTAATAAGGAAAAATATGGCGCGGCGCACGTGGGGGGCTCAAGACCGAAAGTTCAGAAGTTTCTAATGGCTTTGATGACACCTTTACGCCATCTCGGCGGCTTTTAGAAGAGCCCTTTGAGACATTTCATAAAAGTTTTTTTGTGGGGAACAGGATTTGCGGGTATTAATAGTAGATCGAAAAGAGGGTGTTTGAATGTTAATAGGGCTGTCCAGAGGGGCGCCATTCCAGTGACCTCATTTTTTCGCTGTGCTCTCGCTGCTGTATAAATGCCGGCCCTTATCTCCAGGGCGGGCATAAAATAAATTTAATTTTTAACAATCTGCTGCTTAGCCGTTAAAGTCGTTTAGATACGCTATATCAAAAATGTAATTTCCTGTTTCTAGGAGAAATATTTTTGAAGTGGCGCTTTGAAAAGCCATAACACGGTTACACGGATAAGGTACGTTGGCGGTCTCAAAAACGGGGCCATATCTACAATAATGCATCGTCAGAATTTTCGCCACGACTCAGCTACACAGTCATTTTTCAAAGGCGAGTGCCCATGCAACCGTATAATGCGACTTGATTTCCAAAGAGGAACAAATTCTCTTGCTTTTCATTGAAAAACTTTATGGTTTTGCTGCTTGAGTGAGGCACACTGGGCGTAGGAAGAAACCACGACGTTGTGGACAAACAGCAGATTTGTGACCACCGGCTTGTGAGAGTAAAAATATGCATAAGTACTCGGCTCGAAAGGAAAAAGAAGGTCCAGACAAAACCGTCAGCGACCCTACTTGAACTCCAACACAAGAGAGGTAAATGCCACTCCCACAGCACGAAAACTCCAACCTGTAGAGACGTTGAAAGATCTGGATCTTAAGATTCTATCCGAAAAAATAACCACGAGCATCCAAACCTCAGTGAAACGAGTATGCGCACTACAAAAAGGCAGGCCATCAAAGCTTAGGGGAACCACAATAAATCTCCAAAAGACTCGAAGAGAGATGGGTAGAAATTCACCAGACTACCGAGTCATTGACCAACAGGTGAAGAGAGAGATAGGGAGTGATCTAAGAAACCACAAACCCATATCATACAGCAAGCAATTGAAGACAACCTTAACATGAAGAAATTGAGATCGAGTATGACAAGAGGGAAACAGACCATACGAAAAATGAGAAATGACCAAGGAACAGTAGGGTATGAAGAGCAGGAGATCGTGATTATCATGCAAAGCTTCTACCGAAAGCTCTACTTACAGGAAATGCCAGACACAAGTTACCAGAGAGAGATCGATACATCCGAACTAGAAGAGGCACTGAGATCTATGAAAAACCGCAAAGCTCCAGGAGACCGACATTACCACAAATGCTGAAAGAAGGAGGAGGAACACTGGAAAAATCAATCCTCATCCCGCTCAATAAGTGTCTGGAGGAGGGTCGCATCTCGGAATCATGGAGAAACTCCGAGGTCAAAATCCTATTTAAGAAAGGTGACTGTAGCAACATCGAAAATTACAGACTCCTACCTTCTACCAACCCATAGAACAAGCGGGATTCAGAAAAGGCTATAGCACCACCGACTATATCTAGACTGTACGGACACTGATGGAGAAATGAAGGGATACAATGTCCCTCTTCACCTTGAGTTCATCGACTATCAAAAGGCATTTGACTCGGTAGAAGAATGGGCAGTACTAAATGAATTGGATAAGGCTAGGGTCGACTCAACTGCTACGCGAATGCCACTTTTCACGTGAAGATAACAGAAGACCTCAACACAGAAAAAGCTCCCATAAACAGAGGAGTTAGACAAGGAGGCTCAATATCCCCAAAACTTTTGACCTTGGCTTTGGGAGTTAAAAGGCCTTAACATTGACGGGGGTACGTGGGCCATCTACGTTTTGCAGACAACATTGTCCTGTTTTGCAGTGATCATGAGGAGCTCACCAACGCGTCAAAGGAGCTAAAACAAGCATCACAAGCAGTGGGGCTTCAGATGAACTTAGGTCAGGGTCAGGAACCAAGATCATGAGTCCTTATACCACCTAGATTATCCGAGACAACACTAATATTGAAACAGTGGATGAATACGTGTACCTAGGCAATAAAATAAAGTTAGGGAGTGAAAACCAAACGATGGAGATTGCAAGAAGGGTGCGCCTCACCTGGGCAAAGTATGGTAACCTCTCTCACATCCTAAGAAATCCTAGACCTCCAATTGATCTAAAGAGGAAGGTGTTCGAAAGTTGCATTCTACCGGTCATGACGGATGGCCTAATGGAAGTGCCAATCGCCTGAGAGTGTGTCAGAGAGTCATCGAACGTTCAATGCTGGGTATTAGCCTTAGGGACAGAATAAGGAGCGATGATATTAGGAGAAGGACGGGAGTCTCAGACGTTATGGAAACGGTGGCAAGGATTAAGTGGAGATGGGCTGGACATGTGGTGGACATGGGACGATGTCAAGTGGACCTAGGTCATCCTCCAATGAAGAGCTAGGGAAACAAAAAGAAGTGTTGGGGGACCCCAGACGAGGTGGAGGAACGACACCCAGAGACATTCCGAGAAAAACTGGATCCAGACCGCCCAAGATCTACAGTGGAGATAATTGGAAGATGCCTACGTTCAGGAGTGGACGAAGAGGAGCTAATAGGAAGAAGAAGAGTGGATACTTGGCTCTAATGGCTTGCAGCTTATTGGGTTCAGAGTTAGGTAGCCTTTAGCTCATCGTATTTTTTTCCAGAGTCGAAAAAAATAATCAGATTAATTTTTGGGATGACTCCAACATCTGGCCGATTTTAAACAAGTTTTTCATTGTTAAGCCCTGAAACACATACCGGGCCCGATGTCAATTTTTGCCTCTTTTTAATTAAACTGGCTGGTGCTAATCGAAAATCCATGTCAATCGGATTTACGTGCGAACTTTTACCGGCGACTTTGTTCGACAAGTTCGTCGCTGACGAGAAAAACGGCCGTTAGTCGTCGTTATTATCCAATCGGGATGAATTAATCAACGGCAATTCTCCCAGTGAATTTTTCTCTTGCGTGCATACGCCATAGGAAAGATGGACACCAATTGCAGCTAAAATACGGGCATGAACCCACCAGAAATTTTCGACTTTTTCCGTTCTTTACAGCCGGGCTGATGTGAAGGGTCCCATGGTTAGAAGCTTGTATTTTTAACAATTTTACCAGCTTAAAAAATTGCATTTAAATATTTTCAATTCGATCGCCTTTTGCTTGGACAATATTCTTGAGGGAGGTGATGAACGCGTCGCGCCCTGCACTCAAGTGCCTGTGGTATTGGTGCCATTCCATTCTTCTTTTGCCTTTTTGCCAAACTTTCTTGTTTTTTTGAGCCAAAATTTGCCTTTTCAAAATACCCTAGGAAGAGAAATCCATCGGCTTCGCATCCGGAGAATTTGCCATCCATTTTGTCAAAGAAATGAAGCCCGGGACGATGCTTCTTAACCATTCTTCCTGAGTGAGCAATGGGCTGAGTCTTTTTGGAATGTCCAGCGCTTAAGACCGCAATGTTTGTTTGCCCAGGGCTTCAATACACCTTGTAAAGCTTTTCTAGGATAAATTGCCTCATTATCTTCGCCTCCACGATCCAAAAACACCAGCGGAGAGAGTCCATCGGCAGTCACTGCGTCCCATACCCACCAATACGTTGGTGCTTGCTTGCTGGCGACCGTTCGAAGGTGCATATTTTCGCTTCAGCTCTCCTTTAAGTTAACACAGTCATTTTGGCTGTTAAACCTTTGCTCTCCTTTGAATATTGACTCGTCAGAAAAGACAATGTTCCAGTAACTGGCCACTGGCGTGCAGGCAAAGTAGCTCCTTCGCTTTTTTGCTCCTCTCCCACGCGGATTGTTGCAGTCCTTTTCGGACCCTCCTCATAGCCTTTTGCAATACTGCCAGTACCATTGGGTCGAGTTACAGTCCCATACACAAACTTGCTTCTCACTTGAAGATGTTTGAGCTGATTCGCCTTCTTCTGAGACGTGCCCAGAGCCTTGCTAATTCGCTCCTCAAAGCGGGGCTCCGGCCTGTAATTCTTGAAGGGTAACAGATCGCGTTCGGACATTTGCGATTTTCGCCGGGGTCGCTGAAATATATGGTCGCCATTTACCGAACGAAGCACATCTACAAATAAAAATGTTATTCTCGAAGGTGCAGTAAATTACCATAAAAGGACTTTTCGATACGCGTGGGCCGTGTGCGATTTTAACGACCGACACTGATGAGGAGGAAAGTTTTTTTCAGTATTTTTCTTTCGGAAATGAAATCTACACGTCAAACTACACTGTACAGCCGCGCGGGTCTTTGGGGAGCAGAACCCTCTGGCCTGTTATTTATCCAGATCCAACTTCCATCTAATTTATTGTGTGTTGCGGTTTTGGGGCCTCGGACCTCGGCCCCTTTTGCGAATCACTCCAGTGCATTCCAACAATCAGGCAGAACAACTCTGGATTTTAAAGGTCGATTTCTTCGTCGAAACCTTCCGTCCATCCATCCATCGGTTCTAATTTCCGATCGAAGTGCATCGCATTGTTTTCCTTTCCGTTCCGCTCCATTAGATGGAATATTTTACGGGATAAAACCACTTAGATAATTAGCGGTGCGGCGCGGTTAGCACTCCAATCCAGCTACAAAGCTAATCAGGAACTAATAGGTAATCGGAAAATTGAATTAAGCAGCACTGCTGGAAAAGGGTTTTCCAGGAAAACTGCGTTTGGCTCATTCGCCCACATGTCATTGGTGGGCCGAAGAAACTAAATAATTTCCTCGACTCACTATTAGTGAGACACTCTGGAAATGTCCATTAAGCCAGTTGTGCCATACGCATTTAAGATGATAGTTCTTCCCGGGGTTAATCGGTTTAGTTTTATTGGGTTTTAGCGGCAGCGATACGAAATGGGGAAATAAAAGTCCGGGTTGATTAGCTGAGGGCTTGCTAATGTGCTGAGAGTTTCAAAAATTAACTTTATTGACTTCTTATGAACTTTTCTAGCTGATGCAGACTTTCGATATGAGTTAGTTAGTGGAACTCACTGTGTTTATTGCTATTTCTTAGTGCCGGAGTATAAAATATGTGATTCTTGATGTGCGTAAAGATTAGAGTGCTGTTTAAGGTTGAGGAACCACAATGGGACGCACGAAGGAAATAATTGAACGACAACAGTCGACTTGTTGCACGCTCTGTATGGTTGAGGCGTTTACACACTTACAAAACCTTTTATTTGGATATTTTGCCTCAAATTTAGGGGCTGGAAAGACATCATTCACTCACCCATTTTATTATTATTCGAAAATGAGTCCCTTTTTGCATGAGAAACGAATCCCACGTCAAACCTTAATGTGAAAGGAAGCAATTTAATTTCATTCCTCAAATAGGATGAGGAAAGGCGAAGAGGATGAATAAAGGGAAGAAAATTTTATAATAAAGACCGGAAGATTTTTGCGCAGATCGACAATTTCTATTCCGAAAGTGAGAGTTACAATGCGACAAGTTTATGTTCAAAAATTCCAAACTCCGAACCTGAAACAAGTAACGACTTGTAGTTTTCACAACACTCAAAACATATTTCAGTCTAAGAGAGCTGAAAACTGCATTCAAATGTCTTTTGATCCTAATTTATTATGACCTGGCAAACTTGGCTCCAAAACTGGGCTCTTTGATTGGACAATTTTATTTGAAAAAATCAGAACATCCAAACTAGCGCAAGTAGGAACTTGCAATTTTCTCAGTTTATAAAACACGTTTCATTATAAGTGAACTGGAAATTTCAATAATTTCTCTGCTGATTTTGATTTTTTAACGCCTTGGAAATTTCTGCTCCAAAAGTGAGCGTTTCAAAAGAGCAATCTACTTTTACAAATCCGAACTTCCAAACAAGAACAAGTAGAAACATGAAATTTTCACAGTTTATAACAGACAGAAATTTTAGTCAATCAGAGTCCAGATTTTAACAAAATCCCTGTATAATTTGATTTTTTACGGCTTGAAAATCTTGGCCTCCAAAAGTGAACGTTACAAAGCGACAATCTTATCTTCAAAAATTCTAAACTCCTGAATGAAAACAAGTAGCAACTTGAAATTTCACTATCCATAGAAGATATTTCCGTCTAAAACACGCAAAAATGTGAATGAAATCGCATTAGACGTTGATTTTTAGCAGATCGAGAATTTTTGTTCCAAAAGTGAGAGTTTCAATGCGACAAGTTTATCTTCAAAAATTCCAAACTCCGAAAATGAAACAAGTAACGACTTGTAGTTTTCACAACTCTTAGAACATATTTCAGTCTACGAGAGCTGAAAACTGCATTGAAATGTCTTTTGATCCTAATTAATTATGGCCTGGCAAACTTGGCTCCAAAACTGGGCGCTTTTATTGGACAATTTTATTTGAAAAAATCAGAACTTCCAAACTAGCGCAAGTAGGAACTTGCAACTTTATCAATTCATAGCACACGTTTCATTGTAAGCCAGCTGGAAATTAAAAAATAATTCTAATGATTTTGAGTTTTTCACGGCTTGCCAATTTCTGCTCCAAAAGTGAGCGTTTCAGAAGGACAATCTACTTCTTGCCATATCCGAACTTCTAAACAAGAACAAGTAGAAACATGAAATTTTCACAGTTTATAACAGACAGAAACTCTAGTCAATGACACTTCAGATTTTTAACAAAATCCGCGTTCATTTTGATTTTTTACGGCTTGCGACGATCGTCTCTTTAAAAATTGCAAACTTGCGGACGGAAACAAGTTGCCACTTGCAACTTCACGATCCGCAGAAGATATTTGCGTCTAAAACATGCAACAATATGAATGAAATCCCATTAGAAGTTGATTTTTGCGCAGATCGACAATTTCTGTTCCAAAAGTGAGACTTTCAATGTGACAAGTTTATCTTCAAAAATTCCAAACTCCGAAACTGGAACAAGTAACGACTTGCAGTTTTCACAACTCTTACAGCATATTTCAGTCTACGAGAGCTGAAAACTGCATCAAAATTTGTTTCGATCCTGATTTATTATGACCTGGCAAACTTGGCTTCAAAACAGAACGGCCAAACTGGTGCAGGTAGGAACTTGCAATTATCTCACTTTATAAAACACGTTTCATTATACGTCTGCTGAAAATTTCAATAGTTTCTCTATTGATTTTGATTTTTTCCCGGCTTGGCAATTTTGTGCTCCAAAAGTGAGCGTTTCTAAAGGACAATCTACTTTTACAAATCCGAACTTCCAAACAAGAACAAGTAGAAACATGAAATTTTCACAGTTTATAACAGACAGAAATTCTAGTAAATGACACTCCAGATTTTTAATAAAATCCCTGTTTATTTTGATTTTTTAACGGCTTAAGAATCTTGGCCTCCAAAAGTGAGCGCTTCAAATCGACAATCGTCTCTTCAAAAATTCCAAACAAGCGAACGAAAACAAGTTGCGTCTTGAAATTTTTATGAGGTTAGGACATAGTCCAGCGAAAAAAGCTGATTATTTCAATAAAATCCCCACCTGAGCTTGAATTTTGCGCGAAATGACAATCTCTCTTCCAAAAGTGACGGGTCCAAGCCACAAGCTTATCTTTAAAAATTACAAACTTGCGAACGAAAACAAGTTGTGACTTGCAATTTTAGGGACGATTAGGACATAGTCCAGTGTAAAATTGCTGATTGTTTCAATTAAATCCGCAACTTAGTTTCAATTTTGCGCGAAATGAAAATCTCTGTTCCAAAAGTGACGGGTCTAAGACACAATCTTATCTTTAAAAATTCCAAACTTGCGAACGAAAACAAGTTGCGACTTGCAATTTTCGAGGACGATTAGGACATAGTCAGTGTAAAACACCTGATTGTTTCAATAAAATCCCCAACTAAGTTTGAATGTTGCGCGAAATGAAAATCTCTGTTCCAAAAGTGACGGGTCTAAGACACAATCTTATCTTTAAAAATTCCAAACTTGCGAACGAAAACAAGTTGCGACTTGCAATTTCGAGGACGATTAGGACATAGTCCAGTGTAAAACACCTGATTGTTTCAATAAAATCCCCAACTAAGTTTGAATGTTGCGCGAAATGAAAATCTCTGTTCCAAAAGTGACGGGTCTAAGACACAATCTTATCTTTAAAAATTCCTAACTTGCGAACGAAAACAAGTTGCGACTTGCAATTTTGAGGACGATTAGGACATAGTCCAGTGTAAAACAGCTGATTGTTTCAATAAAATCCCCAACTAAGTTTGAATTTTGCGCGAAATGAAAATCTCTGTTCCAAAAGTGACGGGTCTAAGACACAATCTTATCTTTAAAAATTCCAAACTTGCGAACGAAAACAAGTTGCGACTTGCAATTTTGAGCACGATTAGGACATAGTCCAGTGTAAAACAGCTGATTGTTTCAATAAAATCCCCAACTAAGTTTGAATGTTGCGCGAACTGACAATCTCTGTTCCAAAAGTGAGCGGTTCCAAGCCACAATGTTATTTTCAAAAATTCTAAACGTCCAATCTAAAACAAGTAGCGACTTGCAATTTTTACAGTGTAAATCCCTGATGCTCTAGGACAACCGTATACCCAAAGAATTTCCTTTTGGTGGTAAAGAAAACGAGATACCTAAGAAGACGTGAAAAGTGCTGGCAACGAGTAGACGTGTTCAATAACTTGGACATTTCAATGGGAAAGTCGTATAATAACAATTGAATTCGAACGTATCCCGAAGTGTATTTTATGCAAAGAGCGGGACATAAATTCCAGCCATAAGTTCACTTTGCCATATTTTACAACGAATCAAGTTGTTACATTTTATATGGGTGTATGGGAGCAGCCCCCGCATGACATGGCATCTAGGAACGTTTTATTACTTTATAAGGCCGGCAAAAAATGTGCGGATTCGGGGTGGAATTGCGTTAATTTACAAGAACTAAAACGGATAATAAATCACTCGGGGGAAAAGCGAAACAGAATTTTCAAAATGGAACCGCGGAAAGTCACAAGAAAGTTTCGCGGCAATTAATTCAACAGCGCCGATTATAAATCAACGCAGTGCTTCGCTTTTTCGATTTAATTAATATTTGAATGCCCGCGGTGGTGCAATAAGTCATAAATAAATCAAAAACACTCTCTTAGAGCGCGCAGCCAGCTCTAATGAAACTGCGTTTAAAGTCGAAAAATTTGCCAATGACGTGACAGTCGAGAGACAGAAGAAACAGCTCTTAGAGCGGACTTCCTCCCTTACATAAATCCATCCTAACGGGGCTTTCAGGGCGCAAATCCACCCAGTCATGTTGGCCAATATCCCGAAACATATTTGCCAACTGGCCTGCAGCCAAGATCATCATCATGCCTCTGCCTCTCAATTACATTCAAAATGTGTCTTTGAGCGCCCTAATGGCTTTTATGGACCTCGTTCCCTTTTCATTTGAATATCTATCCACTGATATATTGCAATGGGCTTTCAAGGACTCGATATCTTCTCATTACCAGAGGGCAAGCACTGTTGAAACCCAACGGGTAAACCGTAAAAGTATCGGAAGATCCGGGACCAATTTCTAATTTTTTTTGTTGAAGATGGCAACAAGACCAATCTCATAATGCAGTTTGATCAGTTTCAGTCGATGTTCGATGAGAATTTAAATTAAAAATTGACTAGGGCTTTTTTTCCTCTTTTGCACAACAAAAATTGAGCGGCATGGAGATTGGCTGGGGAAATGAAATAATTGCATGGGGAGTTTGGCGTGTCTCTGGCATTTTCCTGCCGCACGATGATAATTCCGTTGCTCAAGATTATGGAAAAGGATTAGACTCAGATCAGGGGTGACTGAGGGTGATTGTCCGCCAACACGTTTGCCCCCGGTTGCTACAGGTGCCTGGCTCCGGTTTCCCGAAGAATTCTCCAACTTCCGGATGTATGAAAACCGCCAACAAAGTAAACAGTCCGAGGAATAGGGCCTGGAAGCCGGGGGGAATAATTTCGGCTTTAATAGAATTTGCAGAAACAGTTAACATAAGTCTCGAAAGTTTAGGGCGAACTATTCCCGTTTTCGAATTGCGGAAATATTTTCCACCTTCTACCTCTACATTAGCGCCAGTTTACCGGTTCCGGGATAAAACTTTCCGAGTTATTTTGGCGACAATTTGCTCGTCGGCTGAAACGTGCGAAACTTTACTGGCAAATTTATGGCGATTTTGACTTGGTTGGCTGCCCAGTGGTTTAATGGCTGATTTAGTTCGCCACTGGATTTGCGACACGTCCGTGTTTTGTCTTCTAATGTGAGGACGAGAAAAACACAATTTGTAAAGAAGCAGGCGTTTGTGCGAAAATAATGAACGGCAGCGGAAGATGGAAGAAGAAGGAAGACAGCAGAAGAGGCATTTTGATGCAATTTTTGGGTCTTAAGCTTCAGGTAAATCGAGTTAACTGGATACAATTCAGGCATGCAGCTGACCTGGTTTTGGAGACGCAAATATGTCCTTTTATTGCTCAAAGTTTCGAATTTTAGGCATCCTCAGGGTTTTCGCCGTGGACCGGGTTCTGATAATAGCCCAAGCAACAAGCCTCGGGCGCGACGGCATAGCCGGGGACATATGGTGTGTCCTCATCACGCTGGACGTCCGCAACGCCTTCAATAGCGCCCCGTGGGAACGGTGGGGCATCTCAGGTGCCAACAGGCACTGCGGATGACTGCGGACATCCCCTAGGGCTCCGCACTCGGCCCCCTCCTATGGAATGTGCTATACTACCCGGTACTGCGGCTGAAAAATTAAGGTTCGCGGATGACCTTGCACTCCTGGTACCTACAAAGACCAGACAAGAGCTAGTAGATAAAACTGATAATGCGCTGGCCTCCATCAGTTCACGGTTGCGGCACAACAGACTTTCCTTAGCAGCGGAGAAGGCAGAGGCCGTAGGTTTATCGGGTAAGAGGAGGAGAGACCCCACGCTTGTGAGACCCCCGGATACGGTAAACTATCTGGACCGCAGGCTAGGGCGCCACATCCAGGAAGCCACTCAGAGGGCGACGAGAAGAATCGGGGACCTGTGCAGGCTGTAGCCTACCTCGGAGTCCACTAAGAGGCGGGTTTTATATACGGTTGTGGAGTCGAAGGTTCTGTATGCGGCTCCAGTGTGGCAGGGCTGGGCGACAACGGAGGGCTGAGGAGACTCAAGGTCGCGTCTGGATACAGGAGTGTCGGGAGAGGCGGTGCAGGTCATCACGGGGTTCGCCACTGGACCTCCTAGTGGAGGAGCGTAGGCGGCTACATGAAGACGGAAACGGGCACCTGAGCTCGGCCAGGAGGGCCGCACGGAGTGCTACAGTGGCGCAGTGGCAGCCCAGGTGGGATGGTCTCTTGGACAAGGCCCAGTGGACCAAGAAGCTGATTGGGGACCTGCGTCCGTGGCTGGAATGCATGCCTCCTTCCACACATACACAGAAAGGTTGGGAAAGACCGACGGCAGGTGTATTTGTTGTCCTGAGACAGACGCCATGGAGACTCCAGAGCAGGCTCTTTTTAGGTGCCGGAGCTTCGCAGAGGCTAAGCTTTCCATAGGCAGCCTGAGTCCGGGGGAAACCGTTCCAGCCAGGGAAACAGGAAAACGAGTCTGGGACAAGACCGAGGCCTGCCTGGTCCAAGTTATGAGGGCGAAGGAGGAGGATGAAAGAGTGGGTCAGCCCTCCTGGGCGCAGTTAGTTTGGGTTGTTGTAACATGTTTGTTGCAAGAACGAAAAAACGTAACACAAGCGTTACATCATTTTACAGACGCAAATGTCTTCTTAACTCGTTGAAAGTTTCGAATATTTGGCACCGTCAGGGTTTTTGCAATGAATTTTCCAATTTAGGTCATTTGGATGTAACACCCTGTTTCGCTCGAAGCCTTCTTATGCTTTTGAATAAGCCCATGAAAGACAAAAGCGCTACTTTGACAGAGTAAAAAATAAGTGGCGTCCCAATAAAGGGCTGGCGCATAAAATTAAATGGGTCGCATGCGAAAGAAATGGAGCTTTTTCCCCCGACCAGGTAAATAAGTTTCAGCTCTTTGCTGGTTTTATCACCGAAACATGCCTACGATAAGCCCCAGAAACATGAAAAAACCGTTTAGCTAAAAGAAAAAACGCATCTCCCAAGGGGCGGCAGCGTCTTAATGAATAAAAGAAAGTCAGTTTTCCGCTGCAAGACCTGCTGCGACATGTGACGCAAATTGCGGATTCAAACCGGAAGCTGCAGCATCCCGAGCCGAATTCCTGCCTTGGCGAGATGCATTTGTTTAAGGTATTTCTCCCCCTTGCTGCATATTCCCCATAGGCCCGGCGCTATTGGATTATTTGGTCCGTCGCTCGGCTTTACACTGCCCTTTCGGGATCCCGGGGAATTGCTGGGATAATTAATGCTAACAGGATTTTCCAATAACTTCGAGTCATCAGTGCATTTGCAATCATCCGATATGCATAATTGGATAATCCCAGTGAGCACAACTTTGCCATGCCAGCCGGATTCAGGACCAGTTGCAGCCATTGTCCAGGTGACAATACGTTCACTTTGACTTCTGGCATCGGATATGACAAATTTAAACACATCCCTGCAGCGCATAATGAGCACCTCTGGGTCCGAGAGGAAACGGAAAGTGTCCGAAAATTCCACTTCGGCCAGTTCACTGGACAGCGACCTGGATGCCTGCTCTGAAAGCTGCGAGGCGAAGGAAATCGCTATGTTCCAGCCCAAGAAGCGGTTCTCAACAGTAACTGGTGAGTATCAGTTTTTTCAGACTTTAGAGGATGCAATCGGCCTATTTCATGAGTATCTAGAAGCTGTCGATGGGCATAAATCAGCCATCGTCCATTTTCTTGACATGATCTTCGCCTAGTCCTGGCCAATATTACTTCATCTGAGACATCACACATTCTTCTGATGTCACCGCTCCTCAGTTTGTTTCTGAGCGTCTTCTGAGGTTACTCGTACTGTCCTCCTCTCCTTCCTATAGAAGCCTGCCAACCTGGTCCCATCTTCCGCTGTTACAGCTGTGTCGTCAACGCACCAAATATCTCAAACTTTTGTTTAACTGTGTGCCTTTTCCATGAATCTAGGATTCATTCTCGATCATTCTAGGCATCAATTGTCCTTTGAGTAACTCAATCGCGTGCTCTAATCTCACGCATCATCAAATGAGAAAGATATTTGATGGATGATTTAGTTAATGAAACTCCTCAGCCCCAGTTCAGCAGGAGGACGTTTCGAGCGACTCAGAAAATGAGGGAAGCGAAAAGTGCCCCATCTGCCTCAAAGGCCTCACCAATCAAACTCTGGGCATTACGGACCGCTGCAACCACCACACGTTCTGCCTGAGCTGTTTGCAGGAGTGGTCCAAAACCAGACGGACCTGCCCAGTCGATCGGAAGCTGTACCAGTCGATTTTGGTGCTGGACACACGAGGAAACGTGATCAAGCAGCTGCCAGTTGTCCCACTGCTGAACAGCTCCGTTGGTGAGTTGCTGTTGAAACATTCCTGCAAATTTTCGGTTTCTTTTGTTGCTTTTTCGTCGTTTAGTGTCGTACTGGCCGGACGAGCCACCATTCTGCGAATTATGCGACCTGTCCATCAATCAAGAACAGATGCTGATTTGCGATGGTTGCGGCACGGGGTTCCACAGGTACTGCCGGTTGCCTCCCATGGAGGCCGAAACCACACCATCTGGATTATGGTTGTGTAACGATTGCTGGTACTACTACAACTACTAAATTTGTACGTTTCCCAATACATTTGTTTCCGTGTTGGTTTGGCCTCAATGCGACAAGGCAAAGACCCCCGATCTTTTTCCCGTTCAGGCGGCGAAGCTGCAGAGAATAATGATTGTTAATTTTCACTTCGTTCTTATGCTGGCGAACGTGCGAGGAAACTTGAGAGCCGACTTGTCACCGGAAGTTTTTCCGCCCGAAACCGAAGGCCATTTGTTTGTGAATTCAATAATGTTGTCCCGATGTCCTCATCAGTCAACTCAAAGAGCCGAAATTTCCAAGGCCCCAGTTGCATCTAGGTGGTCTATGTGTGAATGTTGAGGAACCCTGATGGTTGGAGTTGTAGCTGATGTTCCACAGTTTGGAGGTTGAAACCTCAAAAACAGACAAACAAGGGGTGGTTTTGGCTAAGGCCAGGTGATAGTGTGGACAGTCAGCCACTGCCAAATTTTCGATCGAGTTTGAGTCTCCAAAGACTCGCCAAGCATCGAAAAGTTTCTTTTTCCTGCCATCTCGATAGCTCTGCTCTGAATGAGCACCATCCAAGGGGCTGCATATTTGACATTGTTATACACTGGAAGTTTTAAGGAGTACACTTTCAAAACTAACCTCAAATGCGCTGTCAGGCGTCCGCAATTCTGTGACTGTTCATATACAGAGTGACCCAAACTTAAGTGACCACATTTATGTTGAGAAATTAAGCTAAAAAATGTTTTACTTCAAGAATGGCCTTTCGAACTATGCTCTCAAATAGTGTGATTTTTTGGATGAGTAAGAGTATTTTGCCACTGCAACTTCTACGCCACTGAGAAAAAGGCCAATATGCCAATAATACATGGTTTCCCACATAAAAACTGTCTTTGGGCAACAGCTCTGATCTGAGCCGTTTACGAGAAAAATGCATCAAAACCAGTTCAATTTTAGACGTGTTTTTCATAAAAAAAACTACATTTATCTCTTAAACCACTCGGATTCGAGCTGAGCACTAAAACGTGTTTTTTGTGAAGAAAACAACATTCTTTAGTACCATGACTTATTCCACTTCAGTTTGTGCCACCCTGTATTTATATAAATTTGTGGTTAGTTTTGAAAGTGTGCTCCTCAAAGCTTGAAATATATAACAATGTCAAACTTTCACAAAGTTCACTTTGGATGACTAAAACTTGGTTTTTCTGACAGTGTTGGTCTATTGAAAGGCAATTTCCCAAACGATGCTGTTTTCCATTCAAGCCGAGCCGGACAGTCGTAAAAGAAAGCGAACGAAAATGCAGACAGAATAAAGATGTAAAAGATAATTAAATGGAGGTGCGGAAATGGTAATGGAATAAGACCCGAAGAAGGATATTAGGAGTGTAACAAATGGATGTGGAGCGATTTGTATTCGGAACGGTTGGGGACGTCTTGAGGAGGAAAATATGTCCTAATTAAACGATTCCATGTGAGATCGGCAGCTTTGAAAAAGGCAAACAATTGGAAGTTGGAGAAGTATTTTAATTGTCTGAAGTAGTCCAAAGGCAAGTTAAGCCGAGAACTGGCAGTTAACGGGCAGAATCCCAGGGGAATCCAGATACACCGACCGGTAAAAACTTGGGCAGTTACAGGCAAATTTGCACGAAATTCGCCCATAAAACTTTATCGCTGCCGAATCCATGACTTTGTGGAATAAATGCGAGCAGTCAGCAGTATTGACTTACCAGCACGCGTTCAGCTTGAAGGTAACTGAGTTTTGAAAAGTAAGTTTTCCATTGATTTTGCCATTGACTCACCCTGCACCGAGTCCAATTAAATAGAGCGCAAAGCCCCGACGGTTCGATCCAATAAAGCGAACTGTTTTTGCAAAGTGTTATTTAATGATCGCGGATACGTACAGACCAAACACACGCGTTATAGTAAAAGGTCGTAAAATGCGAAAAATTATGGGCTTTGGAATGGTATCGATGCCGGGGGTGGAGCGGTTTCCTTCCTAGACATGCACCCTTTTTATTCGTGTAGTGTGTTTGCCGACCCGGCCGGAATATGCAAACAGGGCCCGGCAATAAAAAGCCATTTTTATTGAAATTGAAGTGGGAGTAGCGATAATTAGACGTCGGGCACCCTCTCAGCCCAGACATTTCATCCCCAAACACATGACAAACGAAAATGTATGGAAAATTGAGTCGCTTAGTTCGGCACAATGGAAACTTGTCTCGGCGCCCATCAGCGATTAATTTCCATGTTGCCATAGTCCGATATCCGATGCAGGAAAGTTTGCGTTCTTCAGGTCGATAAATCACTCTGGATGGTATGACGATGTGAATACACGAGGCTGGTGCGGATACGTAAAGGCACATTGGATTGTCGCAGGTAGGGCGTCGGGACGCCCGGCTGGCAGGCGCCCTTTTTACGACGATCGCTGGTCGATTCCCAACTTTGCGCCCCTTTGTTACGGTAGGCCGTTTGCTTTGCCCCAATTCACGCAAACTATCGCAACATCCCAAGTTTCCACTTAACAAACAACCACTAAAAATTAATTATGAAGGAACCTTTGGTGCGAACCGAACCAAATTCGCACCACGTTTAAAGAAAAGCCTTCTATATAGAGCACTGAAGTCCTGGTTTCGATATCTCCTCCGGTTGTTTAGAAAGGTGCTTCACAAGAGCAACGTTTATAGACTAAAAACCGCAAAAACACTTTTGAGAGTTTCAAAATTCGTTATAAAGAGACGATTGATTCGAAGCAAGCCTCTCACCCTTCACCTATCAGGTGAAGTGCGTGTTTTCAAATGCCACAAGCCCCATTTCCATATCTCAACCGGTTGCTCAGAAATCTGCTTCAGAAGAACACTATCTGTAGACAAAAACCGATCAGAACCTTGCGAAAGTTTCAACATTTATGTTGAAAAAACCATCCATTTGAAGCGAACCAAATTTTCGCCACATCTAAAGAAAAGCCTTGTTTATCGAGTGCTGAAGCCCCGAGCCCGGAGTCCGATATCTCCTCCGGTTGTTCCGAAACCTGCTTCAGAAAAGCAACGTTTACAGACAAACTACCGCGCAAAAACTTTCGAAAGTTTCAGAAATTTGTTATAAAAAGACGACTGATTCAGCGCGAAGAAAATTTGCATCACCCGTAAGCTGAAGCGCTTGTTTTCGACTGCTACAGCCCGCATTCCGATACATCAAGCAGTTGCTCAGAAACCAGCTTCAGAAGAGCATCGTCCATAGACAGAAAACCGCTTAAAAACTTGCGAAAGTTTCAAACCTTCTTATAAAGAAACCATTCATTTGAAGCGGACCAAATTCATACCACACGTCCGGAAAAGTGCTGTTTACTGAGTGTCGTAAACCTTATTCCAATATCTCAACGCGTGGGTCAGAAACCTGCTTCAGAAGAACACTATCTATAGACAAAAAACCGATCTAAAACTTGCGAAAGTTTCAACATTTCTTTGAATAAAACCATTCATTCGAAGCGAACCAAATTTTCGCCACATCTAAAGAAAAGCCTTATTTATCGAGTGCTGAAGCCCGAAGTCCGATATCTCCTCCGGTTGATCCGAAACCTGCTTCAGAAAGGCAACGTTTTTAGACAAACTACCACACAAAAACTCTCTAAATTATCAAAATTCGTCATAAAAAAGACGAGTGATTCAAAGTGAAGAAAATTCACATCACCCGTAAGCTGAAGCGCTTGTTTTTGACTGCTACAACCCGCCTTTCGATACATCAACCAGTTGCTCAGAAACCTGCCTCAGAAGTGCATCGTCTATAGACAGAAAACCGCTCAAAAACTTGCGAAAGTTTCAAAATTCACTCTCAAGAGACCATTGATTCAAAGAGAACGAATTTCACACGACCAGTAAGGTGGAGCGTTCGTTGCTGCATTTTGATTTCTCAACCAGTTGCTCAGAAATTTCCTTTATCAGAGCATCATCTGTAAACAAAAAACCGACCAAAAACTTGCGAAGGTTTCAAAATTCATTATAAAGAAACCATTCGTTCGAACCGAACGAAATTCACACCAAACATCAGGGAAAGTGCTCTTTACTGAGTGTTATAAACCTGATTGCAATATCTCAACGAGTTGCTCAGAAATCTGCTTCAGAACAGCTTGGTGCTTGGATCACATATTTATCAAGATCCATTGCAAGTGGTAGTTGTTGGTGCTCCAGATTAATAAAGGCTTAAGGGAATATGAAAAAGTTTTCTTTGGATAAATTCTCCAGAGGGTGATCTACCATGAAGAGTCCACCATCAAAGGAAAACAGTCAATTCTAGGGTTGATTTCTTGTAGATTGAAGCTTTATCCAAAAATGCTTCCTACTGGATGTACCTAGGGCTCTTTCTTAGGAAACTGTTCAGGTTTGGAATCGAGTCCTAAGATCATACCTTTATACAGCCTTTTCTCCTTTAGATTGTTTGTTGTACATTTGCCCACCCTCTATTTTTTCGATTTGATGTCTCGGTTTTAGTTTTTTAAGGTTCTTCTCCTCAAAATTTCAGGTTTTACTTGATGTGAACATACAGGCACTTTTTTTAAACCCCTAGTTGGACACCCATTCACTTTTGAATCTAAGTCTCCTTCACCTTAAAAGAGTTTTGGCAGTTTTAACATCAGGCTTGGCCAGAGGGTCAATATGTCTAAAGGATGTCACACTCATGGGCCGCTGGTTCTTCCATAGGTTGGATTATGACCAGTTTTGATAATGTTTTTTTGGCTAAACTGACTGAACATGGCGGTTGCATGTAGGGGTGGCAATTTCATAAATATTCAATTCCTAGCATCGCAAGGAAACAGACGAACCCGATGGGAAACGTAAAAAGATCTGTCAGCCGCACCCGTATGCCTGATGGTAAACGCCCGATTGAATTTTCAATCTTTCTTAAATCATGTGTGTATAATTTAAATTGCACAAATAAATGTTTGACTTCGGCTCGCATTGAGTGGCACGGACAAATGCGCCGCGAAATTGCTCCCGATGCTCTGGATTTGCCTTTTATCTGCGTTCCATGGAAATTATTCCTGAATGCTGCGAAAAACAAATCGAAGATGACACCAACCAGCATTGAAAGTCCACTGGCTGGTGCGAGCATTGAAAATAACGGAAACTTCCGAAGAGGCTCAAAAAGCCACTTGACCCAATCGGTTCTCACGTCCCCCACGCACCATATTGCTTCCTTTTTTTCCAGTCCAATCTTTTTCCAATTTCGCCGGGAATCATCCCCATATATCATCTGATTTTGTCTCATTCTCGCCTAACTCTGTTAGGAAATAATTCCGGCCACGTAACTTAATACGTCGGCCATTACTACGAAAACCGGGCGAAAAATCCAGCGACGTTAGTCTGGAATCGGGAATGAAGGGACGCCTTTTCCTGGCCTCGATAAACCGTCCTGTTATCTTGATCTTGATTGATTTCCAATTCCTGTTCTAATAATCGGCTGATGGGAGCGGAAGCATTGACGCAGGTGGAGAAAAAATGCGGTAGTTGCACTCGACTAAACACCATCAGCTATTGACACTGAAAATCCAAAACACCCAGTTCAAGTTCAACTGGCGCAGCACGTTTGTTATGAGTACGGTCGTTCACTTGCAAGCTTGCCATAAATAGCGGACTCTCCCCAAAGCAGAAACCATTCCAGTCACCAACTCCACCATGAAGCTCACCATATTCTCCCTGCTTTTCTTCGCTGCCTGCAGCTCATTGGTAAGTCACCCTCACGCCCTTATTCCCTTCAAAGACTAATGTGTGTCTTTAGGAGGCTTCGCCATGCGACATCTGTTTGGAGGGCTGCGCCCTCCCCCCTCAATGTGCCTTGAAGGGCTTCAACGCTAGGCAGGCCCTCTTCCACAAGTACCCGTTGCTCTACAAAATCTACGAGAACAGGTGCAAGCTCTACTGCAAGAAACTCAGCGGCGCCTCCTGCTGCTCAGCCCCACCTCCAGCTCCTCTACCAGTTTGCGAAGCCCCTGCTCCAGCTCCAGCTCCAGAGGCAGCTCTACCTTCGGAAATCATCAGAGAACTGTTTGCGGGCCAATTGCAGCCCGAATGCTGCTGCCCCTGCTGCTCGTAGAGCTTGGAAAAATCTTCTATCCAATAAATCATTAGCCATAAACAAAGCGAGCATATTATTACTCAGCAAATTCGCGCGCCGATGGCCATAAAGATAGAATCAAAAGCGAACATTCAATTTGCCAAGTCAACCCCTTTAAAACCGCCCCGGCCCGATGGGGTCGCGAAACAATGAATCATTACTTCCCATTATTTTGATGAATCATGGCATTTCGCAACAGCAAATTTTATGTCAGTTTGCTTGCGAATTATTGGTTGTAGCTCTTAATTATTATTATCATCAGCGCTCGCGTTCTATTTGTCGATTTATGGCACAGCTGATGTTTCCACATTTCCTCCAGCAGAAAACTGCCGGATTGCACAATGATGAGGAATCGTAAGGGCTTTGACACGGCAAATATATTCCAACAGACGAGCAGAAGAAACAGCTGGCACGAGACAGTCATTTAAAAAACCATAGAAGGTTTGCAACGAGCTACAAATCCCGATTGAGGACCAGATATCATGAAGTCTTTGATCAAGTTGTTCTCGGGTTAAACAGACTTCTTCAACATTCCCCAAAGAAAAAAATCTGGAGGAATTAGATCCGTTGATCGTGGGGGCTACCTTGCAGGTCCAGGTGTTCCTACAACCGTTTCTAAAGTGACTATTCAAATCCTCGCTTATTCAAAGAACGACAAAGGAAATATTACATACAGAAAATTTGCACAAAACAGCATTTACCAGAACCGCTGGATTTTGGGCTTACTTCCTCCAAAGGATCCTGCCTGTCGGCATTTGGAGTATTGGGGGTTGGGTCTGGGATCTCCTTCACCTTCAGCCTCATCTTCCCTCAGGGCTTGCATCGCTTTGCAAGGCTCTTTGTTGCTGATCGGCTGGATCTGGTAATGGTTGGCTGGTTCCAGACGGGAAATTTTAATGTATGCACCCGAAAAGTGACGAAACCCATTAAAATGCAATTTGCAGACTATTGAAACGCATGTACGCGAGACTTTTTGCATTAAAATGCAGAAACCGTCGCAAAATAACGAGCCCCCGTGCAATTCGCCCTCTGTTTGGGGTGGTTCGGCCACGCGAAAAGCATTTTCTCACGTGAGGTCATTGGATAATCATATGTCACAATGCCAAAAGGGTCTGGAAGGCTATTTTTAGACGGCAAATGCCAAGGAAAACACGGCAGACTGTGGGGAAACAATTGCCAGCTACTTGAAAAAGTTCGGCCTATTACAAGGGAGGAACGGCAACCCCATGAGGATATGTGTTTTTACAAGAACTGCAAATAACCGGGCAAAACTGCACTTTGCATCCGCATAAACCGTCATGTTGGCCGGGGGTTTCGCTCTAGTTTATTACTGTGTCAAATTCCTAATACTAGGACTCGTGCAATATCTGGTCTGCAGTTATTTATGCGGATATACAAATTGCGAAATTGCATATTAAGCTTATTGCGCCATAAAGCCAGTTCTGTTGGACTGCAGCCTCATTACTCGGGTGCTTAGAGTGGAATGGAGCCCCTAAAAGCCCTTTTACAGTCCAATTGTCTCTAGCGAGCTAAGAAGAGCAATTTGCATTTTTTTTTCTACTTTAGCTTAATGCCTATGGCCTTAGCGACTTTTCACCAACCGCTAAAGAGCAAAGGGTTTGAAAAACCCGATTTTTCAAGCCTTTCAATAAAACTGGTTAAAAAGCGCTTCATTTTACAAAGTCAATTTTGTTTTAATATAAAAAATGCTTACAATTTTATAGAGAGTTGAATAAAAATACAAAAAGAGGGGTTTCTATTTAAAAAAGTTGGACTTGGTAACTCACTTTTTTTGGGTCACCCTATATAAATAAAAATTTGCTCAGAAAATGAGCAGTTAAAGCCAAAAATCGAATGTTTGGAGCGATTTTTCGAAAAATAAACATCATTATAAGCATTAAAAAAAATTAAGGTGAACATTTTCTTTGGACGATTTCAGGACGAGATTGAAAACTGAAATTTTGTGACAGAATAGAGCAAATGTGCCCCTGTTTGCTCCTAAAAACTGGCTTTTGGATACATACAGGGAAATTTTGGAAACTTTTTGAATTTGGATTTCTCTTCCTGGAAAGCCGGTTTGCAACGAGCGATTCAACATAATTTATCTCCGAAACGGGACGAGATTGAAAGTTGAAATTTTGTGAAAGGATAGAGCAAATATGCCCTTATTGACGCCTAAAACCTGGCTTTCGGCTACAAACAAGAACATTTTTGAATTTTTTTTGAATTTGGCATTGCTCTTCCTGGAGAGCGGGTTTGCAACAAGCACTTCAACAACATTTAACTCCTGAACCTGGAAGAGATTGAAAGTTGAAATTTGGTGAAAGAATAGAGTAAATGTACCCTTATTGACTGCCTAAAACCTAGGCTATTGGCTACAAGCAAGAACATTTTTGAAATTTTTTTTTGAATTCGCATTGCTCTTTCTAGGAGAGCGGGTTTGCAACAAGCATCTTCAACAACATTTAACTCCCGAACCGGAAGAGATTGAAAGTTGAAATTTTGTGAAAGGATAGAGCAAATGTACACTTATTGACGCCTAAAACCTGGCTTTTGGCTACAAGCAAGAACATTTTTGAAATTTTTTTTGAATTTGCATTGCTCTTTCTAGAGAGCGCGTTTGCAACAAGCACTTCAACAACATTTAACTCCCGAACCGGAAGATATTGAAAGATGAAATTTTGTGAAAGGATAGAGCAAATATGCCCTTATTGATGCCTAAAACCTGGTTTTTGGATACAAGCAAGAACATTTTTGAATTTTTTTTTGAATTTGCATTGCTCTTTCTAGAGAGCGCGTTTGCAACAAGCACTTCAACAACATTTAACTCCCGAACCGGAAGAGATTGAAAGATGAAATTTTGTGAAAGGATAGAGCAAATGTGCCCTTATTGACGCCTAAAACCTGGATTTTGTATACAAGCAAGAACATTTTTGAATTTTTTTTTGAATTTGCATTGCTCTTTCTAGAGAGCGCGTTTGCAACAAGCACTTCAACAACATTTAACTCCCGAACCGGAAGAGATTGAAAGTTGAAATTTTGTGAAAGGATAGAGCAAATGTACCCTTATTGACGCCTAAAACCTGGCTTTTGGCTACAAGCAAGAACATTTTTGAATTTTTTTTTGAATTTGCATTGCTCTTTCTGGAGAGCGCGTTTGCAACAAGCACTTCAACAACATTTAACTCCCGAACCGGAAGAGATTGAAAGATGAAATTTTGTGAAAGGATAGAGCAAATGTGCCCTTATTGACGCCTAAAACCTGGCTTTTGGCTACAAGCAAGAACATTTTTGAAATTTTTTTGGAATTTGCATTGCTCTTTCTGGAGAGCGCGTTTGCAACAAGCACTTCAACAACCATTACTCCCGAACCGGTAGAGATGGAAAGTTGAAATTTGGTGAAAGGATAGCATCAAATGTGCCCTTATTGACGCCTAAAACCTGGCTTTTGGCTACAAGCAAGAACATTTTTGAAATTTTTTTGGAATTTGGATTGCTCTTTCTGGAGAGCGCGTTTGCAACAAGCACTTCAACAACATTTAACTCCCGAACCGGAAGAGATTGAAAGATGAAATTTTGTGAAAGGATAGAGCAAATGTGCCCTTATTGACGCCTAAAACCTGGCTTTTGGCTACAAGCAAGAACATTTTTGAAATTTTTTTGGAATTTAGATTGCTCTTTCTGGAGAGCGCGTTTGCAACAAGCACTTAAAAACATTTCATTCCCAAACGGGAACATATGGAGAATTGATATATTGTGACAAGATAGAGCAAATGTGCCCTTGTTTACTCCCAAAAACTCGCTTTGGATACAAGCAGGGACATTTTTGAAAATTTTTTGAATTTGCAGTTCTCTTCCTGGACAGCGGATTTGCATCGAGCGTTTCAACACAGCATCAACCTCCCGAACCGGACGAAATAAAAAATTAAATTTTGTGACTTATAGAGCAAATGTGCCCTTGTTTACTACTAAAAACTCGCTTTTGGATACAAGCAGGGAAATTTTTGGAAATTTTTTGTATTTGGATTTCTCTTCCTGGACCGCAGGTTTGCAACTAGCGTTTCAACCACATCAACCTTCTGAACCGGACGAAACAAAAAATTAAAATTTTGTGACGATATAGAGCAAATGTGCTCTTATTTGCTCCTAAAATTGGATTTTGGATACATGCAGGGAAATTTTGGAATTTTTTTTGAATTCGGTTTTTCTTCCTGGAAAACGGATTTGCAACGAGCGATTTCAACAAAATTTATCTCCGAAACAGGACGAAATTGAAAACTGAAATTTTGTGCCAGAATAGAGCAAATGTGCCCTTATTTACGCCTAAAACCTGGCTTTTGGATACATGCAAGAACATTTTTGAATTTTTTTTTGAATTTGGATTGCACTTTCTAGAGACCGTTTTTGCAACAAGCGCTTCAAAAACATTTCATTTCCAAACGGGAACAGATAGAGAATTGAAATTTTGTGACACGGTAGAGCAAATGTGCCCTTATTTACTCCTAAAAACTGGCTTTTGGATACATGCAGGGAAATTTTGGAACCTTTTTTTGAATTCGTATTTTTCTTCCCTGAGAGCGGTTTTGCAAAGAGCGTTTCAACCAAATTTATCTCCGAAACAGGACCAAATTTAAAACTGAAAATTTGTGACAGAATAGAGCAGATGTGCCCTTATTGACTACTAAAATCTGGTTTTTGGTTACATGCAAGAACATTTTTGAAATTTTTTTGAATTTGGATTGCTACTTCCTAGAGACCGTTTTTGCAACAAGCGCTTCAAAAACAGTTCATTTCCAAACGGGAACAGATAGAGAATTGAAATTTTGTGACAAGGATAGAGCAAATATGCCCTTAGTTTACTCCTAAAAACTGGCTTTTGGATCCATGCAGGGAAATTTTGGAAATTTTTTTGAATTCGGATTTTTCTTCCCTGAGAGCGGTTTTGCAAAGAGCGTTTCAACCAAATTTATCTCCGAAACAGGACCAAATTTAAAACTGAAATTTTGTGACAGAATAGAGCAGATGTGCCCTTATTGACTACTAAAATCTGGCTTTTGGATACAAGCAGGAACATTTTTGAAAATTTTTTTGAATTTGAATTGCTCTTCCTAGAGACTGTTTTTGCAACAAGCGCTTCAAAAACAGTTCATTCCCAAACGGGAACAGATGGAGAATTGAAATTTCGTGACAAGATAGAGCAAATATGCCCTTGTTTACTCCTAAAAACTGGCCTTTGAGTACATGCAGGCAAATTTTGGAAATTTTTTTGAATTTGGATTTTTCTTCCTGGACAACGGGTTTGCAACGAGTGTTTCAACAACATCAACCTCCCGAACCGGACGAAATAAAAAATTGAAATTTTGTGAAAATATAGTGCAAACGTGCGCTTACTTGCATCTGAAGACCGGCTGTAATGCACGCGCTGGGAAAATCGAGAAAATTTTTGAAATTTGAGTTTTATTTCTCGGCTCTTTTGCCAGCCAGTGGCTTTCACTAATTTTTTGTTGTTTTGTTAATGACCAGAGTGAGAAGCCCCCCCGATAAATCCCCACACGAACTTAATCCACGATCTACACCAACAAAACCCGTGTACAGGCTGTTTGGGGTGGTTTTTTTCCTCCACCTGCACGCAACTGGACTGATTAATTGCCATTGGGGCAAAAATTTGTACTTTCCAATGCAAACACGGTTGCACGACATCCTGCTATGAACCGTGCAGGGTGCACTTTTTCCACCGCTTGATGGGATACCCATAAAGTGAGTCATTCAGTTCGAAGCGAACTTTGCCCGTCTCCAAGCGCCTGGAAAAGCTGGAAGACTGTGGAAGTGATATGAAGCGATACACTCTCAATGTCCAGCAACTTATGACAAATATCGCGCCTAATGAGTGTTTAAGGAAAGTTAGTGCAGGACATTTTTCTCGTTGCTATCCTGCAATCGGCAGCGGGTTTTAAGGACGCCAGCCGTCGCGACGCCGTGCCAGGGCGTCGTCGCTTTGCGTGCCGTAATGTCACTCATTTGCAGTCTTTATTACAGGCCGATATCAGGTACGGATGCAATGCGGATTTTATTGAGTTTTGTGTTACTGACTTTTACTCAAAACACACATGGAGATTGAAAATTGGCGTAACTCCAACTCCTCCAACTCCTCCAACTCCAACTTTTTTGGGGAAATGCTGCTTTCGACCACTTTTCGCTCATTGAAGTTTGGAATTTTCCCTTAAAAAACAGCTCTCATCATGCAGATGCTGCACGAGCATCTATCAAAGCAAGTTGCCAACTTTCGTGCTTCGGTGGTAAACAAAAGAGGCAATTAACCAAAACTAACTCAAACACTTTCAAAATGTCTCCACTAGGAAAGAGTCAAGCACAAATAAAATATAGATTTGGCAATTGCGCCGAAGGCGCTCTCCTTTCCATCAGGCCCTCAGCGATTTGCAAATGGAACCAATCCACATCGTCCTTTTCCATCCTCATGTATATTTCCATTAAGAGTTGCGTATTCAGTATGCGGGCTTGGTGCCAACTCGCACCCTGCCCTGTTAGCTCTTCGATAAAGCGAAATCCTCCACGGACGTGCCCGCTTCTTGTCGCCTTGAAGCTTTCGAGTTCCGTTTTAAAATCCACTTACTATTAGGGTTCAACATCCATTTTTTTGTGTCTTGTTTTGTTTATTGCTTACACAGCGGTAAATGTGGAAGAACATCCGGCTGGATTTCGGTAAATATTTTGAAACCGATTCCAGTCCAGTAAATCCATTTAAGCGGTGACAGTTGACACGGTGGCCGCCTCCAAATGGAAACAAACAGAGCCTGAAAATGTTGGTTGGAAAGGGAAATGGAGATGTCAAAGTGCCACAGTCTCCGGTGGTTTTCCGGACTGATTTCCACGTTTAAATAAGGAGTTTACATACAGTAGGTATAAACTTGAAAAATATATCATTTCGCTGGGAAAAGTGAACGTGACCGGATCGGGCTGACCCGGATAAGCGTTTCTTTGCCCAACGTTCCGTCCAGGTTTTTACGCATTGAGGGCTTTTAACACCCTGCCGATTCGTGCTGGGTGGCACTGACGACTGTATTAGCCGTGTTTGATTAAAGGCTCCTTTGAATCGATTGGAAAGTTTATTTCACAGAAAACTTTCCAACTCCTCGTCGGCGCCTTCCGGCATCTCCTCCTTAAGCTCCTGGTAGGTTCTGAACAAATGCCGGCGCCTCCAAGTAATCACTAGGCCTGCGCAATAGCAAAACGACGACAGGAACAGGATGAAGCCCAAATACATGAAGTATCGGAGCAGCTCATTGGTCAGCAGTTTGGATTTGCTGTAGACGAAAATTGTCAGCTGCTGCATGCGAATGTCGTCTACAAAGCAGGTGAAGTTTCCAGCGACGCCTCTGGTCACCTCCACCAAGTAGAGGGTGCTGAAAGTGTCCACAATCACATGCGGGTCGCTGTTGTCGCCCCGTTTCAGCTCCCTGCCGCCTTTCTTCCACACCACTTTGTTATCCAGGGTCGACTCTGGACAGATCGTCGTCAAATGGGAACCTTCTTCCAGAACTGAATGCTTGCGATACTTGAATCCTTTGCCTTTTCCAACCTTCCAACCTACAATTATCTATCTGGATGAACCAACTGCAGTGGCAGGAGATTGTTTGTAGTTTACCCCTGTTAACTCCTTCGGCATCAGGATTGCATGCTCCTGAGCACCGATCCTCCAACAGGAAATCGGGAATGTTGCCAGTATAGGAGCTGACTTGAGGAAACAGCTGCAGTAGCCTGGAGGATCTGCAAGAAATGGCTGGAGCTTTCAGCAGATAAACTTCATTGGAGGTGAGGTTTAGTGGAGGATCCCCATAAGGAGACAGTTTTACTCTGAAGAAGCCAGCAACTATTGCAGGATTTGCGTTCGCACTGATGTATCTAGCTGGTTACCTACAAGAGCCCCGTTTTTTCATCACAGCCTCGCCTTGAGGCCTCCCGCAAGCCTGGCAAGGCCCCCAGGGCCCCATTGAGTGACCAGTTCAGCATCAACTTTCAAAATTTCCCTTAGGTAGACGAACTCAGTGGCGTCCGACTCTTTAAACAGGCTGTTAATCGATACGAAGAAATCCTGCTGATACCTTGCCCAGTCGACGATCTTGCCTGGAAAGTTACAGATGTCACAGAGGCTTCTTCTACCAGTCGCAACTACCTTTTTCAATGTCTCTAGGCATATCAGCCTCTACAAGGTCTACTAGATAGTTGAACTTCTCGTCATTTGTTTGGTCTTCAAAGTGCACGCAGTAGTAGAAGCCAGCATCTGCTTGTGACAACTTGCTGATGATTAAGCTGTGTTTGTGGTTTACTGTGACCCGGTTTCTGCTGGCATCGTTCTCCATGTCCAGCTGGAATCCTGCGTGAAGTTTAGCTGCGTAAACAGAACACTGGGGATGGTACCTGCACTTCATGGGGTTTGCTAAGCCCCAGCTGGTCCACTTTAAACCAATTCTTCGGACGATCGTTGGGCTCCTCTTTGCAAAAGTGGCATTGGAGGATCAGCGTTTGGTTTTCAACGGCATCTACCAGAGCGTACAGATCCTCCTTTTCTGAGCCCACCAGTCGCTCGCGTTCTCTGCATTCTTTCGTTTCTAGTATGCGGTCTTCAGAACGGGCAAAAGTCGTTAACAGCAGGAGGATTGGGAGTGGTTGCATGACCAGCGCAGCTCTAATTGGATTTATTCGGAACCTGGAATTTGAAATGTATAACAATGTCAAACATGGATAAAGTTTACCGTTGTTATGAAGACTCTAATTAGGTATATATAGAATATATATACTATATATAGTATATATTCTATATATAGAATATATTCTATATTATATATACTCTATATATTCTAGATTATATATACTATATATTCTAGATATTCTAGAATATATATCTATATAATAGAATATTCTGGGTGTAAATCGCGTCGCTTATCAGTGTGTTGTTTTGGGGACCAACCTAGTTTATGACAGTTTGGTTTTACAGACTTTTTTTATATTTTGGGCATATGAATTTAGACATAACTCCTGAGGCACACTGTATATAATAATGGGAATTTATAAAAGTTAATATAAAAATTGCAACGGTAAACATACTTTTTACAACGCCATCCAACCGGCCAGCCGGGCAAGACATTTGAAATTCGTCCAGACTGGCCATAAGGCGCCATGAGTTATTTATGGTGAAGCACACACGTGACATACCTGGCAAAGCTTCCGTCCGGATCCAAAGCTTTGAAAAAGCGTCTTTACGACCTATAAACCGATTAGGGCGCCTTGGGAAATCCAAGTGAACCTTTCTGAGGATTTTCCAACTTGCAACTGGTCCACAATTCACCTGCCGCTGTCACTCACTATTCTCTCCTGTTTGTCAGCATTCGAAAAATCCGGTTTAAATGTTGTTTGTTCGGAAGTGAAAAAGCCAATCCAACCAATCCAGGGCAATGCTGATGGATAAAACCAAATCGTCGCCGGTGGTAAAAACCAATCAGAACCCGAAGCCGGTCAGTGTCTTCTACGTGTGGTACACTGAGCTGTGTCGTCGGCTCAACATCAATCCGGCACCAGCAGTAAAACCGGCCAAACCCAAGTGCCAGACTGTGTTGGATTTCGTGGCAGATCGGCTGAAGATTGAAGAGTGGACGCCCGTGTTGAACGCCTTGCGCCAAGACACCAGTCTTCATGTGGTGGCAGTTCGGAGCAGGATCGGAAACTGTCAGTTTCTTCACGACGTGGACACGGAGGAAAAGGCCAAAAGCGCCAAACGGAAGTACGGAACCATTTGGACGGCGTACGTCCTGAAGCAGCTGCTCAAATCCATTTCAATCTCTCTCCGAAGCACTCAGGTACCTATCATACTACTCCTTTGTACAACTCACTCTACTTCCCAGTAAAACCCATTGGCTTCTGCAGGTGCTGACTTATCTAGAACTGGATGGTCTTCCCCTGTTTATGCAGTACCTGGAACCACTTCTGCAAGCCCTAAAGCGCAACCAAACCTTAAAAACCTTGTCGTTTTCCAACTGCTCCATCCAGGACGCAGGTTGCCAGCTGGTCTGCTCCTACCTGCGTTTCACCCCCAACATTGAAGTGGTCAACCTGTCCGGATGCCATTTAAGCCCAGTAAGCGGCGAGCATCTGGCCAAGCTCATCAAGTACCAGCAGATCAACAGGTACTGCGAAAGTTGGCACAGCTCATTGCGCTACGAGAATCCAGATGCTGGAAAAATGCGCGGAATCAAGCGAATCTCCATCAATTCCAACCCGTACTTTGGGGATGCAGGCTTGAATTTCGTCTTGGATGAGCTGGAGGATGATCTGTGGATCAAGGCTCTGGACCTGCAGAAGTGTGGGTTGACTGAAAATGTGGCCGCACGAGTTCTGGACATTGTCCAGTACAACAAAACGCTGGAAATTGTCGACCTGCGCCAAAACGAGCTTCTCGGCATGGCCACCGTGGAAAAGGTTCTTCAGGTGCTGAAGCAGCGCCAGCAGTTCGGGATCCAGACGGAGTTTCAATGGTGCGCCACTGCGGTCTCCCTCACCTGGTCCTCCGTTTACTCTACTACCTCAATTGGCACCTCCGCTCGCAATGTACACAAGACCAAGTCAGCGCCCATGAAAGCCTCCATCTCAAAAGTCAGCACAGTGACAAGTGTGCGCAAAACTAAGACAGTGGAGGCCATCCAGAAAAACCCGCCCAAGTTCCTCAGCTTGAACGACACGAAGAAGCAGGTTCTGGAGCTGAACGAAAAGCTGCAGAAAGAGATCCAGAAGCGTAAGGAGATGGAGAAACAGAACGAGGAGCTGCAGAACCAGTTGAACCAAATGAAAACCAACAATGTGGTTAAGGTGGTTAAGACCCAGATGCCTCTGAACGGTGTGCATCAAAAGCCCCTAGTTATACGAAGAAAGGAGGCAAAGAAGCCGGATAATGTTCAAACCACCAAACCGAAACTGGTAAAGAACGGCTTCCACGTGAACGGGGTGAAGAACAACGGCAAAACTGTCTACGACATGCTGGAAAAGCTGCTCAGTACTGGACAGCCTCTGGAAGAAGACGTGGAAGACCAAATGCTCAGCTACTTTGCAGCTGACCAGAAACCGTCCAGCCCGAAAGTTTCTCCACCAGACTCATTGTCCAACAGCCAGGTGTCGCTCTACAAGTACATGGAGGAGCTGAAGACGCAGAAGACGTAACGATTTGGTCATGGGAGTAATGGTTAAGAACTTAAAATGGTTTTGCTTCATTTACCCAATGAACTTACGGTAGGATCGATGTAGATTAAAGAGAATCTCTCTGGTGCTTGTCTTTGAGTTTTGTGTTGTGGGTTGGAAATTCAGCGTTTGTCGGGGAAAAGAGTTTCTTCCTGACGTTTCGCCAGCATGAATAGCGTGCGTCTTCAGAACACTTTCCAGAAACACTATGAGAAGAAATTGAAAAATGGTTGTTTTGCTTGAATTCGCAGCTTTTTCCATCATTTTTTCCGGAGTTAAAATTGGGTAGCAAAATAAAGAAACTCGAGATGGTAAAAGGCGGTTGGTTATTGTTAGGGGAGGCCCCAGTTTCGCTAATATCCAAAGTCATTCATTAACGATTCCGAAAGAGAAGTTTGATTAAAAATGCTTTTAATTTTTGCATTTTGCGGTCGCATTTAAATTTTTAAGAGGCGCCCGTGCTAAGCAGACGTGCTGATGTTATTAATTTCGTTTTAAAGAGCAGAAAGTGAGAAAGGGGCCTTAGTTGACGACGGCTAATTTCGATTAGTATTCAAGGAAACATTACGGGGCCCATGCAAATTCTTATTCCAAAGGAAAAACCTCAGGGCTGAGAGAAACTGTGGCGCATAAATTTCTACAACGTCTTGATCTCGAGCCGAAGACAAACACATGGATGAAACTCGCATGAATCACGCCAATATCTGGATTGCCATTTTGCGCACCTGGACCGGCTTGGGCCTGGAAATATCCCGATATGGGGAAATTGAAATTTTACATGAGACTGGGTTTTATTTGTTTTTTAATAAATCGGACACATGTGGTTTTTATATGGCGTATTAGGCCTGCGGGTTTATCATTCTATTACGGCGCCTCCTTAAAATGCCGAGTATCGGGCAGAAACGTTGCAGATTTCCGGAAAATGCCCGCCTCGACGTTTACAAGACGGCATATTGGATTTTTTACTGCTGTTTATTCTCTACCGGGCCATAGCCGGCTTCCAGCCTGGCAACAGTGCGCGGCGTAGGAATTCTAGGGGAATTTTGAACTACTAGCGCTGCTGTTGACCAATTTTTGGCGTCAATGGAAACCGAAATGCGTTTTTAACACACTGAGATGTTAGCAAATCTGATCAACTTCAAGACTGTTCCGTGGCAAAATAAAGCCGTAAAAAGTTAAACGAGTTTTCACACCAGCGAACGTGTCACTCACGCAAACTAATAAAATTTGTTTCCTGCCTGGGCTTTTTTATTCCTGGCCTCTCTAGGGAATACATGCGTGACCCCGTCTTAAGGCGTAATTCTGGGGGTTGGTTGGCAACCTGTTTTCCAGCCAGAACAAGCCCCAAATCAGCCTGTTAAGGGACTGTTTTTTTTGCCATTTTAGTGCGTTTTTTTTGGGACTTAACATGCAACGTTGTTGCCAGGTCGCGTCAATTTCCATGCCTTTTGGGGCGCTTGGGATTATTGAGTACTACTCCTCCAGCACCTGTAGCCAATCTTAGATTTATGCCTTGGCTTATGTTGGGCTCCCCTTTGTTTTATTCGCTTTATATTACAACTGTAAAACTTCTGTCTCGTCCGAACGTGGTGCTTTCACTTTGGAGACTCTCGTAAAATATTAATGCGCCCTCGGATAAAGTCCGCACTTTTTCAGCTACACTCCTCAGGAGGAAAAAACATTTTCCCGAAAAAAAAGCCGAAATTAATTCGAATCGAATCGGCAACTTTTCGATCTGCGACGCCGAAAGCAGAAATAAAGGGGTGCATTTTTCGGAGGCGACACGCCTGACATAGATAAATGGGTGTCCGTGTACGAGTACGTAAATAACTTAAAAGTTTTCTCGCGAAATTGAATTCGCATTATCCGAGGGAGGGCAGCCCGAAAGCTGTTGCCGTTTTTCTTGTCACGTATCGATAATGCGATGGAAGCGCGCCCCCAAGCGCCCTTCCGACTGACAATGAGCCCTACAATCATTAGTTTCAATCAACATATTAATCGGATTTCATCATTTACACCCTCCATTTCGTTTGGGGCATCAATTGCGCTCGGACGTGCAATTTGTTTGGCAAATTCTTCCAGAAAAAGAGCCCAAAAGAGGAACCATTCGGGGACGGTAGCCCATGGGTGAAAAATGAAGGAAACTCTTGTCGCGATTACCAGTTGCTTGCTAAGCTGTGAAGAGCAATTGTTAAATAATTAATTTACATTTAACACCATCAAGATTTGCAAAAAGAGTGCAGTAGAGTTGCCTATTTCGGGGCCCAAATTTCAAGTCTCTACCTGCTTCTGTGCTCGAGATATGATCTTTTGAACAAAATCAGACTAGTTTTTGCTTGTTTTTCAAAAATCGTCGAAATTTGCAACAAAATCAAAATTTGCCATAAAAATCCAGTAGAGCTTTGTCCATTTTGGGGTAGAAACTTCAAGTTTCTACCAGCTCTTGCTTTCGAGATGTGATTTTTTAAACAAAGTGCGTACGTAAATGTATTGAGAACAACTTGAACATTAGATTTTTGAGCTTTCAAGCAACATTGCAGGAAAACTAGCCTGGAGTTTTCCCTATTTCGGGCACAACTGCCAAGTCTCGACCTGCTCTTCCACTCGAGACCTTTCGTTTGTAGCCTCTTTCCTCATCGAACTTTGTGGCTTCGAACCAGGAAAAAGGTCATCCGCGCCCCCGTTCTGCGAATCCCTTAACATGTAACAATTTCACTGAACAGACTTTGGAGTCGTTGGAAAATTGGCCTCACTTTCCATTTGAGGAACTTAACACTCGCACATGATCCTTCCAGGATATTTGTGGTGAAGGTGAAGTAACATTTGGGGTTTTCCCCGATATATAAATCCCGAGTGTCCAAGCGCTCTATTTATATGCAGATAAAGCCGAGGCAAAGTCGAATACAGATTCGAGACGGCCCTCAAAGTAAGATCTAAGATTTATTAATTTGCATATCCGGATGCGGCCCCGTTTGAAGTCACTCACTACTAAATTATTCAAACCGGGTTTGCACGGGTATGTGTGTAAAGTATAACTATCTTCGCCCGTATAATTGGCTTTCTATAGGGATGGAACTAATAACTAATTCACGGATGATGGTTGTGCTGAATCCGTAAAGGATATGCTTCTATAAACAACGAAGACGTGACAAGACGACAGCCAGAACTGGCGTTTTCACTGCTTGAATGACAGAGGGATCTGGGAAAATTAATTTTACATCGTCAATACTCGGCCCTGAATCACAACTCGATCATCCCTTGTTTTGTTCGCTCAAGTCCTGGATGATCCAGGCCTCAAAGGCTCATTTGTGCAATTGTAAGCCGCAGCAATTAGGCACCTGCATGCATGGGGTTGGAGGGAAATTTATGCAAAAGGAGTTCGTTTGACTGTAAGAATTTACAAAATTGCTCTACAGCTGCAGTTGGAAGCTCCTTGAGGAGGAACTTTGCAAAAGTTGCAAAAATAGTAGTTGAATATCCAGGTTCGTCTATGTCTTCTAAAACCTTTTCCAATTCTGGTCTTCAGCGCTCTTCTTTAGCTTCTCATTAATTCATTCCAATATATTCCTGGGTTTTTCCTTCTCATTAATGAAAAACACCATATTTTCTATCCAAGTCTTCAGTTTCTTAAATGCGCTGGTCTTCCATTGATTCAAAGTACCCGATTGTTTCTTTCAACTTCAGTCGTTCAGAACTTTCTCAGAAGTTTTCAATTCAGAGCCTTTGGGCTTCCATTCCAGAGGCCAATTTTTGAAAATTCTCCAAAATTCGTCCGAGTGTTCCTTTTAAGTCAAATGTTTCCCATATCAAGCTTCGAAATCTGCAAGAACCAGTTCAGTTGAATAACTAGTTTCCTATCAATTTGTCAAAAAGTTATCAATTTGTCAATCTTCCATTTTGAGGCGCACATTTGAAGATTTCTCAAAATTTATCCAAACTGCTCACTGAAACTCTATTTTCCTCAGCTTCAGAATCGTCTTTTCTGCGTCTTTTGGTACCAAACCCAACTCTCTAGCTCAACTGGGTTCTTAGCAATTAATTTTTTAAAAAATCGTTGCTAACTGCTAGACCGAACAGTTTGAGGCACAAAATCAAAAGGTTGTAACTTTTTTCCAAAATTTTTGATTAAAACGCGCTTCTCCACAGATGTTGAGCAACACTTTGGCTCCCAAATCGTGCCGGAACCAATGCTCCAGCCTGGTTGGTTTCCTTGTAACGAATTTTTCAAAAAGTGGTTGCTAAAGACTTCGATCCAAAAGTTTGACCCACCTGAACCTAAGTTATTCGCATCGACTCTAGAGAGCGTATTCAAGAAATTAGGTTGGAGTGGAATGGGAACCTACATGGAACATTTTTGAACCATCTTCGTTTCCCTCAACAGAAGACCTCAACACAGAAAATGTTCCCATAAACAGAGCAGTTAGACAAGGAGACTCAATATGCCCAAAACTTTTCACCTGGGCTTTGGAGGGAGTTTTCAAGACCTTGGATTGGGAGTTAAAAGGCATTAACATTGCCGGGAGGTACTTGAGCCATCTCCGTTTTGCAGACGACATTGTCCTGTTTAGCATTGATCATGAGGAGCTCACCAACATGCTAAATGAGCTAAAAGAAGCATCAGAAGCGGTGGGGCTTCGGATAAACTTAGGTCAGACCAAAATCATGAGTCCTTATAACACCCAGGTCATCCTAGACAACATTAGTATTGAAACAGTGGAGGAATACGTGTACCTGGGCCATAAAATAATGTTAGGGAGTGAAAACCAAACGATGGAGATTGCAAGAAGGGTGTGCCTCACCTGGGCAAAGTATGGTAACCTCTCTCACATCCTAAGAAATCCTAAAACTCCAACTAATCCAAGGCAGAAGGTGTTCGAGAGCTGCAGTCTACCGGTCATGACGTATGGTCTTGAGACTATGACCTTCACACAAACAAGTGCCAATCGCTTGAGAGTGTGTTAGAGAGCCATCGAACGTTTAATGCATTAGGGACAGAATAAGGAGCTATGACATTAGGAGAAGAACGGGAGTGTCAGGCATCATGGAAACTGTGGCCAGGAATAAGTGGAGATGGACTGGTCATGTGGCGGACATGGGACGATATCAAGTGGACCAAGGCCCTCCTCCAATGGCGACCTAGGGAAACAAAAAGAAGTGTTGGGCAACCCCAGACGAGGTGGAGAGACGACATCCAGAGACACGCCGAGAAAAGAAGGGGCCTAAGTTCTGGAGTGGACGAAGATGGGCTAATGAGAAGAGAAGATTTACATTTTTTCCGACCGTTTAGACCCAATCAAATCATGTCCTTCTAATGGGACACTTTTCGTATATTAAAACACTATCAATTAGTGTTCCAAGGCTGGCATATTCTCAACCAGATTTCTAATATTTTCAATCTTTCTCCTCATTCTCACGCTCGATATTCTGCAAGAACTTTCCACTTGGTGTGCGCATTTGTAAAAGTGTTGAAGGATTATCAAAACTCATCAAAAGGTGTTGTATTTCTGCAGCATCTTGCAGCAGTGTCTAATTTTGCTATTTACGTGCTTAAAGCTCCTTTAAGTGCTTCTCCTATCGGAGGTATTCTCTTGCTGGTTTCTGAGCATGAGTTTTTTCGTCACTCTGGTATCTCCACCATTGGTAGAAATATTCCCCAATTTCTGATCCTGAATTCTGATGCTTGAACCGGGCAGTGGGTTTAGGAGGCTGAATAGGTGGGCGGTGGTTGACTGAAAGGCAAACGAAGCCAATAAAACGTTTCTTCTAAGTCCTGACGCGCCATTATCCGACAAAATGAAGCTTGCTTGGGCGACGTAAATTTTTAATGGCGATTCGTGGGAAATAGAGGGACATGCGAAGGATAGTTTATGGCCGGCCCGAAATAAGTAAGAAACGAATAAGGCAAGAAAACAGGCCGGAAAAGCGGACGACCGAATGGAAACGCTTCGCTCGTAAAGAGGATAATAAGGCATGTTTACGACACTCGGAAACCATAAACCTGGACGACCCGGCCAGGTACTGGGGCCCTTTATTGAGTTAGGGCTCCGACTAATTGATAGATGGATGTGCGGTCGGCAAATTGGATTCGCTCGTGTCATTGTGCTTAAATAGATTGCTCGATAAATATTTTACTAGATAACAATTAAAAACCCCTGGAAAACACCTCGGATTCATCCAGAGTTGCTGCAGAGAAACTGGCCTGGAATAAAACCGGATTCAAAACTGTCCAACATGCAAAGATTATGAGAACTCTTAGGAGCCGCTTTGCGTCATTGATTCCCCTTCGACCTGATGTATATGTTCAATATTGACATCTAGATTAAGCCGCCGAATGAAGGAGGCTGCATGCGTCTACGTGTGAAGCCCGACTTTGGAAAAACTCAGCCTGAAAGTTGGAAAGGGAATGGAAAAACGTGCTTGAAAAGAAGGCGGGGCGCAACCCCTGGATCCTCGCTAGACGTCGGCACGTGCCTCGGGTGCCAACGATCCGGCCCCGTTATATTGCAAATCTCATTTGCGACAATAATTTATATGTAAATATATCCGAGTCGTACGTGTTGCATTTCGGAATTTCTCGCAAAATTCAAATATCCGAGCATGTCACGTTAATCACGCTTGAGAAAAATCACCCAACTTCTCAAGTTCAAATGCAAAATACCGATTTTCTTATCTGATTACATTGTTTACCAGGCTCAACGAGCGCACGAAGGGGAAAATCCTACGATCTAGTCTATTCTCGCAACTTATCAGCAGATTAAGCGGCGTCATGAAAAGAAAACAGAAAATCATTTAATAATCCAACAAATAAGACGCACCTCTGAGTAATAACAATAAATAACAATAAAACCTGCACAACCTGAACAATAAAACCAACAAATAAAATCACCATTGAACAAAAATGAAGAAGAGCATTTAATGCGTTGCTTCACAGGCAGATCCGGTTCGAAGGACCAAAATGTGTGCGCAGCAACCAGCTGCTGGATTTTCTTTGCATCAACAGCCACAGTCTTTGCCGTATCAAAACCGCACAAAAATACACAGTGTGATAAATGCATGTTGTTCAAACAGTCAGCTTAAGCAACTTCTTTCGGCTCCAAAGCTCCAATTGGCCGTGGTTTGAGTTCCCATCCATGAAAACTAGAACAAATACGGTGCTAATAATCCGATTTTATCACAGTAATCACTAATACATCGTAATAAATCAATTAAATGATAAGTGTTGATAGTCGTTTTCCGAAACCTTTGCTAACGAGATGTATCGTAGTGGCCAAGCTCCAAAAGGGCACGTTGCAAAGGTGAGAAAGCTATTTGAAACTGCTGCAGAAGTTGACGGGCCTTGGAACAGTTCCAACAAGTTGCTGCACAAAAAACTGAGCAAATCCTGCGACAGCCTTCAGATAACGAACCGAACGAATATGGACTTGGAAGAACTGGATAATTTCCAATGGATGGACCAGTCGCTGAAGAGGACGGAATCGAAAGAACACCAGCTGAAGGACTACCTGGACAATGTGACACAGTTGGCGCCCAAAAGGAAACCCATTGCAGCACCGAGGAGATTTGCGCCCATAACTAACTCGGAGCAGGCGTCGGAAATGACTTTCCAGCAGGCGAACCAATGCGGACGGTTGGAGAGCTTTCGAAGACGAAGGGTAGAGGAAATTGATAAGGACATTGTTGATATGAAAGCCGATGGGTTTATTAGAGGGAGCATCGCAAGTGGCAGTGATTCGGATGCAGGTGATGGTAGGTACAGTTCTGGGCGACCATCCTAGTTCTCAAAAGTTACTTCCCCGGTAAAAAGATGAAGCTGCCATCAATTTCAACGTGGAAGCCATCATGGGAGGTTCTAAAAGTCTTATTGTCTCCTCTCCAGCCTACCAAAAGAATGAGGTTCAAAGTGACGGTCAATTCAACAAATCAGATTCAGATTCTGATCAGTATTCAGAGGAGCATTCTGCCGATTATGAACCAATCGCCAGCTGGGCATCCGCAGACGCGTTAAGGGCGCAAAAATTCCACACTAGGTAACACTGGCACTAATAATGAACCCCTCTCCACTCAAGATGTTTCAGCCGTGCCATCTCGAACATTATGGAGCACTTAAAGATGACAGAGAAGCGCTACCTACAGGAACTCAAAGGCATTATACCAGTAAGTTAACTCACTAATCACTTAAAGCTGTGGCACTCCAAGAAACCTTCCAGGTGTATGTGTATGCCATCAGCAACTACCCTCTTAAAGATGTGGAAAACAGCGCCAGTCTCCTCACTGAAACCTTGGAGGAACTACTGAAGCTCCAAAAGGAGTTCGCAGATAAACTGGCCCTTGCTCGCTCCTTGGACATGGTTCTCAGTGCTTTTATGGACTATGTAGGCAAGCCGGGGGTTTGCCCCTCACTTTTGAACCCTCACGCTTGAAGTTTGCAGGAGGACTTGTTCAACACGTACAAAAAATTTTCCACCACCAACTATTGTGGCCTCACCTTCACCCTCTCAGACTCAAAGGTATTTGCAACAGCCCAAATTCACGCAGAGTCTGAATACGTTTGATTCCAGGCTGAGTTCAGGAAGGAAATCACCCTGCGGGCCATCCTCAGTCAGCGACTGCTCCACTACAAAATGTATCTGGAAGAGATCCAGGCAGAGCTGCAGGCTTTCCGGGATTTCTTGCCCATTGTTGGCCATCTTTTGAACTTTATCGGCAACATACTCAATCTATGCAATGTAAAAAATGTTCTGGACCGAATTGTGCCAGGGCCAGTCATCCGGAAAAGTACCCCAAAACGATCACTGGAGGTGGAAAGTTGCCCGTTTGAAGCCGACTATTTGCTAAAGGACAAGTTCAAAGTCAGCAAACCGTTTGAAAGAACCCTCACTGTCTATCTGTATAGGCACATCGTTCTCTTCACTGGGGTATGTTTTTGTTAGGATTTAATCTGCGTCTGGAGAATCTGGTCTGGGCGCATCCAGAGACTTAAGAGTTGAACGACATTGGTAGGCCATTATTCAGCTTCTTCGTTTATGGTTTGAAGTGTGAGGTGAAAGGTACAAGCTCATTGTTCTATCAGGATCTTCATTCTTCATCTAAATTTGCCCCAGCAAGATCATCAAGGTGCTCAATATTCCTAAATATGGAGCTAGTCCCCAAAGGGTTCTGTTGCTGAGCGATACCAAATTGAAATTCCTTCAATTGCTTCTTCTGCTGTGTTGGTACCAACATGAAAACGCTTGCTGATTCTGCTTCTGGTTCGGTGTTGGACATCCAATCAACGATTTTTAAAACTAATGTTACAACCTTGAAAGTGAAGACCCAAAGGATGTCTAAATCATAGACCTTTTGTGCTTCTAGGAGGATAACAAGGACACTTTCTACAGTGAAGGCCATATTAGGATGGATGAAATCATTCTGCTGCCGATCAACGACAAGAAGAAGAAAGTCATCCAGTTCTACCATTACGGCAAATCCAAGACTTTTCACACCCCAGTCATCTACAAGTTTAAGGCAGCGAACGAAGAAGTCCAAGCCATCTGGAGGCAGAAAATCATGGATATCTTGGCTTTGCAACATGAAGAATTGCGCAGCAAAGTTCACCAGAAACACTTGGAGGGTTCATAAGAGTCAAAGCAGAGCAAAAATTGAGGCAGAATACGAGGTTCTTTAGGTGTAGTTTGCAAGACATTTGGAAGGAAAATTAGTACATGTAGGTTAAGAACCAAATGAAGCATTTAAATGCGATTTCATTCCAAAGCGACTTTGTTCGGGCCTTTATTCGGTTCAAGTGAAAGCCTTCTCCATATCTCACATATTCACAAGGACAAAGAAACATTCGAGGGTCAAAAATATAGCAAAAAACCGATGTTATTTTCCTAGCAAGACATCATAAAACAGCAAATTCATCCCGCGGTGCAAAAACTGCCAGAAATTCTCCCACTCTTTCCAACTGTGGTTAAAATCCTTCCTGCCACAGATGTGCAGGACCCCATTTCTACAGAACCTGCACCAAACCCATGGAAACTCCAGCGAAGGGCTGCAACTGCGGAGGGCCTCACCCTGCCAGCTAGTTCAACTGTCCAAATAACCCAACCCTCAAATTGAAAGTGGATGCAGGTATATCCTACTCCCAAAAAAACTCCCCAGCTCCAGAAAACCTCCAAAAAAACCCTGAAAAAACAACCCTAAACTCAACCCAAACCCCCAACCACTTAACCGGCAGCTTCTTCAATCACTGCTGCTCCCACAATCGGAAATTGAAGCCAAAATCAATTTGATTGCGGCTGTAATTGCAAAGAATCCAGAAAATCTTCAGCCTAAATCTTCCCCAGCTCCTACCTCCCTTCTAGACGCTAGAGGACCTGCCACTGCAGAATGCAGAAGTCCATCAAGAACCAACTTGAGCAGTGATTTGCAATCAAGAAAGAGCAAAAGTTCTGACGAACCAGCTCAAGGAAAATACCCACAGCACCAAGCTCGATAGTCCATGCTGGACCTTGGACATGTTACGACCTGCGTTTTTCCGAATCAGCTAAAAATTATTCACCTAAAACATGGTGCGGCATCTAGGGGAAAACGTGGGTTTTAGCGGACGCAATTCCACTGAGCCTTTCTGCTTTGGTCGCCAAACTGATACGAATCAGGACTTGAAAAATGCCATTCGGGAAAGTGTTGAGAATCATAAATCTGCATTTTGTGGGGAGTCCACTTGGACAGAGAAAAATTGGACAAGCGTCCAGACAAGGTTTTCCAGATTTAAATTAAGAAACGCGGCCTTTGAATGAAAAACGCTTATATTCTAGACTATCACAGTCATTGAGCAAGTTGTAACATGAATTCAGGTCCCAGAAAGGCCCCCGTGCTTCCTGGCCTGGATCAGCTGGCCCCATAAGCACTTCTCCACGGTCCGTCGCCATTGCAGCTGAATATACTCGGAGGCGGCTTCCAAACTAAAGACCGTCTCCTTGTGGAACCTGGCGCTAGCCAGATGATCTTTTAGTTGAAGAACCTTCATGTTCTTCCCTTGGGGCATCACGCTGATCTGGTCCATCTTCACGCTGCCCATGTAGTAGAACGCTTCTTCATTCAGTTGCTTCTGGAATTTGCAATTAGTCGTATTTCATGAGTTTTGCGCTGGATGGTCACCTTGGTGAAAATCATGATCTTCTGGAACAGGAACACCATGATCTTCATCTTCTTGGGTTTGTGGACCTTGAATTCGTCCATGAGCAAGAAGGAGCCGTAGCCACTAATGTCGAACGGGCAGCACTGGATCGAGCTTCTGGAAAAGTCAAAGTCCTCCTCGTTAAATCCCACTTGCTTGCACTCGCCTGGCGAAGAGATGCTGTCCTTCACCAGCTCAGTTTCTCCCAGGGGCGCGGTCAGTCGTCTCTTCTTCTTCGAGAAGGTTTTCCTGAAGAAACGGGACAACGTCGAGGTGGACTGTGGCCTCCTGGGGGGTGGAGGTTTATCGGTCTCGGTGCTGGTGGAGCGCAGGTCGATTTCATCAAAGGTGGAACCATCATTTTCCATATGTCCGGTTTGTCTTTTATTTCACTAAGCGCCCACGTTTCACTGCACACCTTATTGCGTGTAACTTTCAACCCATTTACAACTGATTATCTGCTTATCATTGTCTTAGTTATCGGATATTCTTAGATAAGGCTTCTCTGTGCGGCGCACTTTGTAATGGAAGAAGAATAACGAGAACCTACGGCCTTTCGACTGTGAGGCGTGCCCTTGGTTATTGAGATTAAGGGATTTTTGTAATTTTATGAAAAACAGGTAAGACTTGCATGGAAAATTCTTGAAAAAACGCCTGCTTTGAATATATTTTAATCCAATTTTTCTGAGTAGAATTTGGGGTTTTCTGTAAAAGGTTAGAGTTCGTCAACTGATGCGAAAACTGCAAAGCGCTACGGCCTTTGAACGGTGCATTTTGTATGAAGTTCATAGATATTTGTCGTTTTAAGCTTAGTTTTACTGACCAAGAGCTAATGACAGCGGAAGATCAATAACTGAGATGTAATTTGGACGTTTTTTGCACCTTCCAGCACTTCTTACGTCCACCAGACGTGAGTGGGTCTCATCCATGCGACGTAAATGAGACTCTCACTTTAACAGACACATATAAATTGTACATTTAGATAAAATAAATTTATTAATCCAGTACAAAGTAAATCGGGTAGAATAAATACTAAATGATACAAGAACCACACTAGTCGAAACCTGTTCCATGTTGATGGTGTCTAGTGTGTAAATGAATCAGTGTTGTGTTGTGAAATCGACATAGAAGACAGATGCCCCTAAAACGATCATTTGTATAACAGAATTGGGTAACTCCCTAGGAACAGGGGCCGTTGATTACCTGTCGATTTGGCGCGTTGCTCTCTTCTTCGTGGATTTTTCCTGACTGGCACCGGAGTTTCGTCTGAGTTCTGATAAGCTTTTAGAGTGTTTTCTGGAAATTATCCACTGAGCAAGTCAATTGGCCACTGTAGCGCCAACATACCCTTAATCTTCTTCATCTGCTTCCATAGGATGTCTTCGATTTGCATCTTCCAGGTCTCCTTCACTTTGGGCGATTTCGTATCCAGAACGTAGGTGTGCTTGTTCGAATTGCGACGTTTCGTCTTGGTGAAATCGGTCAATTGAATGGTGTTGTCGTTGTCAAATGTGGCGATTCTCAGATCGTGTGTTCTGATGCTCTTCTGATACTCGAACTGTTCCAGGTTTTTCTGGAAACATCATCATGTATTGCAAGCAGAATTGATTTTAGCATTTGGTACTCACGGGATCTTCCAGGGTGAAAACCACGACGCCTTCAAACAAGAACACCATCATTTCCGCCTTCTTGGGCTTGAGCACAGTGAATTTTTCCCGGGCAATGAACGATCCGTAGTCCTTGGTATGCAGAGGACTGTAGAGGATCGAGGCCAGGGCCACTGCATCATTTCCTTTGCTCATGTACTTCTTAACCATCTCCAAAGACAACTCAACCAGCGCAATTGGTCGATCCTCTTTCTGCAATTGCTTGATGATGTTCTCGAGGAACAGTTTGTACTTGCCCAGCCGCTGAATGGGAGTTAGCAGGTAGGCTGAAAGGTCCAGCTTGTCGTTGATGCGTTCTTGCTTTTCCTAAACCACCAATTTTGGGAAATGTCGGGGAATATGAGCAGAAGCTTGATGGCACTTTACCTTGATTAGAAAGCTTAGTTCCTTGACGGCAGCGTTTGCTTTGGGGGTGTTCCTGAAGTACCGGGGGTAGAGCCTGAAGAGGTCTTCCTGAAATTGAGGCGATTATTAAGCGAAGTGGTGCGGCCTTAGTGGCATTACGAATTCCAGAAAAATCTGGGCCACCGCCTTGATGTCCACCTGCGGCGATTCCAGGGCGTGAAGGAAATCCGTTTGGTTGGAGTAGATTTGCTCCATGTTGCCAAACACCGCGTCCACCTTTTCCGGGCAGCGCTCCTCGAGGAAGCTTTTATATTCCTATGCAAACCCGGCGTTAGCTTCAGTTTCTGAGTTAGAACCCCCACTTACCACGATGACTTTTTCCATATCAGCAACATACTTTCGCTCAGTGGATATAATCTCATCAATAATGTACTGAAGCCTGAAAGCAGCAAGCTCAAGGAGGTGGCTTATGGCGTTTGCTCTGGCACTTACGTGTTCTTTTTTACTTCCACTGGAACAGAGAAGAGCATTTGATGTTCCAATCGAATGCTCTCGTAGTAGTTGGATTTCTCCTCCTCCTCCTCCTCCTCGTTGGTGGACTCTTTGCAAATGTAGCTAGGGGAATTTACATGTTTGTCCACCCTTTCGATCCGAACTACTCCCTGTTGATCGCAAAATGTTTCTCTCCTTGCAGCGCTTGGAACGTACACGCTTGTCCAGCTGATGTTGTCTGAAAGCGCCCGATAATAATAATCGTATTTATTTCACAAAATAAAATGGTCCAGCAAACGTTCCACTCACCTTCATCGTCGTAACTCTCGCCTGAAGTGGTGGAATACATGGTGTTCCTCTTGGAGTCATCACTTGCCTGGGAGCCAAGAACCAGCACCATTTTATCGTCGTTGGATAGAATGTTGGGGTCTTCATTGGTCTTCATCTGGTCGAAGCTGAGCAGGTCGATGCTTTTGCGCTCGATTTGCACGCTGCATTTGATTAGTTCCTTTCCATCCGCGTTCCAGGCCTCCATGTAGTAGAAGCCCTTCTCCATGTCCTCCGCAAAGTAGATTTCCCCGAAAAGATCCTCCTGCTCCAGCTGCAACAATGCAGTCGATGTCTTTGCTTCTCCATCCTCCAGATTCTCCAGCATCAAATGGAAATCCTCCCCATATCCATCCAGCTTCATGTTCTCCAGCTCAGAGTCGATTTCACAAATAACGCTCCTCCGATAGTTCTCGGTTTCGCCTTTTTCTGCTGCGTCTGTGAAGCTCTCGAAATGTTGCGCCAACTCCTTGACGCCGAAGGGCTTCTTGAGGATTCCGGTTCTTCTTCGGCTGCGTCCTGATTGGTTGTTCTTCCGGAATCTGCCCTGCACAGGAGAACCAGGCGGATTGGTGGACGTTTCCGACTTTTCCAGGTTTTCATTGTTGATTTGCACGAAGGACTTGTGCTTCCACCACTCGATTTCTTCCAGCTCTGGAGTGTCGGTTTCTTCATGTGGCGGTGTTTTTGCCACTTCGGGCTCTTCGTCGGTTGGTGGGTAGTTTTTTTGGCTTTCTAGAACAGAGATGAAAGACCCTGGTAAAGGAGTTTAGTTCAGTCTTTGGGAAAATTCTACAAGGTTCACAGAATGGATTTGGAGGAAATTTTTTTTGAAAAATCCCGAAGCGAATCACCTTTTAAGGACTATAAATGATGTCAGCAGCGAAACGCTATTTTGGGACTTTATCTTGTCAACGAGATTGCATGCGCTAATATCCCTATCGACATCCGAGATAAATCTTCAAGTGCTTGTCAATCAATATGCGAGGACATCGGGAACTTTTCCCATTGGGTACACGTACAGATACATACCATCAGAATCCAAGGGGCTTTGAAGGCGTTCTTCGTGTGACCGGGAGCGCATAAAGTCCCAGTTGGTGATATCACTGCCACTATCACCGTTTCGCAGCCCCTTTTCCCGCACCAATACCGTGAAATAATGTCTCCATGCTCAACCTGTAACTATCACAAAAATTGTCACTATCACGGAAGCCTTCGTCTGACATGATTTCGGCCAGTGTCTTCTGGAGCCTCAGAACCTTGGACAGTGTGAACTCCTCGTCGTCTCTCCATTCTTCCGTTTTGAGCTCATCGGGTTCCTCGAGGATCTGGTGTTGATGGAGCGATCGTTTGCACTTTGTTGATAGATTTGCTTCAGTTTCCTCTTTGTTCTTCTGTGTTTTGCGTCCATTGCGTCGCAGCGAACCTCTTGAGGACAAACCTTCAACGTCCAGGTCGTTTGAGGATAGGCTGGGCCGCTTCCCATTGGGCAGAGAGTTGGTGCGTTGGAGGCCCTTATTGGGACGCGAGATTTCAAACAGGTTCAAAATTCGTTGCACTTTGCTGCCTTTGTCTGCTCGTCTTTGGGAATACTTGCCGTATGTTTCGATATCTGCCATTTTTTTCACATTTTAGTAGGAATTGTGCTTGCAGCGTTGCGATTCTCTTTAACCAACTTACATGAAAGGCTTATCAATATGGATATCGTTATCTTATCAGGAAATGTGTACTTAATATCTTTAAACCCAGCTTCATTTCGCCAAATACGTGTGATCAGGAGGGGATTCGGGCAGATACTAAGGATTTACCACCATACGCTTTAATTTTATTTAAAAAAAACAACGAACATTACTTTCAGGCACAATGTTAATATTAAAAAATCATCTCCTCTAACCTACCAATAAATCGCATATCAACTCAAACTTACACCCTAATAAATATATGTACAAAACCCTATTATATAAAAACACTAATGTCTTAACATCCTAGCAAATATCACAATCAGTTTACTCTATACAAAGGTGAAATGGCAACTCGTTTCCCACTAGAAACTAGCGGAAAGTAAACGTAAGAACTAACGCACAACGTTTCGGTGTGGCTTCCGATCAGAAATCCTCAAATAGTTTCAGCTCGTCATCGTCGAGCGTCCTGGAACTTTTCCAGTCACCTTCCGGGTAGTCGTCAAAGTTGCTAGTGTCGCCCTCGTACATGATTTTTGGCACTATTGGAGGCTAAATTTGCAAGAAGAAAAGTTAATTGAAAGCTCAACTTTCATAAAGAGAAAACTTACGATTAGTTTTCTTTGGATCACGTCTTGCCAGTCGACGCCTTTGAACCATCGATGGCGTCTTACATCTTCAGCACCACTCTGAAATAGACCAAAATGGTTCAAGGCAATGTTCGTTCTGTTCGGACAAGTGTGTTTGTGCTCGCCAAAAAATAACTAAAACCTCTTCCAAATGCAACACAGTTTATATAATAGTTCTGGCTGCTTTCGGGTTCGTTCTGCTCGCAAACGCCGTTCATTTTCAATTTTCTATACAACTCTTCTCTGAAATTCGCACAATTTTGAAAAATTGAAGCCTTCAAGTTCGTTCTGTTCGTTCAAGCTCGCTAACTTTTCAGTAATGACATTTTGAAAACCAGTTAGGCATGCGAAAAAGCCCTTAGATTTTATGCAAAATCCATTTTCCAAATCGCAAAAATTTCCTTTTTAGAAAACTTGGAGTTTTCATGTTCGTTCCGTTTGGAAACACCGTCGATTTTGCCCCAAATTCGAGATATTCACAACATTTTTGCAAGTTTTCGTACAATTCTTCTCTGTGGGATCAAGGATTTGCAGAAAAAATTGCAAACGCAGAAGTTTTGGCACACTTTCGAGACAAGAATCTGAAGATTTGAGGTTCGTTCTGTTCGTGTGTCAAAACCTTCGCAAACTTTTCAATCGTAAAATCTTGAAAACGTGGCAGGCGTCTTAAAACGCCCATAAATTTCCTATTTCTAGGTCGCAAAACCATCCATATAAGAAAACTCTCGATTCCCCAAACAATTCATCTCTCAACTCGCCTACGGATGCAAAAAATTACTGAAACTTAAGAAACATTCCACATAGAAGTACAGTTGAAGCTTTCATGTTCGTTCCGCTCGTGTGTTCCACTTTACAGCCGTGAAATTAGGCGCCCTAAAGCGCCCATAAGTTTCCGTTTTCCTCTAGATTTCTAGAGGGAATTTTAGTGTTCGTTCCGTTCGGAAAGGGCGTTTATTTGCGATTTAAATCCAAAAGTGGATCAACTTTATTCAATTATGCAAAGAATTCATCTCCCACCTTGCCAAACACCCAAAAAAATACTGAAGCTTTTAGGTTCGTGTAAATCAGTTTAATGTTCGTTCCGTTCGGAAAGAAAGACAGCCTATTTGCCCGAAATTTACAAAATTTTTCCACACACATTTAGTTTTTCCGACAATTCTTGTCTAAGAACGCTAAAAGTCCGAGAATCTGCTATAAATATGTTTAAAAAACCTAAGGATGAGATCGTCGAACCTTCCAGATAAGAGAAGTTGATGATTCGGCGGTTCGTTTGCGCTCAAAGTTCTGGGAATGTTCAATCAATCTGGCAAACGCGGCATTTCTCGAAAGGATCATGCGATGTTCTTCACAATTTAGGGCTGAGATCATTAGAAAATCATTTAACAACTGAAAAAGACACCTGATGAGCCCCCTATAAAAAAATCTTTAAGGCTCGTTCTGTTCGGGATCATCATTCGTTTGAAATCTCGCTGGAAAATCCCAATGGCTGATCAAAATCCTTCACAAATCGTCAAAAAAATGTTCAGCTTAGTAGTTGATTTCGAAGAGGAATAGACCAAAATCTGGGCAAACTGGAGGCCGTTTGGATTGCTCACCTTCATATTGCCCAGCCGTTTGGTCCGATCTTGCACCAGAAGCTTCTTGATGATGTCTTTGGCGATGGGGTCGATGTGTTTGGCCCATTCGATTTTGCCGCTGAGGATTTTCTCGTAAATTCCAAACGGATTGTCGTCGTAAAACGGCGGGTAGCCCGCCAACATCTCGTAGATCAACACACCTAAAAATATACATTTCCGTGGCGAATCATTTATTCCGACTGGGATTTCCTAATGAGTTTACACTTTGCTCATTAAAACTCCAGACCTACCTAACGCCCACCAATCGACCGCTTTATTGTGTCCTTTGCTCTGGATGATTTCCGGTGCCAGATACTCGGGCGTGCCACACAAGGTCCAGGTGCGATCGGTCAGTTTTTTGGCGAATCCAAAGTCGGTGATTTTCAAATGGCCTTCTTTGTCCAGTAGGAGATTCTCGGGCTTCAAGTCTCTGTAGACGATGTTTTTCGCGTGCAGATACTCCAAAGCCGACACGATTTCGGCACTGTAGAAGTTTCCAGTGGTGGTGGAGAATCTGCCGGCGTTCCTCAAATAGGAGAACAGTTCGCCTCCGCAGACGTATTCGAACAGCATGTAAATGCAGGCTTCATCACGGTTGGACCATAATCTGAAACCGAAATCGGGGGACTTTTCAAAAGAGATGCCATAAATTGTGATTTTACTGGCGGGTTTTGACTTTAATGTTGATTTGTTTCGTTTACTTGTTTGCAATGTTTGGCGCCAGAAAAAATAAATGTTAAAAGTGTGTTCATTGGATGGAGGAATATAAAAACAAAAGTGCGTTTTTCTTTCGGTAAGATGCGAGCCTCCCAGTAAATATTGGGCAACGAATAATCACATGAAAGATACAATTTGTTCATAACATGTTGGGCAAATTGGCAGGCTCCGTATCAGTGACAAAATAAACAGAACGTTGTTTTGATCATTTTATGTGCAACTATAAATTTTTATTGTTGGAAGAATTATTTATTTGGTGCTAAAAATAAAGGAGCCGTTTCGAACATCAGGCCACAACATTACTTCGATTTGCCTGGGAAATATGAACAGGAAAAGCCATTATTTAGGCGCAAACTGTTTCTGCTAAACATTCCCATAAATCCAGGCTGCAATATTAATTATCTCACCTGCCGGGTTGCAAGTTGCTCAAAGCGAATTTTCAAAAATTAACCAATTTCCTCACACTTTTCCTAGCGATTAATCTTGACCCAGAAGACGGGCGTGTATACATTGAAGTTTATTTTCGGTGAAAGTTTGATCACTTTATATTTTTATAATCATTACTGTGTGTGTGTGGTATCAGCGCGTAGAACCGTCTTAACAATATTAGTCACAAGCCTTTAAAAATACAAGCTGCGCTAGTGGAGGATTTACGGGCCTAGTGGCTAAATTTAAATCGCCTCACTTGGCCTCTGCTGAGGGATTTTTTACATAAATTCCCCGGCCAGAAACCAAATACCCTGCCTTTCACTCAAACTTCTCCAATCTGCATTCTGGAGTGCTGATGTAATCTCTAAAAGCTAGCGAAAATAGCGCCTGGATGAAGGAAGATACCAGTAGCAAATTCCAATTGAAAATAGCAAATTTGACAGGGGGAATGTGTTTTTTTGGTAAATTGGAGGAAATTCCCGCAGCTGGCTGACGTTCTCTGCGAATGGAATTATGACGCTCAGGTCTAAACAGACTGAACTATGTATGTACGATTGCATCAGCACTCCATTGGCATCGCTTGTTTCCTTAAGGAAAACGTGAAAAGCACCAGAAAACTACCAGTGACCCTTCGGGCGCATAAAAAGGACTACACCAAACCCAAATCACTCAGACCCATAAGTTCAACGCTGTTCCTCATGAAAACGTTAGAAAAAATGACAGACAGGTACCTAACAGAGGAGTCCTCATCAGGGTCGAGTCGCTATCGGATTCGGCCCATCTTGCAAAGATCCTCAGCACAAGTAAATAGCAAAACGATATAGAGACCCTTAAGAAGGAAGATATGGCACCTAGAGGGGAACCAAAAAGGAGACCCTACAACTTCTCCTAGCGAAACGCTTCCCAGGCGCCGGAGGCACCGGGGGCTCGGAGGTCACGGTCTGGCCCAACCAATGGGACTGGTCAGTGGTGACGCTATCAGATGGGCGGTTTAGCAATTTTGTCATATAAAGGCGCAGGAACCAGACGAGGATAATTCCAAAAATGTTGCAGTGGCGCCTTAGATATCTTACTCCCGTTACTGGGCAGGATCCTCATCTGTCCCAAATGATTGACAGTCAGGGGAACGGGTCTTTATACCAAAACCCGGTAAAAAGCACTACACCGAAGCCAAATCATTCACATCCATAAGTTTAACGTCTTTCCTTATGAAAACGTTCTAAAAGATGATGGACAGGTACCTAACAGAGGGAGTCCTCATTAGGACTCCGCTACAGAGTAACCAGCATGCATACAGGAAAGGATGGTCGACAGATACAGCTCTCCATGCCCTGGTGCAAAAAGCTGAACAAGGATTACAATACAAGATACGGAAGTGACACTAGCCTAAGTGGAAGTTTCTGGACGTTGTCAGCAAGAGAATGCAGGTTGCATGTAGAATACTGCTGGACGTAAGCCTCCCTCAATAATTTCCACTGTCCTCGGCATTGTGCTGTCTGCATCCAGTTGGTGAAGACTTCCGATCTAGGCCTCCATTCAAGGATTCGTCTTGTCCATCTGTCATCAGCAGATCTCGCAATGTGTCCTGTCCAGTTCCATTTTAGTACAGTTGTTCTCTCTACGGCTGCTGCAACTCCGGATCGCCTGCGGTATTTGGTATGTGATCCTTGAGAGAGATTGAGAGAGTAACTCGTATTTTTTTATTGTCCGTTTAGTCAGTGTTAGGGTTTCGGCTCCATAGGTAAAAACTGGAAGGACACACTGGTTAAAAACCTTTCTCTTCTCCTCCTCTAGGCAGTTAGGCAACTCTGCCTTGAAAACATATTTGAGATCCCCATATGCAGCCCATGCGAGCCCAATTCTTCGAAGAATTTCTAGGATCTGATTGTCTCTTCCAATGGGAATCTCGTGTCCGAGGTATTTAAAGGATGTAGTTTCTTCCACCCTGATACCGTCTATGTATATGATTATCAGTTAATCCTAGCAAAACAGAGATCATGCTCTTGACAAGGAGAAGAAAAATTACAAGAAAAAGGATTGTGGGGCGCTAATGTTGCACGGAAAACCTCTTACCCTCCTGGGAGAGGTCAAGTACCTAGGTTGTCCGTACTAAACTCACGAGGAACCCCACCGGAGAGAAAGTTAAGCAAAAGGCTGCCGTCCCTATGTGGCACCGGCAAGACACCAACACGGGAGCGTCCTAGGTTGCCACAGATAGGGAAGTTACAAAAGGACTAGAGGGAGTGATCGAGATTTACTCCGACAGCCAGTCTGCCCTCAAGGTACTCTTAAGTGTTAAGATGGGATGCCCTGAAGAAAGTGGCAGAACAGAAACAAGTAAACCTGGTGAGGACTCCGGCGCACATGGGGTTCGCGGGAAACAAGTGGGCCTTCTGAGAGTCCATTAACTGCCGAACCTCATATAGGGTTGGGACTTAAGACTGGGTTCTTAGAGGCACCATAGAGATGTGGAGAAAGACCGAAGGGTGTAAACAAGCCATTGGAATCCTAAGTCAGGCCAAGGCAACATCCAAATGGTTGATGTCAAGGAGTCGCTGGGCCCTGAGAACTCTGGTTGGGGTCATGACAGGCCACTGTGGTCTGAAGAGACATCTCACCTTCGAGGAATTGGTGATAGCCCTGTATGTCCACAATGTGGAATGGCGGAGGAAACATCATACCACCTATTAGGAGTGTGCCATCGTTGGTCGTTTACTAGGAGGCGCCTCCTTGGGACCTCCACACTCTCCCGCATCGAATTGTCTTCCTTGGAGTGGAGACGGACCCTTGTCTTTGTCAGGGAGACTTCCGAGGATGGATGGTTGGGGAATGGCGAAAAGGGCCTTTACAGTACTACTGCTACTAGGGCGCATTTACTAATGTAAAATGACGGCCACATTGGCAGTGACCTTTATTATTGTAGCTTCAGTTCAAAATCGAAAAAACCATCGCACAAACACCATCCCATGAAGCCCTTGCTCAATTTCTCCAATGTTTAGATAACTTTCTATTTGTGATTATTCGAATAGCCGTCCAGTCTACCTGATCTAGCACTATCAAAGGTAAATCAGTCGACGAACGTTGTTTATGCGACTTTTATTTATTTCCCATCTAATTTATGGCGCCATTTTCAGTTTTAACGATTTCCCAGACCTGAGAGTCTAAAGTCAGCGACTCTGGCTGCTTTCGGTGAGTCAGCGCTGCTTAGTCAGTGTTTTCACCGTTTTTTCTCCTGTTCCAGACGGGGGAGAATGTGTCCGAGATCAATTAACTTTGGCCTGTGGTTATCTAACCGGACGATGTTTGTTTAACTGAAAGTGACCGAATCGGACCGCAGGCGTTTGTGAGCGGCAAGAGAAGAAAGTGGTTTCGGTCAGCGTCTTCTTAAGATGGCCATCGAGAAAGTGAGCGTAAATCTGAAAGGACTAACACGCTAGAGGTTGTTTCAGCTTCCATAAAGGAATCGAGGATGATCTCAGCCAAACATGCTCGAATCAGACGATGATTCAGGCAAAACTGAGATGATTTACAGCTTTGAGTCGAATTTAAGTCATTGTGGGAGTTCGCAAGTCAATTTAATTGGATTTCAAAAATAGCTGTCTGAAGACAGAGCCAAATTTACCCCAACTTTGGAACTGGATAAATTCTGATTGCTTTGAGAGATTTGGTGTCTGTTTGATGTGTTGTTGAGCCCCGTTTGTTTTTTGTTAGTCAAAGTTTTGGCGAAAATTTAGCACGCCAGATAAAGTTTCTACAGGGCGGCCCATAAAAAAATGGAAAACTTGCGAAGTTCGGCTTGCTTCTAGTGTGTCAAAAAACGTTTTTTTTTGGATCTCAACACCAAAAGTTTAAAGATGACTCAAATTGCTCCAAAAGGTTTTTGAATTTTTCGGCCATCTGGTTTATTTACAGGGTGGCATCACAAAAATCAACTTTTTGGTTTCGCAGTGATCTCCTTTCTGCTCTTGGCCCGAGTTTCACGATCTGGAGCTGATCTTGAAGCGCAAACTTCATAGACGATTTAAGACTAAAGTTCTCTATACAGGGTGGCACAAAAAAGTACCCAAATGAGAATTGCCCCTCAAAATGAGATGAGCGAAACATTCAAAAAGGTTTTTCTAGATGTGAGTTCCATTTTAATGCTTGTCGTATGGAAATAAAAAGAATCGGTTTTCTGTCCAACTGGGCACACGCGGAACTTTCACCAATTTTGCATAGTTTCATTTGCCACCCGGTAGAAACTTTATCTGACGCACTAATTTTTTGCAAATCCACGCGAAAATTGAACAAGAATTGCACGAAATAATGCTTCAAACAGAAGTGAATTCACTCCAGGGAGTCAGAAGTTATTCGGTTCCAAAGTCAGTCCAAATTTTTGAGTCCAAAAAAAACCTTTTTATAAGCCCCTAAAGGTTTAAAATCACCTTGAGGTTTTAAGCCAGTAATAAAGAAAAAAAATAACATTTTGACTTTGTGCAAACTGCCCCTAATCAACATCCATTGCCGAGTAAAGAAAAGTTTCAAATTAAAAAAAACTTACAAATTGACGACAAAAGGGTAGCGAACCTCCTGGAGAATATTCTTCTCGTTCTTCACATGCTCCACTTGTTTTAACCGAATTACATCGGCCAAGCAGAGTATCTTCATCGCGCCATATTCTTCGGTTTGCTTGTTTTTGCAGAGCAGCACTCTTCCAAAGGTGCCGGTGCCTGCAAATAAACGCAACATTATCGGTAGTGTAAAGGCCCTAATTCTGAGCAATCGCCTCAAATTAAGAAATTGTTTTCAACCAATCAGTCCGGTAAATTTCCTGTTGATCGTTCCTTATCTGGACGTCATACCAGTACGCGGTTGATGGATTTTAAATTGCGTCGTCCATCAACGAAATAATAGTTCTGCTTGCGTCTTTACTTTCAACAACATACCAGGAAAAATGTCTATTTTGTGTGTTTTTTATGCGAGCAGTACTGGTTTTTGGGAAAATGTGCAACAACGTGCTCTAGGGAAAAGAGGTCAACAAAGTCCCGTGTGGAAAGTCGGCCGTCTATAAATACAAAGTGTTGCCGAAATCGCGTAATTTTATATCAAAGTGCTGGTACGATTCGCATAAGCACCGTTTATCCCCTAATAAATCAATCAATTAGCCGAAAATTGAGGCAAATCAACACACTCCCACTTTCTGCACGTTTGGAAAGTGATCGCCATCAGAACTGGACGATTAGCGAAAGGTAAACGGCCACCAGGGGCTTAAAAAAGCGATTCTCTTTCCCATTCAAACGATCAAAATGTGTAAATTTAGAAAAGTGTTTTTTTAAAAAATTGCCTTGAACGCAGTTGTCGTCTAGTTGTGTAACACACTATCAAGCGACATGCCAACAAACAGCACCGCATGAAAATAGATACTTTCCAGATAATGCAGCGCTTTTCCTCAGAGTCCGGATAGCGATAAATCCCGCTTTATAATTACATCGTGCTGCAAACGAATCAGATAAATTATCCTTATTGCTTTATATCGCACACTGGTCATTATTTACGTTTATTTACCGCAATTGTGATTGCAGCAGCTATTTTTGTTGCAAAACTGGGTTTTTATGTTAAGCGAACCCGTTTTCAGAGCAACATTGTTGATCGTTGGGTTGCACTTATTTGCAAGCCAATTTGTGTACACAACGTTTCGCTTACAGCCGCAGCAATCGTTTGCAAACGTGCTCAATCTGTGTAGAAGCACCGCAACAATCGGAAAATATATGAAGGAACTGAATGAAGCAACCTAGAAACCACACAAAAGGTGGAGTAATCGTGGATCAAGATGCAAACAGCCATTTGAAGAATGAATGAAAAACGGGGAAATGGGAAAATCAAATGGAACAACACATTAGAAGAAAGATGAAGGAAGAAAAGAAGGAAGAACAAACAGTGGGGGCTTAGAATGGAGATGCAAACAGGAACAGCTGCAAGGATCACTGGAAAACGTTGCTGGACAGATCAGGAAGCCCCTTTTTGCAAATGAAGCGATTGTAGGACGTTTTTCAACGTTTTCCCAGACAAAGGAAATCAAAAAAGTTTCCAGCGACTTCATTACGGATGTGAGTCGCAAACAAACGAAAATAGCACCTGATTATCCTAATCAATAAAGCCTGGTTTTTGCAATAAGATCGTCGACGCTCAGATTAATTTCCGCTCAAAAACACAGCGCGCCAACACCAAGCATAAATAGGCGTCCGCATGTTTTTTTCTGTTCCGATGACGTAAAACACGGCAATTTTTTAAGTGCCAACTAGAATTAAACCAAAATAAAAATTTGTTCTTGTCAGTGGTGAAGTGGGCGTTGCCCACCATCCAGCCAGATTTAATTAATTTGGATGCGCAACTTGTAGTGAGGCGTTGGCCATTCTTGGGCAAAGACATGTTGCACTGTTGACACCGGCCATTGTTGCTGTTTACACTCGATCTAACGTGTTAAAAGCTTGCGGAATTCAGTGCCAAAAACACCGAAACCCACCAATCCAGACTGTGTGTCGCCCACACCGACTTGTCGGGATTCGATCTAGATAAATTTTCCGCAATTTATCCGTTTCAGCTTTTTGATCGTTTCACTTAATGGACTCCAACGTTTTTCCACTACGGATTTAATGGTTTTGCCGGCCAAATTCTCATTTGGTTTGTCTTAAACCGTTTCGAACAATCACACGTGTTGGAATACTCATTTGCGGGTTTTGCTACATCCAAACAGATGCATTATTTTTTATTTTTATGTCTGGAACTACAGTTTTTTGTTTAAAATTTGATGTCAAGAGGCGTTAAGTCGGGGCTGTTAGGAGGCCATGGGATAAGCCCCTTAAGCAAAGAGCTTTCGGGCTAACGCTGTGGGGGGTCGATGAGATGTTTAATTCTTCATCTTCACTGACAAATTTCGCACTAATTTTTCGGATTTTTTTGAATCAAAAGATCTAGTTAAATGCGCTGCCAGATCTTCAAGGAAACTCACATGTTCAAGGCGGTTTTCTATTAGAAAAAACACTGAAAATATGGAAATTCATTCGGCTTGATGCGTAAATTGTTGGCAACTGATCTACAGCAATCTACATCGAAGTAACAGCGCCTCCTCCTCCCGCTGATAAGAGGGCTGTTTTGCAATGTGGCGCCACCATTCGACGCTTATCTGGTAGTGAGAATAGTGGAAACAGCCTGAATGGAAATGTACCAAACTGCTATCAGTGTTTGCAGCATATTTTAAACATTTTATTGCTGTTGTTGGAGGATGGGCCACAGTGCAAAGGTTACGATATCACCGTATTTCTACGCTCTGATTGAACGCTTTTGGCTAATCTTTCCATGCCGGCCATTTATATGGTTGTTTGTCGGTTCTGAGATTCTTAAAAAACCCCAATTGCCAGATAGAGCAACATCAGCCGGTAGTTTGGAACGAGTCGTAATCTTGGAAAATAGCCGGCAAAGTAGCGAGGATAAAATTGATATATCGGCACTTTTGGCAAGTAATTGGCTATAAATCCTGCAACGAGGTTCCACATTAAGCCACTAATTATAGCTCACATAGACTAGTTCAAAATAGAAAATGGACAACTTGTTTATGACCCTCCACACTGACATGCTGCACTTTTCTGAGGTGAAATAACAGAAAAAGTTCCAGTGCGACCCATTTTGGTCTCTGTAGTAAAAGTCCAAACACTCGGTATACAGACATTCTTTGGTGAACCCCAATTCACTGACCAAAAAAAAAATTTCGAAGTTTTTTTTTTTTTTTGGAAAATATGCAATTGCTCAACACCGTTTCTTCATCGCAAAGAGCCAAATAATCCAGCGAGTACCAGAATAAACACTTTAGATTTTTCTGATCTTTATATTGAGGAGATTCCGAGAACGAAAGTGAGTGCATCAAGCACAAAAAAGCTCGAAATGCCTCAAAATCGACCACAGTTTTAACGCCAAGAATCCACCGAAAACCTCAAAAGCCCTCATCTAAGATGTTTACGGGAAACCCTCAAATCGCTCAAGAATTCCTCAAAATCTGTAGTCGGTAGCAGGTTTTCCTGATCGTTATTCGACAAAATCTCCTCTATTATAGATCCAAACAGAGCATAAATTGTTATTAAGCTGAAAAAACCGCAATAAAATTCCGATTTTGGCCGCAAATTTCAAAATATTTGCCAGTTTTTTGCCGTCGAATTTTTCGAATACCTCAAATCTTGCAACTTTTCATCATCAGCAAGCGAGTGATTCAATGAGAACAGCGATACCCAGCCTAATTTTTTCTGATCCAAAATAACCGGAATTTTGAAAGTTTTATCGAAACAACAGGCTCAGAAAAAGACACGCTTGGAATGTCTGAGTGAAGCAAAGAGTCCACTGAGCTCGGTAATAATAGACACGGTAGATTGTTCTGATCCGGAGCAACTCAAAATGTTGAGCGAATTTGAGCGGTTTTAATCTGCCGATGAAATCTGTTCTATTCGAAATACTCAAAAAACTCCAATCACTCAAAGTACCTCAAATTCTAGACCACATTCGAAGGAAAAAATGAGCAATAGACCTTGCTGGTCTCAAATAACGAAAATTTTGGGTTCTTTTGAGCGCTTTTTATCTTTTATTGTGGACCGAAAACTTCACAACTTTCGACCCATCCTAACCCAAACACCCTGTATATGCACCCTGACAAGATTCTCAACTCGAAAGCAACCAATTGAACTCAAAAAAACCACAACAAAGTTTAGATTTCAGCCAAAAATACTCATTCAATCAATGGCAGTGTTGTCTTTGATTGTGCTGTTCGCTTGACTCAAATCAGGCGCTCTTGGAGGCCTTGGCAGTTGACTGACGTTGAAAACCTGGATCTACGCACGTATCGAATGCAGCAGCGGCCTTGTTCGATCGATCTTCTTGCATTTTTCGGTTAGTTTTCGTTGGCAATCGGCCACAATTATCGTGTGTCATCCTTTGCAATCCGAAACCGTTCATTAGTGTTTCAAGGGCCGTTTAATTCGAACCAGTTTCCAAACGGTCCAAGGCGAAAGGTTGCTCACATGATTGAAGCCTTATTATCTTAGTGTTAGACAAACAAATATCGACGTTTTCCATTCAATTAACCCAGTTTTCATTCGAAAATAGTCGGGACAAGGATAAGAAGTGAACGGTCCTGGTCCAGTCGATTGCATCCATGGCGCAATTACGGTTCCAACCATAGTGGCGCATATGTTTATCCAGTAGCGTAAACTTATGGATGAACGAGGGCAAAAAACTGGATATTTGGAGAAGCTCCAGGCCAAACGCGCCTATTGAAAAAGTGTGCAAAACAAGTGATTTATTATTGGTTCATTTCAAGTGCACAAAGGCGCCGGTTTGTTGGTTTGCCACATGAAGTGGAGGCTTCAAAGAAGCTTGACTGGAAGATCGGCCACGTTGGAAGCGGTTGGCTCATTCAACATTGACGCAAATTGCCACTTGATTAAAAAAAACTGGCCGCGTGTCACTGCTTGGGGTATTTTGGGAGATTAACATGGAAAAAATCAATAACATGCTGTTTACACGTACTTGATGTATTTTGGGCCCGGAGTGTTGTCAATACCGTAATTACTAAGGTCAAGCCATAGAGTGCAACCGGTTGATAAAATAATGCGAGTGTTGAGGCTCGTAAAGCCATGAGACACTCAAACATCCAAAAAAACGTTAATATCCCGAGGTCACTGCCGAATCTATTTTCGTTCAAACGGCTGGCGCATTTTATTTACATAACAGCCGAAAACAGTCGAATTTTATTGGACATTAGGTGATAACTCTTTGGCCTTGTTGGCAGGCAGAAGAACCATCCGTTCTCCGCTCTAAAAATCATAATTCGATTCCTGAAATGAGCGCGTTTCACCGTGCGACTTTCCCGCACCGTGTGAATACTGTGAGGAAACTGCACTTAATTGCATGGCAAGCCATATGAGTTCACGGTCAACCAAGACCAAAGTGATTGTTACGGGTCCATAAGACTTTTTTCGCGATATTTCCGCAACTGCATGGGAAATCGGCATAATCCAATAAACAACCACTAGCAAACTAGCAAAGACGAACTTTCTCAAAACTACTTCAGTGGTTATTATCGCAACTGTTCCCCGAAAGCTTATTGTTTTAGCCTGGTTGATGTGCTTTTAAGCACATTTAATACCAAATGTAGCCATCCTTGATTATTTTCGTTTGGAACCAACATGTGTGTTTTTTGGTCAAAGTTTTGCGCACTCAAAACGAGGCCTTTCGGTGTTTTCTTTGCAGGAAAGTAAACAGTGGCTGCAATTCGTTACGTAAGAATTCGCAGGCGTGCAAATGCAGCTCTCATTGAACTTGGCAGTACAATAAAACTGCAATTAAATATCTGCATTGTTTTGTTGCTTAATTATTGCAAAACAAGCTCGATTATATTGGACGATAATTCCCGTTACTGGATGGAATTGAGGGTTTGGTTGGGCTTTTCCTCTGAAGGGAGTTTAGGAAGTCCACGTGCTCCCAATCTGGAGAAGTTCGGGAGTTTTTCTTCGCTTTTCAGAGAGTTTTGGCGAATTTTCAAAGACACGTTGCCACGTTGCCTAATTTTTAGTTTCTTTTACTGGCAATTTTCAATCTGGATGAGTTGGGAAGTGCGTTTGTTTGGGCAGCTTTATTTCTACAGACGTTCAAAACGGTTTCTCGATATCTTTTTTTTTAACAGTTTTGATGAATTTTCGAAATAAATTAGTTTCATTTTTCTGGGCAAGCAGGTCAACATTCAAGCTTCAATTTGTCCCAAATCTGGACGATTTAACAAGTTCGCTTTTATGCTATTTGCAGGACAAATTTCCTCCTATAAAAGTGGACATTTTCCAAATTAAAAATTTCGAAAATTTTCCGCAAGACGAACTAAAAAAATTGACCCTTTTTTGAGTTTCTAGAGGTTTAGGTGTTCAACTACTCTCAATTTAGACCTTTTACGACGTTCACTTTCTTGTCATTCACGGGGCAACTTTCCATCTAGAAAACTTGAAAAGTTTTTCTGGATTCCTGGAGAGTTTTGGCGAATTTTCAAAATAAGCTCTGACTTTTCTTGAGGCTTGGTATGTTCAGCATGTTCAAGCTTCAATTGCTATCAATCTAGACAATCCAAAAAACATGTTTTTCGGGATTTGTAGAGTAAGTTTTCTTGTAAAAAAGTTGAGAAATTTTGTGGATTCCTTTATCCAGAAAGTCTTGACGAATTTTCCGGAGGAATTTTCGGAGGTTCAGCTCGCTAACTTTCAAGCTTCAAATGCTCTCAATTTAGACGATTTTAGGAGTTCACTTTTATGTTATTCACTGGGAAACTTTTCGTCCGTAAAAATTGAAGTTTTAGTGGATTGCTTTCCTCGGAGAGTTTTGGCGAATTTTCAAAAAAAGCCCTGACTTTCCTTTAGTCTTGGTAGCTTTAGCATGTCAACATTCAAGCTTCAATTAGTCCCAAATCTGGACGATTTAACAAGTTCGCTTTTTTGCTATTTGCAGGGCAACTTTCCTCCTATAAAAGTTGGCATTTTTCAAATTAAAAATTTCGAAAATTTTCCGCAAAACGAATTTAAAAAATTGACCTTTTTTGAGTTCTTAGAGGTTTAGGTGTTCGACTACTCTCAATTTAGACCTTTTACGACGTTCACTTTCTTGTCATTCACGGGGCAACTTTCCATCTAGAAAACTTGAAAAGTTTTTCTGGATTCCTGGAGAGTTTTGGCGAATTTTCAAAATAAGCTCTGACTTTTCTTGAGGCTTGGTATGTTCAGCATGTTCAAGCTTCAATTGCTATCAATCTAGACAATCCAAAAAACATTTTCTTCGGGATTTGTAGGGTGAGTTTCCTTGTAAAAAAGTTGAGAAATTTTGTGGATTCCTTTATCCAGAAAGTCTTGACGAATTTTCCGGAGGAATTTTCGGAGGTTCAGCCCGCTAACTTTCAAGCTTCAAATGCTCTCAATTTAGACGATTTCAGGAGTTCACTTTTATGTTATTCACTGGGAAACTTTTCGTCCGTAAAAATTGAAGTTTTAGTGGATTGCTTTCCTCGGAGAGTTTTGGCGAATTTTCAAAAAAAGCCCTGACTTTCCTTTAGTCTTGGTAGCTTTAGCATGTCAACATTCAAGCTTCAATTTGTCCCAAATCTGGACGATTCAACAAGTTCGCTTTTTTGCTATTTGCAGGGCAACTTTCCTCCTATAAAAGTTGCCATTTTTCAAATTAAAAATTTCGAAAATTTTCCCCAAAACGAATTTAAAAAAATTGACCCTTTTTTGAGTTTCTAGAGGTTTAGGTGTTCAACTACTCTCAATTTAGACCTTTTACGACGTTCACTTTCTTGTCATTCACAGGGCAACTTTCCATCTAGAAAACTTGAAAAGTTTTTCTGGATTCCTGGAGAGTTTTGGCGAATTTTCAAAATAAGCTCTGACTTTTCTTGAGGCTTGGTATGTTCAGCACGTTCAAGCTTCAATTGCTATCAATCTAGACAACCCAAAAAACATTTTTTCGGGATTTGTAGAGTAAGTTTTCTTGTAAAAAAGTTGAGAAATTTTGTGGATTCCTTTATCCAGAAAGTCTTGACGAATTTTCCGGAGGAATTTTCGGAGGTTCAGCCCGCTAACTTTCAAGCTTCAAATGCTCTCAATTTAGACGATTTCAGGAGTTCACTTTTATGTTATTCACTGGGAAACTTTTCGTCCGTAAAAATTGAAGTTTTAGTGGATTGCTTTCCTCGGAGAGTTTTGGTGAATTTTCAAAAAAAGCCCTGACTTTCCTTTAGTCTTGGTAGCTTTAGCATGTCAACATTCAAGCTTCAATTTGTCCCAAATCTGGACGATTTAACAAGTTCGCTTTCTTGCTATTTGCAGGGAAACTTTCCTTCTATAAAAGTGGACATTTTTCAAATTAAAAATTTCGAAAATTTTCCTCAAAACGAATTTAAAAAAATTGACCCTTTTTTGAGTTTCTAGAGGTTTAGGTGTTCAACTACTCTCAATTTAGACCTTTTACGACGTTCACTTTCTTGTCATTCACGGGGCAACTTTCCATCTAGAAAACTTGAAAAGTTTTTCTGGATTCCTGGAGAGTTTTGGCGAATTTTCAAAATAAGCTCTGACTTTTCTTGAGGCTTGGTATGTTCAGCATGTTCAAGCTTCAATTGCTATCAATCTAGACAACCCAAAAAACATTTTTCTCGGGATTTGTAGAGTAAGTTTTCTTGTAAAAAAGTTGAGAAGATTTCGTGGATTCCTTCATCCAGAAAGTCTTGACGAATTTTCCGGAGGAATTTTCGGAGGTTCAGCTCGCTAACTTTCACGCTTCAAATGCTCTCAATTTAGACGATTTTAGGAGTTCACTTTTATGTTATTCACTGGGAAACTTTTCGTCCGTAAAAATTGAAGTTTTAGTGGATTGCTTTCCTCGGAGAGTTTTGGCGAATTTTCAAAAAAAGCCCTGACTTTCCTTTAGTCTTGGTAGCTTTAGCATGTCAACATTCAAGCTTCAATTTGTCCCAAACCTGGACGATTCAACAAGTTCGCTTTTTGCTATTTGCAGGACAAATTTCCTTCTATAAAGGAAAAAAATATAAATTAAAAAATTATATAAATATATTATATTATATAAATATATAAAATTAATTATATAAATATATATACTATATAAATTAAAAATTTCGAAAATTTTCCTCAAAACGAATTTAAAAAAATTGACCCTTTTTTGAGTTTCTAGAGGTTTAGGTGTTCAACTACTCTCAATTTAGACCTTTTACGGCGTTCACTTTCTTGTCATTCACAGGGCAACTTTCCATCTAGAAAACTTGAAAAGTTTTTCTGGATTCCTGGAGAGTTTTGGCGAATTTTCAAAATAAGCTCTCACTTTTCTTGAGGCTTGGTATGTTTAGCATGTTCAAGCTTCAATTGCTATCAATCTCGACAATCCAAAAAACATTTTCTTCGGGATTTGTAGGGTGAGTTTCCTTGTAAAAAAGTTGAGAAATTTTGTGGATTCCTTTATCCAGAAAGTCTTGACGAATTTTCCGGAGGAATTTTCGGAGGTTCAGCTCGCTAACTTTCAAGCTTCAAATGCTCTCAATTTAGACGATTTCAGGAGTTCACTTTTATGTTATTCACTGGGAAACTTTTCGTCCGTAAAAATTGAAGTTTTAGTGGACTGCTTTCCTCGGAGAGTTTTGGCGAATTTTCAAAAAAAGCCCTGACTTTCCTTTAGTCTTGGTAGCTTTAGCATGTCAACATTCAAGCTTCAATTTGTCCCAAATCTGGACGATTTAACAAGTTCGCTTTCTTGCTATTTGCAGGGAAACTTTCCTCCTATAAAAGTTGCCATTTTCCAAATTAAAAATTTCGAAACTTTTCCGCAAAACGAATTTAACAAATTGACCCTTTTTTGAGTTTCTAGAGGTTTAGGTGTTCAACTACTCTCAATTTAGACCTTTTACGACGTTCACTTTCTTGTCATTCACAGGGCAACTTTCCATCTCGAAAACTTGAAAAGTTTTTCTGGATTCCTGGAGAGTTTTGGCGAATTTTCAAAATAAGCTCTCACTTTTCTTGAGGCTTGGTATGTTTAGCATGTTCAAGCTTCAATTGCTATCAATCTAGACAAGCCAAAAAACATGTTTTTCGGGATTTGTAGGGTAAGTTTTCTTGTAAAAAAGTTGAGAAATTTTGTGGATTCCTTTATCCAGAAAGTCTTGACGAATTTTCCGGAGGAATTTTCGGAGGTTCAGCTTGCTAACTTTCAAGCTTCAAATGCTCTCAATTTAGACGATTTCAGGAGTTCACTTTTATGTTATTCACTGGATTTTCACTTTTTCGTCCGTAAAAATTGAAGTTTTAGTGGACTGCTTTCCTCGGAGAGTTTTGGCGAATTTTCAAAAAAGCCCTGACTTTCCTTTAGCCTTGGTAGCTTTAGCATGTCAACATTCAAGCTTCAATTTGTCCCAAATCTGGACGATTCAACAAGTTCGCTTTTTTGCTATGTGCAGAGCAACTTTCCTCCTATAAAAGTTGCCATTTTTCAAATAAAAAATTTCGAAAATTTTCCCCAAAACGAATTTAAAAAAATTGACCCTTTTTTGAGTTTCTAGAGGTTTAGGTGTTCAACTACTCTCAATTTAGACCTTTTACGACGTTCACTTTCTTGTCATTCACAGGGCAACTTTCCATCTAGAAAACTTGAAAAGTTTTTCTGGATTCCTGGAGAGTTTTGGCGAATTTTCAAAATAAGCTTTGACTTTTCTTGAGGTTTGGTATGTTCAGCATGTTCAAGCTTCAATTGTTATCAATCTAGACAATCCAAAAAACATTTTTTTCGGGATTTGTAGGGTAAGTTTCCTTGTAAAAAAGTTGAGAAAATTTCGTAGATTCCTTTATCCAGAAGCTTTCCTTCATCCAGAAGAATTCAAGCTTCAATTGCTATCAATCTAGACAATGCAAAAAACATTTTTTTCGGGATTTGTAGGGTAAGTTTCCTTGTAAAAAAGTTGAGAAGATTTCGTAGATTCCTTTATCCAGAAGCTTTCCTTCATCCAGAAGAATTCAAGCTTCAATTGCATCCAATTTAGACGATTAACAAAGCTCTTTTTTCGGCATTTGTACCCTAATTTTCCTTCTCAAAGTGGAGAAGGGTTTGTGGATTCCGTTATCCAGACAGTTTTGGCTGATATTCAAAATGAACTGCAAACTGAAAGCTTCAAGTGCGCCCAGTTTCCAAAAGTTAAAAGCTTACTTTCTTGGGATATTTTTGAAAAATTTGTGGCTTTCTCCCATCACCGATTTTTCACGAAATCTCAAAGACACTCGTACTTTTTCCGCACTCATTGTACTTTCCAGCGTCATTTTCCCCAATCAAGAGGAGCAAATACGATTTTTGTTGACCATCCACTGGTCAATAAACCTTGAAAATCAGTTCTATTTCCGATATTTCTTATTAGTAGCGCAAGCAAAAGGCAAACATTTCTTTGGTCAACAAGACCGAAAGTAAATATCAAAGTATCATCCAGTTGTGTGCACTTACCGATGGTTTTGATAATGGAAAAGTCATCAATCTCATAGCCGGCCTCATCCTTAGCATTTTCCTCCGACTCGGAGTTCTCGTACTCCTCAGTGTTTGTCCTGGCCGACGATGAATCCAGGCTATCTGTGCTTTCCTGCCGGCTCCTGATCACTCCGTTCACCCATTCGGCCATCTGAAGACAACATTCAATTAAACTTTAAAGCTGCAGGAAAATGCACATTTTCATGGCAATTTGCTGCCGACTTTCCCACCGTGTTTGCCGCATTAGAAACCGATCAACTTACCGTCTGTCGGTCTGGAGATGAAGACAAATTGCACTCTCTTCCGCGAACAAATCAAATAGCAATGAAAGTCAACACTGAAGCGCGGCTTTCACGAGCGCGTACCGTTCAAGATCGGCGTCTGAAATCAACTTCGCTGGCGGAATACCGACTGAATTGACTGAACTAAACCGCAAAGCTTTTCCTGCAAAGTGTGCGATAATGTGAAGCGAGTGGGAAAGTGACGTATTTTCACTTCGATCTAGTCGATTGTGGCAGGAGTACTAAAAATACACCCAATCTGCTGATAAAAGTGTGTGGTGTCACTCAAGACATTTGAACTCTGGATAGTCTCACGACTTTCTAGTTGCTTCCAGTTCGGGTATCAACAGGTTTTGGCGCATTTGCCAGAATATCTGGAACTTTCTCTGTAAACTGACTGGATTTCTCTCTGTTGCAGGTCTGAGCTTTGAACGGGCAGCAGGATGTGGGAGGTTTGGAACTCAGACAGACTATAAATTGCAAACAAGTTCCACAGTCGCCTTAGAGCAACTTTTCTATAAAATCGCGAAGATTATTCACCAGTAGATCAAGTGAGAATCAATCCCAAGTCCATGGGAGTAAAAACCGTCCACTAAGGTGTTTTTACACCAAAGAAAACACGTGGTTTGCTCCATGTGGGAAGTTTCATTATTTATTATTTATACACAGAAAGTTTATAAAACAAAACGGTTGATAATCTAAAATAACGGACAAATGCGCATTTCCCAGTCAAAGTTTTCGGTCCAAACTTAACAACATTTATAACGTCAATGATTGTGGAAAACATGGACAAAATGTGGATTCCAGAACCAACATCGAATAACGCAGTTTTTGATCAGGCTGTTCAGGATACGACTGGAACAAGAACTGAAAAACTAGAAAACCAAATGCCCTTAAAAACAATGATGACTCTTAGATTCTAAAGCACTGACTAAACACGTTTCTCGCGCCTTAAACAACTAAGAAACAATCAACAGTCCTCGAAAAAGTAACAACGAAAATCACCGTGTAACACCCACAGGCCTCATAGCGTCCTATTACGCAGTGATTCCCCAACAATACAATACAAATAATCAATAACACAAATGCAAAACATACATTATTGTCTGAATGTTTATGTTGTCTTTTCTTAAATCAATGTAATACTGCTTGCTGTGTTATAAGAAAGCGTGAGGGTGTTAGTTGGTGTTATAAGACGCCTTGAACTGAAGAGTTGCAACAGAAAAATGCCAAAGGAACAGGGATTTGCAAAGTTATCCGAATCAGAGCCCACTAAAAGCCACGGGTGTGTTACAGGCGAAGCGGCAGAATAGAAGAGTGAGTATGGGGAGTGATCAAACAAGCATAACATTAACTAAATATCACAAACAAATATTGTCTTTTATATAAATACCCTACATAAAACAACACAGTAATTCAAGAGTTTGCACGAAAAACTATTGGCCTTGTTCAATCAATAGTTGAACGTGCGAAACGTACACATATTTAGTAACAATCCGAAATCCCAGCCAGTGCTTACAAGTATACCTTACATAAGTACCAAATTTAACAATAAATCGCCGAATCGACGCAAAAGAACTCGGAGAGAAAGAGCTGCTCGAACTATCAGAGTCCTCTTTCGACAAATTCCTGCCTCTAATAATACATTAATTCACACTAAGCAAGGGTCCGAAGCAGCTTGATATGAAATCGTGGATATACATTTTTATAGTACTATTTTTACTTCTGCAAATGATGTCCCAATACACATCCAAGGCACAATATGTATTCCAGTACGTACAGTATGCTGTTAGCTTTAGATGAAAGAGATGCGTCTAGCCGTTCTGGGCCCGTTCAACAGCCGAGAAGAGCTAGAAAACACCTGCGGGGCTACCAGTAAATATCTATGAACCAGTAAAACAGCTTAACCGTTAGAAGGATGACAGAGTTTTTAAGGGTTTTTTACAATTTATTATAAAAATACTTTTGATTGATGTTCAATTTCTTACACTCACTATAATGCAGAAAGTCGAATGAATTGCAGCACTGAAATACCAAATAATCTATATCTTTACGCTACTCAAACAGAAAAAACAAGCGCGCCTCTAGACGTTACTTGTTCGTCCCTTGCAGCATTTCCTGAGGCGCGACTGCATATACTCGAAAAACAAAATGTACCACCATTTATTTAAAGTGATTGTTATTGGACCCTGCCTTTTACGGGAAAATATACCCATTTACATAAGTCGGCCAAGTGAAAATCCTATTTATATGGAAATGAAATGCGTTCACCGGCTCTGCATGTCTTATCCTTAACCTATCGATTGGCTTACCTAATTCCGGTACAAGTTTGTGTATTGTCGAATTTTGATAAAAAGCTCTTCGGCAAATAGAAGACTCGACTTGGCCGACCGGCGCATTTAAATTCTAAGAGCAATGGAAAGACAGAGCGGATAAGAGATGCCTTATGAAACCTAAAGGAAACGAATACGTTCACCAGTATCACTCGGATATGTCCGGGTCCGCCCAGTCCACTTTTGCCCATTCTGGAAGCTCCGTCTCGAATTCCCAGCCTGGACCCTGCAAAGCAACAAGAAATCTTCAGTTTCCCACTCGCGTGTCCTGGCGAATCGGCTTCCTACCCGGTACTTCCAGGCATGCAAGTACATAACCAAATCCTGCGGTTTGGGGTCTCGGTACCGCACTTTGCACTCGTAGCAGTGCTGATCCACTGTCATCTTGTCCGGATTGAAGGCAAAATCGGGCACTTCATGTCCTGTTTGTGTTGCCACTGTTACCTAAAGTTAAATATACATAGGGTCAGTTTGGCCAGTTGCATGAAGAGAGGTTGGCTGTTTTATGAGCCGAGTTTAAAGCCTCAGTGAGAGTTTCAGATCAAGTTATGGCTTTCCAGATCGTTAATAAAAAAATGATGATGAAAAATGCGCTTCTGAAAAAAAAAATGGGCATATACTGCTTCCTTTTAACGGAGTTTGCCGCAATTGTTTTCAAGCGCTTGATATCTTTTTTCATGTTTTACTCTCTTTTCCATGTGCCATTTGGCCTGTTCCACTTTTTCTTCGAATTGATGTTTCTCATGTTCGTCTTTCTTTTTAAATGCCGCTTCTCCTGTGCTTCTTTTCCTTGCAATCGCCGTTTCTCCGGCTCTTCTTTCCTTTGTATACACCGTTGTTACCATTAAATTTTCTCTTGTAAACGCCATTTTGCTAGTCTTTTTCACCTTTAATCGCCGTTTCTCATGTCCTTTTCATTCTTTAACCGCCGTTGGTTTTGTTCTTGTTTACTGTAAAAGCACCTTTGTCCCTGCTTTGTTTCCTCAGGTAAACGCCGTTTTCATTGTTTTTCTTTCAATTTTGAGCGCAGTTTCTGATATTGTTATTTCACTTGTAAACGCCGTTCTTCCTGTTCTTCTTTTCTTTGTAAACTCCGGTGTTCTTGCTTTTTTTTTTCTTGCAAACGCCATTTTGCATGTTTTTTTTTCACTTTTAAGCGCCATTTCTTATATCCTACTCCTTCTCGTAAACTCCGTTGTTTCTGTTCTTCTTTACCTTAAGAGCACCTTTGTTTCTGTTTTTTTTTCCTGTAAACGTTGTTTCCATTGTTTTTCTCCAATTTTAAGCGCAGTTTCTAATATTGTTATTTCACTTGTAAACGCCGTTCTTCCTGTTCATCTTTTCTTTGTAAACTCCGGTGTTCTTGCTTTTTTTTTCTTGCAAACGCCATTTTGCATGTTTTTTTTTTCACTTTTAAGCGCCATTTTTTATATCCTACTCCTTCTCGTAAACTCCGTTGGTTCTGTTCTTCTTTACCTTAAGAGCACCTTTGTTTCTGTTTTTTTTCCTCTTGTAAACATCGTTTCCATTGTTTTTTTCCAATTTTAAGCGCAGTTTCTGATATTGTTTTTTCACTTGTAAACGCTGCTTTTTCTGTTGTTTTTTCTCCTGGCAAAAAGCGTTTGTCATGTACCTCTTTCCCTTGTCAACACCGGTTTTCTTGCTTCTTTTTCTTGTATGCACCGTTTTCCCTGCTCTTTTATTACTTTTAAGTGTCGTTTTTCATGTTTTTTGTTCTCTTGTAAATGTCGTTTCTTCTGTTCTTCACTTTGAAGCGCCGCTTCTCACATTATTATTTCTCTTGCAAATGCAGTTTTGCTTGTTTTTTTGTCACTTTTAAAAGCCGTTTCTTATGTCCCTCTCCTTCTTGTAAACTCCGTTGGTTCTGTTCTTCTGTACCTTAAAAGCACCTTTGTTTCTGTTTTCTTTCCTCTTGTAAACGTCGTTTCCATTGTTTTTCTCCAATTTTAAGCGGAGTGTCTGATATTGTTTTTTCACTTGTAAACGCTGCTTTTTCTGTTGTTTTTTCTCCTGGCAAAAAGCGTTTGTCATGTACCTCTTTCCCTTGTCAACACCGGTTTTTTTGCTTCTTTTTCTTGTATGCACCGTTTTCCCTGCTCTTTTATCACTTTTAAGGGTCGTTGTTCATGTTTTTTGTTCTCTTGTAGATGCCGTTTCTTCTGTTCTTCACTTTTAAGTGGAGTTTCTGATATTGTTTTTTCACTTGTAAACGCTGCTTTTTCTGTTGTTTTTTTCTCCTGGCAAAAAGCGTTTGTCATGTCCCTCGTTCCCTTCTCAACACCGGTTTTCTTGATTCTTTTTCTTGTATGCACCGTTTTCCCTGCTCTTTTATCACTTTTAAGGGCCGCTTTCATGTTTTTTGTTCTCTTGTAAATGCCGTTTCTTCTGTTCTTCACTTTTAAGCGCCGCTTCTCACATTCTTATTTCTCTTGCACCGCCGTTTTGCTTGTTTTTTTTTGTCACTTTTAAACGCCGTTTCTTGTGCCCCACTTATTCTTGTAAACTCCGTTGGTTCTGTTCTTCTTTACCTTAAAAGCACCTTTGCCTATGTTTTTGTTTTCTCTTGTAAACGTCGTTTCCATTGTTTTTCTCCAATTTTAAGCGCAGTTTCTAATATTGTCATTTCACTTGTAAACGCTGCTTTTTCTGTTGTTTTTCTCTTGGCAAAAACCGTTTGTCATGTCCCTCTTTCCCTTCTCAACACCGGTTTTTTGTTCTCTTGTAAACGCCGTTTCTTCTGTTCTTCACTTTTAAGTGCCGCTTCTCACATTCTTATTTTACTTGTAAACGCTGCTTTTGCTGTTCTTATTTCTCTTGGAAAAACCTGTTTTATTAATTTTTTTCTTGCATGCACGGTTTTCTCCTGTTCTTATTTCACTTTCAAGTGCCGTTTCTCATGTATTTTTTTTCTTGCAAGCGCCGCTTCTTTTGTTCTGCTTGCACAGAAAACACCGTTGTTTCTGTGAATTCTTCTCTTGACATCGCCGGTTTCCTTTCAGTTTTAAGCGTTCACATTCCTTTTTCCCATGTAAACTCTGTTTCTCTTGATTTTTTCCCTGTAGACGCCGTTTCTTCTGTTGTTGTTTTTTCACTTTTTTCTTTATTTTACTTGTAAAGGACGCCCTTCCTGTTTTCTTTCTCTTGAAATACCCGTTTTTTTCTTGTATGCGCCGTTTATTCTGTTCATTTTTCAATTTTAAGCGCCGTATATACAAAAAAGTAGGTCTTTTACATGAAAAGGTCTGCTACCGGTGCATCTTGGCTGAAAAAATCGTTGATTATCCGATTTTCAGCGGTTTGGACGTTTGAGCCTTTTTTTAAACTTTTTTTGGCTTCTACCAATGACTTTACTGAAACTCATCCACCAGAATACAAAAAATTTTCTCGATTCGTTACATTCTACCCAAAAACCTGCAGAACTTTACCTTTGCGTCGTGCATGCGACGGTTATTAAAAGCCACTAAAGCCAACGGATTGGGCGCAGCTTCGCAAGCTAATGGCGACGATCGGCTATCGCACGCTTCCTCACATGGAGATGCCTCTCTGGATACGGAGTCTACATCATCATCGCCCAGAACTCGACCTGAAAGAAGTGAGGAAATGATGTAAATGTACCATGAACAAACTACAAACAACCCACACACCTTTGGGGATGGCACCACCTAAAGTATCTTCCAGGTCGCCTTTTCTTGTATTGAACATGGACAGTTCACTGTCCCCGTCCATTCCCAGCCAGTTTTCCGCATTATGGATGTGGATCAGATCCCTAACCAGTTCTTCGTCCGTTTTTCCTCCTAGATCGCCGCCTTTGCCTTTTAGAGGTCCGAAGACATCGTGGTTGTAGAGCGGATCGTTGACTACTGGATAACCTGAGAAAAAGCGCCGTATTTCCTACATGTTCAACAGACTGGGACAGAGAAAAGGACATACCTAAGTACTGCAGATGAACGCGAATCTGGTGCATTCGGCCAGTTTTGGGCTTGCAAAGAACGATGCTGGTCTTGCCGTTGAAGCCCAACTTCTGGAAGAACGTGCTGCAATCTTTGCCTTTGGGCGACACTTTGCAGACGCCGATTTTGTAGCTCACCACTTCGATTGGCTCCTTGCACTCGATCAGGCCGCTGAAACAAATCACCTGTTAGCTCCACTCGATCCTAATCATGTCTAAACGAACAGTCGGATGGATAGAAATAAGTTCCTTAATGTGAGCGCCTGAAATATTCTGGACTTACTCGGGAAACTCTCCTTCCACACGGCAAACGTACTCCTTGCCTACTAGCCGGTTTCTGATCTGATGCTCCATTTGTCGGGCCTTTTTTGGAGAGCGTCCAAACAGCAACAGCCCGCTGGTTAGCCGATCCAGCCGATGGATGGTGCGCAGGTTCTTCAAGTTGTACTCTTTGGCTAATATGAAGACTACCGTGTTGTGCCTGTACCGTCCACAGGGGTGTACCTAAAAACTCTTTTGTTAAAAGAGTGCTGGAGTGAGGGCTTTGGAAGCATGCATGGGCTGAGAAACACTTTAAAGCCCTGTGGGTGTGGGGAAAGCTTCACTTGATGGTTAGTATGAAAGAGAGAACTCCTAGCACCAAAAGCGTCAAGCATAGTCTACAACATAACTGGAGAGAGAAAGTTGCTGGGTACCATATCAAGGGGGCATTCTTTTGGAGAATTAGTGTGTTGATTCCGTATAGGTCCTCTACTCATGCAGAGGCAGGTTGCTTTGAGGATGAAGTGGACGTGAAATCGGAAAAGACCAATATCGCTTGGCTTTGCTGCCAAATCGGGTACTCTAGTGCTCATCACTGTTTTTCCGTACTTTAATGGGAAGATGCAGTTGTGTGTGTGTCACTCGGTACACTACTCACCGGCAGCGAACACGGTTTGTCCAAAACAACAATGTCTTCGTCTACGTATATTAACTTGATGGATTTCGAAAGAACGGGGGTCTCATGTCTGTAACCACCGGCAAAAAAACATTATCAAAGCCTTCGGCTTGTGGGCGACCAATGGGTTAACTACATGAACATTGAAGCTATTAAGAGTACAGGGTTATTCATTAGAGATGTTTATTTAGAAAGACAGTTGGACCAGTTGATGGGAGATTTTAAGGAAAAAGTTCTAATGAATCACCCTGTAGATTAATGTCTATCAACTACTTCGCTCTACCACCAAGCCCAATTAGGAGAGGAATGCAACAAAGCCAATCAATCGCATGCGAGTCTACAGATCGGTACAACCGTGTAGATGATCAATGGCAGTCTATTGGCCACTTACAGGAATTGAAGCGGGTTTGTTGACCACCACAATGTCCTCGTCCATATGTACAATGGTGATCGCTTGGCTAGTGACCGGTACTTCGTGTCTGCAACATACACTTTTTGCTTAGTCATACGTCTACGGTACGAATCCAACCAAGGACGGGCGGGGTAACAGGGACGAGACATCACTCGATAAATAGCTTTCTGATTTTTGCAAATTATTGAAAATCTGCTTCTTCCTCACGGGGGAAACTGATTGTAAAGCGTTAACCGAGCATTGCTCGGTAGAGGATCAGCTGGAAAACAGTAGTGGCGTGTTCCACTACTCTGCGTGGATGTGTGGCTCTGAGGAGTGGTTTAATGGTGATAACACCACAGATCGCAAAAACCAGAAAGTTATTTTAAAGAAAACTAAAATATTTACATTAGAGTTGAGGGATGCTAAAAATCGGGGACATTAGACTAGACTACCATTAGTGCGAAGATGAGCCAGTAACTTGTCCGAAAGGCTGAATATTTCCTTCGTTCATATTCCCAAGCGGTCCGAATTCCGAGCTACAATCCGTATTAAATCAAAGACAACGTCCCGAGGCGTCGCGTCTTTGGCTCCAGCTCGGCAAGCGCCTCCCTCATAATAACAACCACAAGAGATTAGCCAGTTACAGTCGGACGCAAATCACTTGCCAGCCAAATTACTTGAATAATTCATTCGGCAAAGGAGCTCGGGGAATTTCGCAAAAGTTACCACAGCGGTTACTAACCCATCCGATTCGGTTAATCCAGGCAAACATCCAACACCCACCTGTGAACAACATTGGCCAGCAGATCGTTATGCTTCAGCTTGTAATCTGTAGGAACTTTTTCGTAGTTTACGGTCAGCGTGCCAGCCTGGATGCAGCGCTCGTATTCTTCGGCTGGATGAGCGCGGAATTCCCTGGCAAACACGTCGAGAATACGCTCGCCCACCCATCTTCCCTTGGTGAACGTGGTGAAGGTGAAATAGTACGGGTAGACTTTTCGAAGACCTGAAACCATTCAACAGTGATGAAACCAAAACTATTTCCATCAACACTAATCCTCGCACTAAAAACACGCTATAAACTTTTGATAGCAGACTTTGTACGTACAGAAATTGTACTCACCATTTTCAATGTAATAAGAGGTTTCGTTGTAACGGTCGTCGGTGAAACCCGGCCGCTTAGCTTTGAGGGCTTTCGTTTCCAACTTGGCCTGGAAAAAATGAGCCTCAATAAATGCGAGTTGATAGAGAAACAAATGCGGATGAGCTGCTATTATTGCCGCAATTAAACGGAGAAAACTGCATGCCATTTCGTTCCGTGACTAAATTTTAATTACCGCAAGCAGCCAGGGCTGCACTACGTCCTGCTCTTTTGCCGTTAATTAATGAACCAAAAGGAAAAGTTTCGCTTCATTAGTTCACTTTATTGTTACGACAGGTAGGAGGGAATAAAACTGGCAAAGCGAAGGCTTTTAGAGAAACGATAACATTTTTTTCTCGCAATTAACGAAACGCATTCGCCTTTGCCAGACAGAGGCAGTTTATGCAACATTAATATTTCAACTAGCCCGGCTCATTTCCGTTCCAACTGGCAATGGAAGAAACCCTTTCCATTGCCAGTTTTCATTTAATTCGTGTCTCAAGGAGAGCCGTTATTAGCACTCTATACAGATACAAATAATATCGGCAACATCGGCTCAAACCCTCGGGGTCCAATAGCAATAATAAACTCGAACCGATATCCCACAAGAGTCGATTTGTGTATCCTGCGGACTTTCCGTCTGATGTATTATCTGACCTAATGGTATTGGAAGGGTGTTATTGTTTCAGTTTTGTGCGCTCCTCTCTGATAATGGCCGCAGGAAACCGAAAGGACTATGGAAGTGAAGAAGGATGCTATGGAAGTGAAGCAGGAAATCGAAGCATCAGCCCTAGCCAGAAGAACCAGAAGAATTTGCGAACCATCGCGGTTGGAGAGGAACCTGGAAAGGCCTTTTGCAGAAAATGAATGCAGCAAAGATGATAGTTCGTCCTGAGGAAACTACGGACGAACAAGAGGGATGGGCTTTAATCAGGTACACTGCCCAGGATACGAATGGTTCCGAAAGAAAAACAGCACCAGAACATGCACCAGGAGGTTCTAGAATTCCATGCAGTTCGGACATGTAGACGGAGATCACCACAGACGTGGAAGTTCCAATAGACCACAGCTCAAAAAACTAATCTTGAAAGTTTGCTTTCAAAGAATCTTCAGACAATCCGCAGGGTGGAAGATACTAAATTCTATGAGCTGCTGGCATGCATCGGTAGTAGCTTGCGTTTGAGTATATTTGAAAGTTTCGGATTTTTTTTTTGTACGAACGCCGCAATACACTGTTGCACTTTTGATGCAAAATCTGATGCTTTTGCATGCGACTGAAAATTCATGTGACACTGAAAATGCAGCCATGAACACTCTGTTCTAAAGTGGGATTCTCTATGCGCCACAATCCAAAAAAATATATTATTGGACGCTAAATAAATATTTTTTTGTCACATTTAAATTGGCAACACTGTATATCGTTCGTTTATTGTTACTCAAAGATTATTCTGAACTAATTCACAAAACACTTTTAAAAAAACCCCACATCGTTTTCTTTGGTTGTTTCTTGAATGATTATCTTCGTGGTACAATACAACCTCTCTAATCCGGACACTCAACGGATCGGACAGTCCAGTAATCCAGCCAGCTCTATTTACTCCACTGCTCCGGACACTTTTTAGTTCTTTTTAATCACGTACGTCCATACAGAGTCACATAAAGGTATGGAATCGTCCAAAAAATCTCGCAATTTGCCTACCCGATTTTGAATTTTTGTGCAATTAGGTACCAAAATACGCCCGATTTAACTGCGAATTGTTGTCAAGTATATAGTTTTTCTAAAATTGGTATGAATGCATTTTTTCTTAATGGAACCTTATACATTTTATACGATTTTCGCATTTCCATCTTCTAATTATAAACAATTTTTCTTAACAATTAGAGTTATTGAAGAAAAATTCATTACTTTAACACATTGCCACTTTTTTCACTCCATTACGAGAGGAAAACCTGCACGTAAAACGCTTTATTTGCGCCGATAAATCAAAAATGTAATACTTTTTGCATAAAAGTGGAAGCATCGGTCGACAAGCGTTCGTTTTATACGCGTCAGTAAAATCTCTTCAAGAACAATGTCCTCATCTCGTCAGAGAAATGGACTTAACACGAGAAAATATTACGATTCCAGAAGACTACAGTGGTGCAATCTACTTTCTCAGGCACTGGTTCATAGTGAAGAAAAATCGGTTCATGGATAGAAAAACTCAAAAGACCGCTTAACTTTTAGTACCACAAATCACCCATATTAGTAATTGGAAGCCATGAATCCACTCATGGAGCGTTTAAAAACGCTTTTATCCCTGGATTATAAAGCGCAAAGCAGCCATTAAACGATGGATAATAACAAGCTTGTTATTTTTTGAATGGTTTAAAAATATTTTATACATAAACAGAAAATTTTTTTAAATGGTATAAAGTCGCCTCATAAAGCTTTGCTATCTATAGATAGTAAATCGCATCCTCCAGATCAGGAAAAGTTAGGCCCTAACTTTAAAGTTCTGTTTTTGCCACCAAATTGTAAGACGACTCTTCAACCAATGGATCAACATTTGTCTCAAGACGTAACGTCCAAGAACGAAGTGATTAAGCTAAAGCTCTAAAATGATTTGATTGAAAGAACTTGGATTTAGCTGGAAAATCCTTTTTACAAAAGACACCCAGAAAATCTGGACTGCAGTGAGGCCGAAGAAGGCAGCACATCCAAACAACTCATCCAATAAAGACACTTTGAGGACCAAAATATTCCCTTGTCGGGAGCGGAAAAACGCCTGAACGATGAATTGAAAAATCCTGAAAGCCAAGTGACAAAGGAAGAAATATCAGATTGGACCATAGAAACATTTGAATGTAGATGGCGAAGACGAAAGATAATGATGACGAAGATGAAAAAGTAAAAAAAGTAAAGCATTCTGAGGCCAAAGAACAGGTTTCGCCAAGCGTAATTTTTGGAAAAAAAAACAATTTTCTGTTGTTTTAATAAATAGTTCTTAGTCTACACTAAAAAAAAAAAAAAAAAACACTAAAGTCACTGTAAACTGTCACATCAATCAATTCATTCTTTACCATTTTCGGTGGCGGTTCGCATGTGGCCACATCTGAATCGGGTTTTGGCATCACATCTGGATCATCGTCCGTGTTGGTAGCTTTATCTACAAATTCCACCATTTTCGCAAACCTTTCGAAAACCCGAAGCCTGGTAGTCAGCAACCGGGAAAAACCTCTGAGCGTGACAACGTCGCTTTTACACCGACTATGTAAAATGGGGCACGCAAAGTGACATAACCTAAACAACGCCGAACGACTACCGGCCTGTATCGAAGCAATAGTGAGTGTTGGATCACTGTTTCCTTTTCACTTTACACGTGCTGACATACAGGATATTCAGGATTTGAGTAAAACCTTTTGAAAAGTTGATTAGAAAACTCGCGGGATCGATGCTGACATATTGGACATGAGATGCACGCGCGCCGTCTGCATAGTATACCCCAAACGGCTGTTGCCGGTTTAAACTTCTCAAGCTTTTCGCTGGTTGAGCTGGAGTGTAGCTAATGATGCGAGCCCAGTTTGGCAACGGTGCCGAACTTCTATTGGCTGGGGCCTGTTCTGCGTCACCCGGGAGATTTGAAGAGTTCATTGCCTGTTTTAGCGCGGTCTGAGCGGTGCAAATTTATTATCGAGTTTTCGCATCTGACGAATACTAACAAGTATACAGAGTGTGTTTCGCTCAAAACGAAATGTTCAGGGTTAAATAGGTCCAATAGGTTAAACCAGGTACTTGCCAGCTGCTCTATTAATGTTTTAAAGCTGGGAAACTGTCCAGAAAAGTTGATAGTTTTCTTCAAAGAAATTACATCAAATTCAAAATATGTTAAACTTCTGCAATGAAAATTGGATTGTTTTGGATGGAACTGAAAACTCCAATCAGTTGCGAAAAATTAAACGTTTCAAGGCAGGCACAATGTACCATAGAACTGCTCAATTTTGCTTCATAACCTCACTTCACAACATCAGTTTTGGTTGTTTGCGGCGTTTGGATCTCATTTCTCAGCTTGATGTTAAAGGAAAGGTTTCCTCCTTCAATTATTAGGGAATTATGGTTGGGATTGGGGAAAACTGTCTCAATCGTTACTGATGAGTGCTTTCACTCTCTTCACTTTCATTGGATTTGCATACATTTCTGCCGGATCTTGTATCTTCGGGAAATAAGTGAGTGAGCGCTCAAACGTGACTTGTGAATTACTCTGGATAAAAACAACAAAATCGCGTGGGCTGCGGTAATGGAACCGAAAGAAGGTATCAAGTTACCTGTGCAACGTATGAAAATGGAGGAAAAACAATTGCGTTATTTAATGCGGCCGATCCGACACGAGTTTCCCCTTCATTAAGGCAAAGTTTTTAAAAGTTGTCCAGCAAATTGGATTCAGTTTCGTTGCCGGGGGCACAATTAAAGTTTTTCAGGGCTTTTCTCATTGGATGCGCGATGAAAATTTTAATTGCCATTCAAAATGGCTCTGTGAATGCAATCGATATTTTAATTAAATTGGCAGCAGACAAACTGTCTGTTTGCGCCGAACTTACCATTTACATATAACTCCCACGACAGGTACATAAATCCTGATAACCCGCACCAATAAAATATTAAAGAACATCCCCCAAAAACGCCTCAGGCTCTTAGTACTTCATCCGGCAAGTTCCAGATTGAAAATTATCGGTCTCCTGTGCCACATAATACATATTATCCAGTTTTTCTTCCCGGCGAAATAAATCACGGCTATTTATGACTCCCAAAGACTGAGCTTTCGATGAACTTTGGCCAGAGGCTGGAACGGTTCGTGCCGGGAAAAGCGCCTTTTTTCGAATGCATATTTTGGCTTTATAACATCGCGCAATACGTCGATTGACAAGTTTATCGCATCAATTAAACGCTGAAATAGACGTCATAACCAGCGCCGATAAATTGCTTTTTTTCATTCCGTTCTATTGTGCCATGTCCTGCCGCCCGGACGTTCATAATTTCCCTTTTATCCTTTATGGCCCGGACTGTTTGGGTTTCCTGAGTGTGGCCAACACTTGCTCTTAACTCATCTGCCTTTCTGGCCAAATGCTCCTCAACATTGTGCAGAACGTGAAAAGAAAGAGTTTTGGTCCGGTTTATCAGCAACTTTTTCCAGTGAACAGCAAAACTGGTCTTGGTCTTGCAAAAAAACCAGGACCAAGACTTTTGCTAGAGTCTTGCGAGACTCTCATAAGACTGTTGCCAAATTTAATTCTTCTAGGCCTCAAGCAAGACTTGCAAGACTCTTGCTGCAAGGCCAAGACCAAGACTTGCATGGTCTTGCTTTGATCATCACTAATTTTATTTTTCTCTTTCGAACAAAACTGTAAAAAGGCTGACGCCTGCGTTTAAGGATTTTAACATATTTCAAGGTGCGAGTCTTGTTCGTGTTCTTGTTGTGAAGCCATCTTCATTGGGTTAGTCCAATCTCAGGCATTCTTAATGTAAAATTCTCACTTTTTCTTCCCTCCATTTTCAGCTGCATCTCAATTAAGCAAAAGAGACCAAGACCAAGACTTTTGCTAGAGTCTTGCGAGACTCTCATAAGACTGTTGCCAAAGGTAATTCTTCTAGGTCTCTAGCAAGACTTGCAAGACTCTTGCTGCAAGGCCAAGACCAAGACTTGCATGGTCTTGCTTTGATCATCACTAATTTTATTTTTCTCTTTCGAACAAAACTGTAAAAAGGCTGACGCCTGCGTTTAAGGATTTTAACATATTTCAAGGTGCGTGTCTTGTTCTTTTTCTTGTTGTGAAGCCATCTTCATTGGGTTAGTCCAATCTCAGGCATTCTTCATGTAAAATTCTCACTTTTCCTTCCCTCCATCTTCAGCTGCATCTCAATTAAGCAAAAAACACTAAGACCAAGACTTTTGCTAGAGTCTTGCGAGACTCTCATAAGACTGTTGCCAAAGGTAATTCTTCTAGGTCTCTAGCAAGACTTGCAAGACTCTTGCTGCAATGCCAAGGCCAAGACTTGGATGGTCTTGCTTTGATCATCACTAATTTTATTTTTCTCTTTCGAACAAATCTGTAAAACGGCTGACGCCTGCGTTTAAGGATTTTAACATATTTCAAGGTGCGAGTCTTGTTCGTGTTCTTGTTGTGAAGCCATCTTCATTGGGTTAGTCCAATCTCTGGCATTCTTCATGTAAAATTCTCACTTTTTCTTCCCTCCATCTTCAGCTGCATCTCAATTAAGCAAAAAACACTAAGACCAAGACTTTTGCTAGAGTCTTGCGAGACTCTCATAAGACTGTTGCCAAAGGTAATTCTTCTAGGCCTCAAGCAAGACTTGCAAGACTCTTGCTGCAAGGCCAAGGCCAAGACTTGCAGTGTCTTGCTTTGATCATCACTAATTTTATTTTACTCTTTCGAACAAAACTGTAAAAAGGCTGACGCCTGCGTTTAAGGATTTTAACATATTTCAAGGTGCGTGTCTTGTTCTTCTTCTTGTTGTGAAGCCATCTTCATTGGGTTAGTCCAATCTCTGGCATTCTTCATCTAAAATTCTCACTTTTTCTTCCCTCCATCTTCAGCTGCATCTCAATTAAGCAAAAGAGACCAAGACCAAGACTTCTGCTAGAGTCTTGCGAGACTCTCATAAGACTGTTGCCAAAGGTAATTCTTCTAGGTCTCTAGCAAGACTTGCAAGACTCTTGCTGCAATGCCAAGGCCAAGACTTGCATGGTCTTGCTTTGATCATCACTACTTTTATTATTCTCTCTCGAATAAAACTGTAAAAAGGCTGACGCCTGCGTTTAAGGATTTTAACATATTTCAAGGTGCGTGTCTTGTTCTTCTTCTTGTTGTGAAGCCATCTTCATTGGGTTAGTCCAATCTCTCGCATTCTTCATTTAAAATTCTCACTTTTTCTTCCCTTCATCTTCAGCTGCATCTCAATTAAGCAAAAAACACTAAGACCAAGACTTTTGCTAGAGTCTTGCGAGACTCTCATAAGGTTGCCAAAGGTAATTCTTCTAGGCCTCAAGCAAGACTTGCAAGACTCTTGCTGCAAGGCCAAGGCCAAGACTTGCATGGTCTTGCTTTGCTCATCACTAATTTTCTTTTTCTCTTTCGAACAAAACTGTAAAAAGGCTGACGCCTGCGTTTAAGGATTTTAACATATTTCAAGGTGCGTGTCTTGTTCTTCTTCCTGTTGTGAAGCCATCTTCATTGGGTTAGTTCAATCTCTGGCATTCTTCATCTAAAATTCTCACTTTTTCTTCCCTCCATCTTCAGCTGCATCTCAATTAAATTTTTTAAATTGAAATACAGCCTTTAGAATCAAGACTTGTTTCTCAGTGTCTGGACCTTCTCCCAGGCTTGGCACAACCTGGATCTCGATAGATTTCGCGTTTGCTACAATTTGTTAGCATGGCGGAACCCTTAAAGAACAAACTTCTTCGAGGTCTGTCGGTTAAAGGACGACACAACTTCAATGTCAACCATAACTTCACAAAATATCGCAACTGAAAACCCTGTGCGATGTGAACCTCCATCGTGAAAAATAAAGGATAAATCACAGTTGTGCCCAAAGCCCTTAACGATATCAATGGATTTCTTCAATCTCTTCCCAAGAACGAGTCGCAACTTTCCAACTTCGAAATTGCCTAATTCCCTGTTCCTTATCGAGAGATCTCCACTTTAGAGGCCCATTAACAGTTAAAGTTCCGCCTTGGCACATCTTAAAAAGCAACAGCTTTATAGTTTTGCGACGATAAATCGATTGTTTGTTGCGATGTCCATTAAATTTCAGCTTGCAAGAACAGTTTCCATCATGGGGCTGGACGATCCATTACGCGCGCTTCAACACAGCGTGTACTCGCTAATACATTAACTCTATATCAGAAATCTGAGTGCAACAGTGGGGTTAAATGACCCCCTCATTTTATATACAGAGGCTTTCGGACTTGGGGAACATTCATTAACAATTCCCGTTTAAAACATTAATTATTTGCAATGACATGTACATTTACCGTTGTTTGCTGTTGCGATCGCTGACCAGTCATTTCTAATAATGATTATTTAAAAATAGAAGTTTCCAAACACCTTTCGCATTTCAATGGATAGCGCTGTTGCCGACTCTGCTAAGAATCAGTGAAATTCCCCGACAAATCAGAGTGCTCGTGTGTTGCAGTAACTCTGACCTCATGAGTGTTGGGACGTAAAATACGGCAACGAAGCACAGTTTCATGAATCCTGAGCGTATTTCTCTCGGGCAGGAAATACATATACCGGTTTAGTTGAATTCTTCACCTTCACCTTGCTTCACGGAGGACGTCAAATGTGAGTTGATTTATCAAGAATTTAGCGTGCGAATAAACAATGGCAGATCCAGCTAATTCGTCGCCACCCCTCATATCGGTGGCGGGCTCACCAGAGGGGCAGGAGCAGCAGAAATGTTGGGCGCAACAATTCAAAAAACGGGTTCTACGTGAGTAATTTCATGTTTCTGCGTAACTCTCTGCTATGTGGCTGGTGTAAAGTCGAGGAAGGTCACTGTTGCAATTTTCGCATTTTTCAGCCGGAGTGAGAATCACATTGCTGATATCTCTGATATTTTACATCGCAATGTTTGCCATTGGAATATGGGGCGTTCACCGCTGTCCAGTTGAAGATAACATTCCATTCTTCCTAATTGTTACAGGTACCACAGAGCCTTCCCTATCAAAACTTGTTCAAATGTCTTCTTTCCAGGTGGCATTGGCCTATTTTCCAAGATAATGAGCGTAGTTAGAGAAGCGATTTCCACCTCCTATCCCATTCAGTATGCGGAGGCTTCCCTCTACACAGTCGAGTTGGTGTTCATCTTCTTCGGTAAGCATTGCCTAGTGTTTGTGGCTGATCGCAAAAGTTGACGGTGGAAATGCTTTCCAGGCTCCTTCTGGGTCTTCAAAGAGTACAAGCCGAGCTTCAGTCCCAGCGACCACGATCGCTACTGCAACAAAACTGTGTACTTGTTTGCCTTCAGTTACCTGGTCGTTCTTTACGCGATTCTCGCCACAATTGTCATCTGTTTCTTCTGCTTCTTGGGCTGCATCTTTTTCGTGAAGGAAACTGAGCGAGACAATCGCGATCCAGAGTCGCCCATTCACGGGTCTTCTTCCACTACCGATCAGCACACTTAGTGAAGATACTTTAAGCAGGAGATTTTTTAAGACTGATTATTTGTAGAAATGTGTCCATGAAAGTTTGTTTTATTAAACTGTGCCCTAGGAAAACGTGGTTGTGTCTCATTTCGTCTGCAAGGAAGCAAATTGATTTGAAAATTTCTTCACTTTTCTTTGAAAGGTTGCTTCACATGGTTTGCTATTTCGTGAAGATTTTCGGGTAAAATTCCCCAAAACATTCGATTGGAGAGAATCTAAACAAAACATCTGAACGCGCCTCATGATCAAACAATTAAGCTTATGAGCAGCTGACTGTGTTAGCCACGCCCCTGGGAGGAGTGAGCAGTTAATTCATTCAGCAGGTCATGAGAAACTTCAAGACAACCTTAGGCTCCGCCCCTAGGCGGAGCCAGAATAGAAGTTTATAGTCAAACTTCTACGAGCGACAATGAAAATCGTGAATGTTTATTATAAAATAATGGTTGCAACAATTACTTGACCAAAGAAATAACGCTTCAAGTGAGGAAATTCTACCCAAAAAATCCCGAGTCGAGGTCAATTTATCTTAGAGCTTTATTAGAGGCTTATCATGAGCAGGTGTAACCCTTAGCCACGCCCCTGGGAGGTGCTTCAAGGCTAAATGACTTGAACTGAAACAATGAAATAATTCTTGAAACCCCAGCCAACTTAGAACAAAAACTTGGCAACTTGGCAACTTGACCTCCACATACAGGGTGTTTCATTAAAAACCACATTCCTAAATCAAACACCATTTTACTAATGAAGTAATGAACTCGGTGCGTGAACATGCACATGTTGATTGATTTGATCTGCTCTTTCATTTAGTCGTGTGAGCGACCAAGGAGAAAAATCCTGGACAAGTTTCATTGTGCGTTCGAGACGAAAACATTCCGAAACAATCGCTGCCAATCGATCTAAAAATAATATTGGCCCGTTCCAGGAAAAGTCGCTTTATAAATAGTGGTCCTCATGAAGCGAACAAGTCCCGATGTCCGCGTTAAAACCGGACGCGACTCCTACAGCAGCGTCTCCCGATCTTGGCAGAGTGGAGAATGGAGAGGCAAAAAGCGTCCCCAACTCGTCCGACAACAACAACCACTTTTTCGAGGAGAAAATCAAAGAAAGAGCCCGTCGTAAGTTTGGCCATATTAATTAAACGGTTTTTGTCCTGCACTTTGACTTTTCAGCCGGGATTAATGGGTCCTTGGTGTTTCTTTACGCACTGTTTTTCTCGGTTTTCACCATTGGATGGATCAATTTGAACAAGTGTCCCCTGAACAGGCTCATCCCGATCTATCTCATTTTTGCCGGTAGGCTGCCATGTCATGGGGTGTCAATAGATTCCTACACATTTTCCCTGTTGCAGGATTTCTGGGCATAGTGGCAAAATTCCTGAGCAAATTTGACAATAAATACTGCTATTGGGGCACTGTGGCGTTGGTGGCTGCAGACGTTGGTTGGCATGTTGTTGGTAAGTCTGCTCTACGCAAATTGCAGCTGCTTTTGCTACTGTAGCAGTCTTCTAGGAACCCTTGTGGTCTACACAGAGTACCAGCCCAGTTACGATGCAGTAGATGCAAACTACTGCAATCGCACCGCATATTTGGTGGCGTTTTGGACATTGACCATCGAGTACACGCTGCTGTTGTTCTTCGTGCTGCTCTCGGCTTGCTATATGATGATGCGGCGAGACTTTCGAACGGAAAGTGGCACTAAGTGAATTGGTTTTAAAATGATTGGAAGCATTCAGGGTGCATCGATGAATGAGGTCAAATTTCCGAAGTTACAGCCGAGAATATCGGCTGTTTGTTAATTGCTTAGGATTCGATTATAATAAAATAAACTTGTGTATAAAAGACAGTTTGCTTCAATTTTTCTACTCCATCAGCTGTCGTTTGGAAACCCATACTTTTAAAATTGCCCCAGAAATGTGCAAACTGGATTCCAAAAGTTCTCTAAAAGACTCAAAAGACTTCATAAGCAAAATCAAGCCATATTTGGCCACGCCTCTAGGCGGAGCTACCACAAATGTATAGTTTATTTTCTTCGCATTTAAATACATTTAATGACCACATGAAGACTTGGGCATGCTCATAACAAAATATTAGCTACTATTTCATCAAGATTGGCTTTGACAAACCGTTTCTACTTCAGTGTTAAAGCAAATTGTTTCAAACTGATATTAAGCCACGCCTCTAGGAGGAGCCAAAACATTTAGGAACCACTTGACCGTGTAGGCAATGCATGCCTTAGCTCCGCCCAGAGGCGTGGCTTAATATCAAACTGAGAGCACTTTTTATAAATGATTTTTTCACATCTAATTAACATCAGTGAACTATTGGCGTAGCTTACCTTCGAGTCGCTTTGGCAACATTGTCATCCAATCCCTCGAAATCTGGTGCTTACCTGAAACGGAAAAAATCATGGTTTTAAAACTGTGACAATCCATATCGACGTTATATCGAGCAGTGATAAATTGCCAAACGAAAATCCATTGCTGTCGAACCGGTCTTTCACATAATAACATTTTGATTTTATTAAGGCCGAATCTACGTCTACACAAAAAAGCTTTCACACAAAGAGGCCCCCGTTACGCCGAAATCTAATTACGAAACATAAAAAGATTTTTTTTTTGGTATTGAATCCGCAATTTATTCGACAGGAGCATGTTTATTGGGGCTTAAATAAAGGGACTGGCGTAATTGTGTAGACGACAGAGTATGTTCGCACTCAGCGAGCACAAGGAGACGTTTAGAGTTTATTTGGTTATGGAGACTTATCAGCTCAACTTAGGATTCTATTCTAAAGTAACCAAACGAGTAACCGTTATGTTATTAGAGTCGATTATTGCCCTAAAAGCAAAAATCGAAAAAAACAGAGCTCCCAATTAGCTTTTTAATCTGCCAATGCTAATGGAGCCCAATCCATTACTTTGCTCTTCCGGCTCCCGATGGAGAGTACGCTTGTTTGTCTTGGAGCATCCGAATTCTTCCGATGGAAGTGAACGCGTCTATTTTAATGTCGGCAAATATTTGGACACGGAATTCGATCAGATTTCCATTTGCCAGTCAAGGATAACACTGAGGCGGGCGTTCCATTAATAGGAGCAGCAAATTAGTGGAAGTGATGTGTTATTATGGACAAAGCCAGCGATGCAGATACAGTCCACGTCAAGCGCAAATCTGATTAGGTAAATCCTTCAAAGACGCCGCTTTTCAATGGCTAGTTTTGACGTGCATCCGAGCGAAAATCCCGCCTCAAGTCCAGAGAAAGGAGGATTTTTCGCCACTTGGGATAATCACATGATTAATGTCGCAGCCGTTTACGGAATCGTTTAATTAAATTAATCCGACCGTAAGACCGATCATTAGGTCCATTATTTGCATCGCCGACGGCAAATGCCCCAGCTTTTTTTTTATTTCTAGCTTACCAAAGCCCCGGAAAGAGACCCTTTCCCTTTGCTGTTTCACTGCGCTGGAACGAGGGAAGTTGAATAATGGAGCGACATGGATGGGAATATATCAAACGGACTTGTCACCGCTAAATAAAACTCCACGAACAATAACGGCAAAATTAAAACATCCATCCAGGAATTCTGGATGGGGAGCGCTCGCGATCGTTTCATATTGCTCCAAACTGGCGTGCATTCCATTTCCCTAGTCTGGATTTGCATTTGCCAATCTCCTCGCGCAGATGGCTGTTGAATGAATAAAAAAAATGAATTTGAATACGGTGTTGGCGCACTTTACTTCCCTAGGTAAATTTTACTTTGTCTGGAAAAGCAATAATAAGCAAACCTTCAATTTTTAGCACAGAAAACAGTGCAATTCACGAGCAAGGTCAAGTACAACATTAAGACACGCCCCTAGGCGGAGCTAACAATTAGGTGCAGTGGAACTTCTTCAACTTCTTCTTGAAAGAATCTTCAATTGGTCTGACTGCAAGAGAAAACAGGTCCACCTGCATTTATGTGCGAATTAAACCTTAAAAGTAAAGGAGAGGTTTATTGTTCACTGGTGCTAAAAGCCAAACTGCACCTCGCATTACCAACTTTTCGTGCATTTGCAGAAACACGGTCCCATCCGGTCTCATTTGTGCCCGACAAAGAAGCTGTCCGGGTTACATGCATACGAATGGCCTTCTCGGAAGTTTGGATAGTGAAACTAATGAAAACATCCCAAGTAATCAGCACCGGGATGAATCTAATTGTCGCTCGCATTCTGACCACTTTTGCACATGCAACATTTCGGCCCAGGCATTCTCTGTTCAGTTACGAAATGCCAGCAAATGTCGATAAGCAGCTGGAAATGCGTGATTAATGGCCCTTTTGGCCGCTATCCATCACCATTGTGCCCAACTTTCGAAATCACTGTCAACAAGTACTGACGGCCCGTTTAGGATCAGTCAGTAATTGTTTAGATTTGCGCCTTGAGGTGACTTGAACGGGAAAGAAAGGCCAAAGTTGCTGGCTTTCCCGATGGAAAATGCACACATGGTACAGGCGCTAAATCGTCGCGTTTGCGCCATTAAGTTTAATCATCCGACTGCCATGCCAGTAAACAATAAAGCGTGCTTTGATGCGATTTGGCTTAAACGCAATTTACATACAGAGACAGTCGGTTAACAAAAATCATGCCATTTAACTTTTTTGTCGAATGTGCAAATTTTTCCTTTATCATTCGCTTTATTCTTCCTTTATGTTTGTACAATCATAAAACGCGTCGCAAAGTTAATAAAAGGATCGCAAAATCCTTCAAGAATGGAGCAATATCAACATCAGACTTGGCTCCGCCTCTGGGCGGAGCTAGAGTAAAATACAAGTGAAATAACTTCGATTTTTTCGAGTTGTTCATCACACAAAAATATATCAAGCCCTAGAGTAAGCCACGCCCCTGGGCAGGCTTAGAGCCTTCGAATGCCCAAATTGACTTCAATTTCAGCGAGATCCAAAGCAAAGATACTCACATTACAAAGAAAATTGTTCAAACTGATTGACTTAAAAATTCAGTTCTTAAGTTATAAATAGACATTTTTAAAACTTAGATTAAGCTGATTTCAGCGAGACAAAAAGTTCGCAGATTCTCAGCAATTGACGAAAAAAACCCCAAAAAACCCACGTTTTGACTCACTTGGGCACTCCCCTAGGCGGAGCTTAATAACCACATATATAAAGACTCGCTTCGATGTCAACCAAAAAAAAATGAGTAAAAACAAAATCTACAAATGGCACTGTGTGAAGTTATTGCACTTTCTTGGACCTTTTTGCTGAAAAATTAGCTGAATTACTCAAGTTTAACACATACAGTTTGCGAGAAGCACTATTGCAGAAAATGGTGCCACAGCCATATATTAGGGCTGACTTACTACATTATTTAGAATTTACGAGCCGGATACACATGTATATTACATGAGGGTTCAAAATCCCGCTATTCGTTTATTCGTTTAGTCAAAGCACTTCATTTATGTTTAGCTTCTCCATAACGTAACTTTGACACTGAAAATTGAATAACGAATAAATGGGAGCAGTTGCATTTGAATATATTTATATAGTTTTATTACTGAAATTCACCTCAGATATGGGTTGAAAGTGGTAGGCGAACTAAAATAGGAACTAGGAAACAGGAACAGAAAGATTTCCAAAACTAGACAATGCAAAATTCATTCAAAACCCTTAAATTAGACCACGCCTTTAGGCTGGCTCAAAGACCAGCCCATTTCATCAGTAATTCCTAGATTTAACCACGCCCCTATGCGCAGCTAGACCATATTTATAGTCAAACTTCCAGTCAAACGAAGCAAAACTTGTTCGTAGCCTTAGAAACTAAACGGAAATTCCTATCAGTCCGCAACGGATTTCTGAAGCTACTTACTACAAGCCACGCCTTTAGGCGGAGCCACTACGCATACACTGATTAACTTCAAGTTGCCCAAAACACCAAAAACTTCGCGACTAACCCCTGTAGCACAGTCCAGTAGTTATGACCCATTAAGCCGTAATCGCCCATTTTAAACAATACGTGTTAAAAGGTCAGCAGATATAATACACGTTCCGATGCCTCTTCGTGTTGTTTTGTGACTGTTCAAGCAAACCGAGATGAAAACTGGTGTTTTGTTTGCCACGTTCTGGCTTTTCTGGCTAAGTTTAGCCACTGCGACTAAATATGAGCCCAACTGGAAGAGTCTGGATAAGCGGCCACTTCCCGGATGGTTCGACAAGGCGAAAATCGGCATTTTCTTACACTGGGGGGTATTTTCCGTTCCCAGCTTCGGTAGTGAATGGTTCTGGACTGAGTGGCAATCAAATTGTAAGTGGAAAATCATTGGCAACATTTTCCCATGGAAATGTACTCGTTTCAGCGTCAGCTATGATCAACAGATACATGAGAGCCAACTACCCTCCCAACTTCACCTATCAGGACTTTGCCAAAGACTTCAGAGCGGAGTTCTTCAACTCCAGCCAGTGGGCTGACTTGTTCAAACGAGCCGGAGCAAAGTAAGCGCCGCAAACCACCCCTCATAACTGGGCTGCAAATATTCTTCTTCCAGCTACGTGGTGTTGACTAGCAAACATCATGAGGGCTTCACTTTGTGGCCCTCCGAGTACTCCTTCAGCTGGAACGCCAAAGACATTGGGCCTCATCGAGACCTGCTAGGTATGTGGGTTGCTCCAAATGTTGGCTTCTATTGAAGAGATGGCCTTTAGGGGAATTGGGTCACGCTGTAAAGAAAGCCGGCTTGAAGTTTGGAGTCTACCACTCTCTGTTCGAATGGTTCAACCCGATCTACTTGGCGGACAAAAAGAGCAACTTTACCACTCAGAAGTTTGTAGACAACAAAGTGCTGCTGGAAATGAAAGAGTTAGTGAGCAATTACAAGCCCTGGGTGATTTGGTCGGATGGCGACTGGGAGGCTAACGACACCTATTGGAGGTCCACAGACTTTCTTGCATGGTTGGGATGATTTTTGGTTTGCAAATTGCTGTTTTATCGCTGGAGTTGCAGGCTCTACAATGAGAGTCCTGTGAAGGACCAGGTTGTGGTCAATGATCGATGGGGACGAGGAACCACTTGCATTCATGGGGACTTCATTAATTGCCATGACCGCTACAATCCAGGTGAAAATCCTTTCCTTTTTCAGAGCAAGAGGTGCTGATGTGGTTTTCCTTATTACCAGGCAAACTACAGCGGAAAAAGTGGGAAAATGCCATGACTCTGGACAGGCAGTCCTGGGGATTCAGGCGCAACGCCGACCTTTCAGACTACCTTACTCCTCATCAGCTGCTCACTGTTCTGGCCCAGACTGTTAGCTGTGGAGGTTTGTAGCGTCTTTTATCGCGCCTCCTCGTTTGGTAACAAAGCTTCATAGGTAATCTGCTGATCAACCTTGGCCCTACTAAAGAAGGCACAATCGCCCCAATATTCCAGGATCGCCTCACCCAACTGGGCGATTGGCTGCGCATTAATGGAGAAGCCATTTACAACAGTCGCCCTTGGATTGTGCAAAACGACACAGTCAACCCCCAAGTTTGGTCAGTAAATTGGGGATTTACAAATCCATTGCCTAACTTGTTTCCCCTCCAGGTACACGTCTGGAAACAATGCAGTTTACGCGATCGATCTGGAATGGCCCCAAGACAATAAGGTTATTTTAGGCGGAGCAGTCAGCCTGTTTAAAAGCTCTGACACAGCGGTTAGCTTGCTTGGGAACCTTGGCAAGTTGAAATGGGTCATGAACTCTCGACGAGTTGAGGTCCATTTGCCAGACAAAGCGACAGTGAAGAGTGAAAATGCGTGGGTTTTGAAAATCGCCGTCTCCAACTAGAACAATCTACGCAAAAGTATATTTGTACAGTCGATTTTTCTGCGTCTGAGTGTTTTATTTTACCTCCTCCTTCTGACGTTTGCACCCAACACACTTTTTACTTGAGTACTCGAGTCTCATTGCCAATGTGAGGTGATTGACATTTGATTAGTTGAATAGTAGTTGAGATAAAATCTCAAGTAGAAGCGCATTGTTTCAAGTAGCAAAACAATAAGGTTATCAGAGAAGCGGAATAATATAAAGCGCATGAAAACAAGGAGTAGTTCATCCACATTCATTCGAGGCCAAAATGTTGAATTTTCCACTGCTTTTGCCCCTGCTTTTGGGTGTTGTTTGGGCCGAATATGAGCCCACTTGGGAGAGTTTGGATACGCGGCCACTCCCATCATGGTTCGACGAGGCAAAGATCGGCATTTTCATCCATTGGGGAGTCTATTCAGTGCCCAGCTTCGATTCGGAGTGGTTTTGGAACGACTGGAAAACCAACTGTGAGTACAGTAAAACTTCTCGGCCAAACCGCGAAAAGAATATCATATAGTGGACATGTGGAACTGCAATTAATATACAAAGCGTTAAAAAAACAACCAAGAAGTAACAAAACGGTTCAATCAAATGAAGATAAACTTTGATGTTTAAGCCTCGGAAAACATTTCGCGATACATCGAAGAGAACTTTCCTCCTGGATTCACCTACCAGGAGTTTGCCAGAGAGTTCACAGCGGAATTCTTCAATGCCACCCAATGGGCTGATATTTTCGCCAAATCTGGGGCCAAGTAGGTGAATTAAAAGCAAAACCACTGCTCGATCAGCCATAGGAGTCTTTACAGATACGTAGTGTTAACCAGCAAGCATCACGAAGGCTTCACCCTCTGGCCCTCCAAGTACACCTACAGTTGGAACTCTTTAGACATCGGTCCGCATAGGGACATAGTAGGCAAGGCCAGAAACCGTCCAGCATCCCAATAGAGAACTGACTGATTTGGGAGCATTTTAGGAGAACTTGGAGAGGCAGTGAGGAAGGCCAACCTGACCTACGGCCTTTATCACTCCTTGTTCGAATGGTTCCATCCTCTCTACTTGGCAGATCAGGCCAATAACTACACAACGCAGGAGTTTGTGACAAACAAAATCATGCCAGAACTCAAGGAGTTGGTTCTAGCCTACAAGCCGGCGATTGTTTGGTCGGACGGTTCCAAAGGAGCTAGCGGCAGCTACTGGCAATCCAAGGAGTTTCTAGGCATGGTGAGTTGCTCCCAGAAAGTTCCTCAACAGTCTCCAAATATGCAGAGTTGGCTTTGAAGGTTGTACAATGAGAGCCCCGTTAAGGACTTGGTGGTTTCCAACGATAGATGGGGCGATGAAACACCGTGTGCACATGGCGATTTTTACACTTGCAACGACAGATATGATCCAGGTATGTCATTTGATAATCCAATTGTTTTACTCTCGGTCGTTTTGGGGGACTTCTATTCAGGTGTACTGCAGGAAAAAAAATGGGAAAACGCCATGACCATTGACAGGGACTCGTGGGGATATAGAAGAAACGCCCAACTGGCCGACATTCTCACTCCCTTGGAACTGTTGACTGCCCTCGCCAGAACCATAAGTTGTGGAGGTAACTGAGGAGATACGAAAAATGTCCTCACTCTCACTGTTTGGGGGTTTTAAGGGAATCTTCTCATCAACATCGGGCCCTCAAAGGAGGGCATTATCAATCCCATTTTCGAAGAACGCCTCAGCCAGCTAGGGGAACTGGCTGAGCCTGAATGGAGAGGCGATCTACAGCAGCCGGCCGTGGACAGTGCAAAACGACTCAGTAAACTCCAACGTTTGGTAGGTCTGGACAACTTTATTTTCGTGCTTCTAGAGGGAATTTTAGGTACACGACTCGAGACAGTGCTGTGTACGCCATCACCTTGGAGTGGCCCCAGGAGGATAGGGTGATTTTAGGTTCTGCAAGTGAGCTCTTTGGGAGTCTGGATACAACCGTAACCCTATTGGGAAACCAAGAAGAACTAGACTGGACCTGGGAGTTGGATCAGATCAAAGTGCAACTACCCAACAAAGCTCGAGTTGCTAGTGAAACTGCCTGGGTGTTGAAAATTGTAGCTGCCTAATTAGCTGATAACTGATAACTGAATAAAAGTCAGGTTTAATTTTCCTTGGGCCTCATTAACGAAACAACGAAGAGCAAATCCCGTTAGTTCAGTGCAATTTCCGTAAGAGAATGGCCGAGGAAATCCATTTCAGTCAATAATGAGACACCCTAATGAGGTCAGAAAGGGTATTTTCCCTCGGGCTAATTAAATAAGGAAAGAAAAGCAGCTCGAAGGGGCTGCATTTGTTGCGCCGTTATTTCAATTGGAACTCGACTCTCCGGTCACGTTTGCGCCTAATCTTCTCCTACGACGGCGGAACTCACATGCATTATTATTATTTGATCCACTCAAAACACGGTTATTACACGTGAATCTCCTACAAATCAACATTTATCGCTGGATTAACGTTGGCCAAGTTTGAGAAAACTGCACAAAGACACACACATAAACCTCGACCGTTAACTTAATAGATACATTATCATTAACTGCGGCTTTTTCGAGGGAGGAAGAAACAATGCGACAACGGCTAATGTGTAGGCCATTAAGTCAGAATTTCCACATTATTAATAGAAGGGCGGGCGATATTTCCTGGCGCCTAACAGGCCGCGTAAATGTTACATATACGGTCCGATAAGGGGAGCATTTCGAAAGCTTTCCATTGCCTAACTCATTAGTACGTGAGGAATTTTTTTCTCCCAACAAGAAAGGCACTTTGTTCGTTTGCGTTTGCTACTGTCCTCCGGCATTTAAAACAATCAAATTCTCAAAGCTCTCATCAAAGCTCTAGTTTCCCATTCTCAACATGCCTAATGTTCAATTGACCTGAACTCATCCTGTGTGCAGAGTTAAAACCAACATTCGCGAGCCTTCGAAAAATGGAACGACTAATTGAAAACCCGAATATTAGACTAGAGACGTTTTACTTCTAATTGGCAAAGTTGGGAATTTTATCTGAAAAACCTTGTTCGTTTGGGTTCTCGAACGCTCGTTAACATTCAACTGATGCTTCTTATAAGCAAAGTTAAGCATTTCGCCATTATAGCTTTGTTCGTTTGCGTTCGATCTTGCCGTGTTCGCGACCAGTTAACACGAGTAAATCTGCAATCATTTCTATTCTCCAGTAACACTATTAAAAACTACTAATTTTGCTTTCGAGAACTGCTTTCTGCCAGACTAAAATTGGCCTGAAATCGTCCTGTTCACACAGAGTGTAAAACAAACATTCGCGAGCGTTCTTTAGGGTTAAGCAACAGGCGTTTGGCGCTACAAAGCTGTAACAAAGAATTGTTACTTCTAAATATCAAGCTGGAATATTTCGCCATTATGGCTTTGTTCGTTTGCGCTCGTTTCAGTTTGTTCTTGCCATTTCTCAGTGCGCATTTGATTTTCTTCTTCACACGTTGCAGACACATTAGCGAAACGGTCCTGGCATTAACGACAACTGAACGAAATAAAAAAGCTACAACTTCAATGCGACGAAATAGCCAGTTAAACAGTTGCGAAAAGGAAAGAGTGTGTCATACGCTCAAGGGTTATGTTCAGCTCCAAGATCCCGGCTGGAAAAATAGCTCAATAACAATAGCAAAACTATAGCGACTATAACGCGAGTTTACGGCCTCTATAACTCTAGGGCTCTTCGTGAGGAATTTTTTTCTCCTAACAAGAAAGGCACTTTGTTCGTTTGCGTTTGCTACTGTCCTCCGGCATTTAAAACAATCAAATTCTCAAAGCTCTCATCAAAGCTCTAGTTTCCCATTCTCAACATGCCTAATGTTCAATTGACCTGAACTCATCCTGTGTGCAGAGTTAAAACCAACATTCGCGAGCCTTCGAAAAATGGAACGACTAATTGAAAACCCGAATGTTAGACTAGAGACGTTTTACTACTAATTGGCAAAGTTGGGAATTTTATCTGAAAAACCTTGTTCGTTTGGGTTCTCGAACGCTCGTTAACATTCAACTGATGCTTCTTATAAGCAAAGTTAAGCATTTCGCCATTATAGCTTTGTTCGTTTGCGTTCGATCTTGCCGTGTTCGCGACCAGTTAACACGATTAAATCTGCAATCATTTCTATTCTCCAGTAACACTATTAAAAACTACTAATTTTCCTTTCGAGAACTGCTTTCGGCCAGACTAAAATTGGCCTGAAATCGTCCTGTTCACACAGAGTGTAAAACAAACATTCGCGAGCGTTCTTTAGGGTTAAGCAACAGGCGTTTGGCGCTACAAAGCTGTAACATCTGCTGGAACAAAGAATTGTTACTTCTAAATATCAAGCTGGAATATTTCGCCATTATGGCTTTGTTCGTTTGCGCTCGTTTCAGTTTGTTCTTGCCATTTCTCAGTGCGCATTTGATTTTCTTCTTCGCACGTTGCAGACACATTAGCGAAACGGTCCTGGCATTAACGACAACTGAACGAAATAAAAAAGCTACAACTTAAATGCGACGAAATAGCCAGTTAAACAGTTGCGAAAAGGAAAGAGTGTGTCATACGCTCAAGGGTTATGTTCAGCTCCAAGATCCCGGCTGGAAAAATAGCTCAATAACAATAGCAAAAACTATAGCGACTATAACGCGAGTTTACGGCCTCTATAACTCTAGGGCTCTTCGTGAGGAATTTTTTTCTCCTAACAAGAAAGGCACTTTGTTCGTTTGCGTTTGCTACTGTCCTCCGGCATTTAAAACAATCAAATTCTCAAAGCTCTCATCAAAGCTCTAGTTTCCCATTCTCAACATGCCTAATGTTCAATTGACCTGAACTCATCCTGTGTGCAGAGTTAAAACCAACATTCGCGAGCCTTCGAAAAATGGAACGACTAATTGAAAACCCGAATATTAGACTAGAGACGTTTTACTACTAATTGGCAAAGTTGGGAATTTTATCTGAAAAACCTTGTTCGTTTGGGTTCTCGAACGCTCGTTAACATTCAACTGATGCTTCTTATAAGCAAAGTTAAGCATTTCGCCATTATAGCTTTGTTCGTTTGCGTTCGATCTTGCCGTGTTCGCGACCAGTTAACACGATTAAATCTGCAATCATTTCTATTCTCCAGTAACACTATTAAAAACTACTAATTTTCCTTTCGAGAACTGCTTTCTGCCAGACTAAAATTGGTCTGAAATCGTCCTGTTCACACAGAGTGTAAAACAAACATTCGCGAGCGTTCTTTAGGGTTAAGCAACAGGCGTTTGGCGCTACAAAGCTGTAACCTCTGATGGAACAAAGAATTGTTACTTCTAAATATCAAGCTGGAATATTTCGCCATTATGGCTTTGTTCGTTTGCGCTCGTTTCAGTTTGTTCTTGCCATTTCTCAGTGCGCATTTGATTTTCTTCTTCGCACGTTGCAGACACATTAGCGAAACGGTCCTGGCATTAACGACAACTGAACGAAATAAAAAAGCTACAACTTAAATGCGACGAAATAGCCAGTTAAACAGTTGCGAAAAGGAAAGAGTGTGTCATACGCTCAAGGGTTATGTTCAGCTCCAAGATCCCGGCTGGAAAAATAGCTCAATAACAATAGCAAAAACTATAGCGACTATAACGCGAGTTTACGGCCTCTATAACTCTAGGGCTCTTCGTGAGGAATTTTTTTCTCCTAACAAGAAAGGCACTTTGTTCGTTTGCGTTTGCTACTGTCCTCCGGCATTTAAAACAATCAAATTCTCAAAGCTCTCATCAAAGCTCTAGTTTCCCATTCTCAACATGCCTAATGTTCAATTGACCTGAACTCATCCTGTGTGCAGAGTTAAAACCAACATTCGCGAGCCTTCGAAAAATGGAACGACTAATTGAAAACCCGAATGTTAGACTAGAGACGTTTTACTACTAATTGGCAAAGTTGGGAATTTTATCTGAAAAACCTTGTTCGTTTGGGTTCTCGAACGCTCGTTAACATTCAACTGATGCTTCTTATAAGCAAAGTTAAGCATTTCGCCATTATAGCTTTGTTCGTTTGCGTTCGATCTTGCCGTGTTCGCGACCAGTTAACACGATTAAATCTGCAATCATTTCTATTCTCCAGTAACACTATTAAAAACTACTAATTTTCCTTTCGAGAACTGCTTTCTGCCAGACTAAAATTGGTCCTGAAATCGTCCTGTTCACACAGAGTGTAAAACAAACATTCGCGAGCGTTCTTTAGGGTTAAGCAACAGGCGTTTGGCGCTACAAAGCTGTAACCTCTGATGGAACAAAGAATTGTTACTTCTAAATATCAAGCTGGAATATTTCGCCATTATGGCTTTGTTCGTTTGCGCTCGTTTCAGTTTGTTCTTGCCATTTCTCAGTGCGCATTTGATTTTCTTCTTCACACGTTGCAGACACATTAGCGAAACGGTCCTGGCATTAACGACAACTGAACGAAATAAAAAAGCTACAACTTAAATGCGACGAAATAGCCAGTTAAACAGTTGCGAAAAGGAAAGAGTGTGTCATACGCTCAAGGGTTATGTTCAGCTCCAAGATCCCGGCTGGAAAAATAGCTCAATAACAATAGCAAAAACTATAGCGACTATAACGCGAGTTTACGGCCTCTATAACTCTAGGGCTCTTCGTGAGGAATTTTTTTCTCCTAACAAGAAAGGCACTTTGTTCGTTTGCGTTTGCTACTGTCCTCCGGCATTTAAAACAATCAAATTCTCAAAGCTCTCATCAAAGCTCTAGTTTCCCATTCTCAACATGCCTAATGTTCAATTGACCTGAACTCATCCTGTGTGCAGAGTTAAAACCAACAGTCGCGAGCCTTCGAAAAATGGAACGACTAATTGAAAACCCGAATATTAGACTAGAGACGTTTTACTACTAATTGGCAAAGTTGGGAATTTTATCTGAAAAACCTTGTTCGTTTGGGTTCTCGAACGCTCGTTAACATTCAACTGATGCTTCTTATAAGCAAAGTTAAGCATTTCGCCATTATAGCTTTGTTCGTTTGCGTTCGATCTTGCCGTGTTCGCGACCAGTTAACACGATTAAATCTGCAATCATTTCTATTCTCCAGTAACACTATTAAAAACTACTAATTTTCCTTTCGAGAACTGCTTTCTGCCAGACTAAAATTGGTCTGAAATCGTCCTGTTCACACAGAGTGTAAAACAAACATTCGCGAGCGTTCTTTAGGGTTAAGCAACAGGCGTTTGGCGCTACAAAGCTGTAACATCTGCTGGAACAAAGAATTGTTACTTATAAATATCAAGCTGGAATATTTCGCCATTATGGCTTTGTTCGTTTGCGCTCGTTTCAGTTTGTTCTTGCCATTTCTCAGTGCGCATTTGATTTTCTTCTTCGCACGTTGCAGACACATTAGCGAAACGGTCCTGGCATTAACGACAACTGAACGAAATAAAAAAGCTACAACTTAAATGCGACGAAATAGCCAGTTAAACAGTTGCGAAAAGGGAAAGAGTGTGTCATACGCTCAAGGGTTATGTTCAGCTCCAAGATCCCGGCTGGAAAAATAGCTCAATAACAATAGCAAAAACTATAGCGACTATAACGCGAGTTTACGGCCTCTATAACTCTAGGGCTCTTCGAATTTCAGCAGGGTCAGCTCAGCAGTAAAGCGGCGTATCGCTCGCGGAAAATTGCAGTTCCAACGCGATACAAGATTGAATTTTATATCTGCGATTTACTGTCCGATGCGCTAAATAATCGACACTGTTAATGCATAGCTGAGAAACAACTTTGAGGTGAAAAGATGTGAAGGGAACGATAATTCTCTACCTGTGTTCGTAAAGAAATTAAGTAGCTATGCACCCTCCCGTGGATCGGGCACTCCAAACTGTAGCCTCTATTGACTCTCGAAAGTTTGCTCTAACTATGGCCAGAAGGAGGCAAGGAGAAGAGCACTAAATCTGATAAGAAGTCGACTAGAACCGAATTACTGTTACAGTTTTAGCTCGGACTTGAAAGTTTATTCCAACCGCCACGAAAATTGGATGGAAAACTTCTGGCAATCGGTAGCTGCCGTATGCATTAACTAATCACTCACCTTTTTCAGATCCTTATTTGGTTCGCCGTCGTCAGCTTTCCTCTTCTCTGTTGCTGTTAGCTTGTTTTTGTCTTTTTCGCTTCCACATGTCTGAAACAACAATAAATGAATCATTATTTAATGGGAGATTTTTGCACACCATGTTTAAATCATCAAGGAAGCAAACGTTGGTTTGATCCACTCAAAGTTGTGCCTTGTTGGTGCCTGACCAGAAAGCGTTTGTTTGCCCGATTCCAGCTCATAAAACTTCGCCAAAATAGGAAAAACTTTTTCAATATGTATTTAAAACTCCAGAGAAACATAAACTAGTCAATAAGCTTGGAAGCTTTTGGGAACTCATTTCAACTTCTTTTCTACATGTGGATCACTATTGCATCCATCTACGAGCTGAGAAAACTTCCCGTGAAAGTTTATTGATGAGCCCGGCCGTTTTCATAGGGAGCAAATTCGGATATATTGTCTTGTATCCGAACTTGAAAATGTCGGCCCGAAAGTAAAATTTCCTTCGTCCATTAGTGCGTCCCGAAATTGCAATTGCTCCATTCACCGCGAAAATAATTTTCTCATTCCCTAATAATTAAAATCAAAGGAGGAATTTTACAGAGCCAATTTGCCGAGGATTTAATTCCCCCTGGCGCCAAATTGAAGCTAATTTCCACGTTCAAAGCGTCTTATTGCCGCTGAAAAAATGCCATTCCAGTCTTGAAGCCAGTATCGACGGTAATCCGCACAAGTGGCCCTATTATTGCTCTGGATTGCTTCAGCAAATTGCAATTTAACCCGACTCGCGACCGAATTAAACTGGATGCAAAGACGTCGGGATCAGTGAGTTGTGTTCGATTACCATCAGCATCACTTTTATCTCGTCTAAGTGCTCATTGCTTTATTATCCTGGCTGCTTGGAATCGTCGTTAGTTCGGGCGTTTAACATCAAGAACTTCGACTAGCTTGAGTGTTTCAAGAATCATTTGGATGCCCATGTCCTAGGAATTTGGATTGTTGGATTTGCTGTGGTTTTTGAGAAAGTTCTACACGCCGTGCAAAAGAGAGTAAAAATTCAGCTGAAGAGAACGTTTGGTGCTCTCACTTCTCATCAGCTGACCGGAGCCCATCTGCTACTTCTTCAGAAAATATACTTCTTTCTATGTTATTTGCGCTCGTTTCCGTTCTAATTAATTATTGCTTCTTGTCAATTGTTATTTTTTATATGTGGAAGTTTATTCAACAGTTTGTTGCTCAATCTTTCTGTTGCGGTCTTTGTTTGTATCGATCCATTTCTATTTATCATGTGTCTAATTTTTTTCTAATTCTTCATCACTCCATTTTTCTGTCTCGTTTTTTTGCCCATTTCGTTCTAATTTTGCTGCTTCTCCATTTTTCGTCTGATTTTTCGTCTTTCACTGTTTTGACTCATTTCTATTTCTGATCTTGCCTCTTCACTAGTCATATTTCCTGCTGCTTTCCAAAGTTCCCTTATTTTGCTCTAATTTTCCTGGTTTTAAGTTTAGCTTCAGATTTTCACATTCCTTTATATCGATTAATTTCCTTTCTTGCAAACTTTTCTGCAGCTTTCTTTCGTTTCTCATTTTGTTCTAATTCAAGTACCTCCTCGATCTTTTTCTGCATTTGATCTTCTTCTCAGTCGATCCATTTCTGCTCTCAATAAGCTCAATTTTTGTCTGGCTTTTGACTATCAACTTTTCTTGACTGTTGCTTTCTTTCCTTCGTCTATTTTTCTATAATGCCGTTGCTTCATCGATCTCTGGAACGATTAATTTGTACATTTACTTACATGCATAATGTTTCACTGACATTTTATTGCTCATGGTTTTGCTGCTGTCTTCTCTTATTTGTTTGTTCTTGCTCGTGATTGTTTGAAATTTTATTTCGTCTTACCATTTTGTTTCCGATCTCACTTTCTGATCATTTATCCTCTTGTGCGCTAATGGATGTGTTTTATCTCCTCTTGTGCCTCCCATTCAATTGTTCAAACGTTTTCCTACTACGCCCTCCCTTCATTTCTGATGTTTTTCCTTTTACGTTAAAAAACCAAATGAAATTGTCATTGATACTGCCAAATTAAGCCAAAGATTAACTCTCAAAATACCGGCTCAGTTTCCCCATAATAGAAATCCCCAGCTTAGAACTTTCCCCCATAGGCAAACAAGGGAAATTTGCAAACGTGTTAATCGCATTGATCATTAAACCCTCTCAAAGCAAATATGAGCCTTTTTCTTGGGGACGTCTGGAGCTGTTCGCTGCCAACATTCCCTAGTGCTCCTTATGACTCTCGTCGACCTCTGCAGGCTTTTTTCAATATTCCTCCACCATGAATTTATGAATGGGAACAAGAAGCATCATTTGTCGTAATTAGTTTTGTTAATGGGGGATTAGCTGGGGTTATCGCCAACTCTCGCGCCAAATTACCATGTAATGAAAGTTTCATTAGTCAAAGATGCGGTACATCTCATGGATTATTTAACGGAATTAAATTGGGCAAAGTGTGCGAATGGCACAGCTTCATGAATTGATAACAGCTCCCCCATCGTAACACTACAATGGAAATAAAAACGTTTGGGACACGCAAACCATCCAACCCTTTTAGCTCGAGCCGAACACCTGTAAATCATTTCTGGGCAACGTGAGCAGGTCAAAGGGGCTGTATGATAAACTGCTGACGCATGATGGATGATAATGTGCGGTCCCTATGGCGAAAGATAATCACTTGCTTCTACTAAGCCGGGATAACGTCCCATATGGGATAATTGAGCATCGATGGCAGTGCCACAAGAAGAAGCGACGCTTGCCGCGTTGATTTACCGTGCAAGACGCCGCCCACCCCCATTCTTGGGACGCCCGGATAAATATTTGCTCGCCCTTACGGCGCATACGGACCGCATCCCTTTAAATCTTCCCATTGTGACATTCGTAATCCCGGTGAATATAAACACACGTTGCGCCCCGTAAATCTGACGAACCCCGCCGAGTCCCTAAGCTTATTATCCCGCATTCGTAAACAGCGGTTTCGCTAAAGCGTAATTAGAATTTATTCGCTGTTTACAACTTTATTAACAATGTGTCTACAATCCACACGCACACTACACCCATCAAACGGTGCCAAACCTCTACAGAGCTCTGAAAGGAACTTCCAAAAGTGGCACAGGCACACTGTCTTGGACTGTCAATTGTGTCAACGCTCCAAAAATGTCAAACAACTTGACATTTCAATTTGTGTTTGACATTTTCGAATACTGTTGTTGATGTGTCAATACTAATGTTTTTACACTGGAGTATCGAAGCATTTCAAGGTTCAAATACGACACTTGACACCTCCGCTGTATTAAACTGCCAAATCTTAGGGCTCAAAAACGTCAAAAGCCATGACATTTGAACTGCAACGCCAAGGACATTGTGACAGAAGTTTCAGTATTTATGGTTTTTCCGAAAAAATAGTAAAGCTTTCAACGAAATGTTTCTAGAATAGCAAATTTCTAACGATTTCAATTGTATGCTTTAAGAAGTTCTTCACGAGCGAATATCTTCGAGAAAAAAACTGGAAACGCCCACGAAGAAAATTGAAAAAACAAAGTTCTTGTAAAAATAGCGATCACACAGGTTAATTAGTTTGGAAATATACAGTAAATCATCAAAACTCAGGCCAGTTTTTCGTCTTTTAAACAGCACCAGAAGAGCTACTCTGTCTTCAGAAATCGACGCTCCAAAGACTATTTCCAGTAACCAAGTGGAAAGTTATGGGGCACTTGGCAGTGGCCCTCGACTCTAACTAGACAAGGTTTATTAGCATGAAAATATTGCATCCGGCTTGCACAAGACGTTGAGATGAAAAGTTAATTTAAATTTCCGGTTTCTTTCAAAGGGGGTTTTCAGGCGAGCCTTTTTTAATTAATCAGGCAACAGCCACCATAAAGCGGTTCAGGCGTGAGAGCAAAGAAGAAGAAGAAGAAGGTAGCAATTTGCGAGAGCAACTAAGGCAACAAATAAATTCCATGAGGAAAATACCCCCAAATTCGAAGTACATTTCTCGGCCGGTTGCCCTGCATATAAAACGGACCTTTGGCGAATTTCAATTACTTCAAATGGCCGATTCCGGAAACGGTTTTAACTCCGGGCGGGCCCACGAAATAGTGAAAAATTGCCCGATAGAAGTCAAACGGGAAATTTGTAACAGGCAGCAAGAAGGAAAACTAAAAACTTTATATCATTAACGGTGCTAGACTAGATCCAGAACTGTGTGTTTAGCGCAAAATCCGACATGCATTTTGAGTTTACTGGGCGAATCAATCATCCTAATGACCTGCCAGATGCAATTTAAAAGCCAGTTGTTATCCAACGGACGCTATGAACATAAAAAACACGGTTGTGAAATTTCGATTTTTGGTCGAAAATTTCCTGAGGGGAGAGTAAGAAGAATACTTTTCCAAAAAATTCAAGTCTCCCAAAGTACCTCGAACGGACCCATGACGGACTTTTCAGATCCGAAATAATCAACGTGTCGAGTTATTCAGGCGTCACACAGATGAAGAACAAGAAGCGACAAATCTATATTTTGAAAGTGTTTTTTTCATCTTTATCAGTACGACCAGAAAAACTGTGAAGATGAAGAACAAGAGGCCGCAAATTGACATTGTAAAAGTGTTTTCGTCCTTAGCGATGCCGTGCCTCTTATACTCTCCTTAGACTCTCGACAAGTACCTCGAACGGACCCATGACGGACTTTTCAGATCCGAAATAATCAACGTGTCGAGTTATTCAGGCGTCACACAGATGAAGAACAAGAAGCGACAAATCTATATTTTGAAAGTGTTTTTTTCATCTTTATCAGTTCGACCAGAAAAACTGTGAATATGAAGAACAAGAGGCCGCAAATTGACATTGTAAAAGTGTTTTCGTCCTTAGCGATGCCGTGCCTCTTATACTCTCGACAAGTACCTCGAACGGACCCATGACGGACTTTTCAGATCCGAAATAATCAACGTGTCGAGTTATTCAGGCGACACACAGATGAAGAACAAGAAGCGACAAATCTATATTTTGAAAGTGTTTTTTTCATCTTTATCAGTACGACCAGAAAAACTGTGAAGATGAAGAACAAGAGGCCGCAAATTGACATTGTAAAAGTGTTTTCGTCCTTAGCGATGCCGTGCCTCTTATACTCTCCTTAGACTCTCGACAAGTACCTCGAACGGACCCATGACGTACTTTTCAGATCCGAAATAATCAACGTGTCGAGTTATTCAGGCGTCACACAGATGAAGAACAAGAAGCGACAAATCTATATTTTGAAAGTGTTTTTTTTCATCTTTGTCAGTACGACCAGAAAAAACTGTGAAGATGAAGAACAAGAGGCCGCAAATTGACAATTGTAAAAGTGTTTTCGTCCTTAGCGATGCCGTGCCTCTTATACTCTCCTTAGACTCTCGACAAGTACCTCGAACGGACCCCATGACGTACTTTTCAGATCCGAAATAATCAACGTGTCGAGTTATTCAGGCGTCACACAGATGAAGAACAAGAAGCGACTAAATCTATATTTTGAAAGTGTTTTTTTTCATCTTTATCAGTACGACCAGAAAAACTGTGAAGATGAAGAACAAGAGGCCGCAAATTGACATGTAAAAGTGTTTTCGTCCTTAGCGATGCCGTGCCTCTTATACTCTCCTTAGGACTCTCGACAAGTACCTCGAACGGACCCATGACGTACTTTTCAGATCCGAAATAATCAACGTGTCGAGTTATTCAGGCGACACACAGATGAAGAACAAGAAGCGACAAATCTATATTTTGAAAGTGTTTTTTTCATCTTTATCAGTACGACCAGAAAAACTGTGAAGATGAAGAACAAGAGGCCGCAAATTGACATTGTAAAAGTGTTTTCGTCCTTAGCGATGCCGTGGCCTCTTATACTCTCCTTAGGCTCTCGACAAGTACCTCGAACGGACCCATGACGGACTTTTCAGATCCGAAATAATCACGTGTCGAGTTATTCAGGCGATCACACAGATGAAGAACAAAGAAGCGACAAATCTATATTTTGAAAGTGTTTTTTTCATCTTTATCAGTACGACCAGAAAAACTGTGAAGATGAAGAACAAGAGGCCGCAAATTGACATTGTAAAAGTGTTTTCGTCCTTAGCGATGCCGTGCCTCTTATACTCTCCTTAGACTCTCGACAAGTACCTCGAACGGACCCATGACGTACTTTTCAGATCCGAAATAATCAACGTGTCGAGTTATTCAGGCGACACACAGATGAAGAACAAGAAGCGACAAATCTATATTTTGAAAGTGTTTTTTTTCATCTTTATCAGTACGACCAGAAAAACTGTGAAGATGAAGAACAAGAGGCCGCAAATTGACATTGTAAAAGTGTTTTCGTCCTTAGCGATGCCGTGCCTCTTATACTCTCCTTAGACTCTCGACAAGTACCTCGAACGGATCCATGACGGACTTTTCAGATCCGAAATAATCAACGTTGTCGAGTTATTCAGGCGTCACACAGATGAAGAACAAGAAGCGACAAATCTATATTTTGAAAGTGTTTTTTTCATCTTATCAGTACGACCAGAAAAACTGTGAAGATGAAGAACAAAAGGCCGCAAATTTACATTGTAAAAGTGTTTTCGTCCTTTAGCGAAGCCGTGCCTCTTAGACTCTCGAAAATGTTGAATGTGGAATTGCAGACAAACAACCGCAATTCAGCAATTTTATTATGTTGCAGGTTGAAATTGTTGAAACGTTAAAACTACAGCTAAAAGCTGATAAATTGGGTTTAAAACAAGCTGCTTATATTGAATGACTCACCAAAAACTGAGCAATTGAGGAGTAAATTTTGAGTCAATAACTTTCCTCCCTCTTGCAACCGCTAATTGAATTACCCAATCTGAGCATTGTACAGGGTGATCTAGTAAAAATCGCACACCCAACGATGTTTAGAATGCGGAACTTTCAATAGAAATGTATGAAGAAGATCGACAATGTTGACGGAGCGTGCGTCGGTTGAAAATGTCGAATATTTATTGTGCGTGGCAGTTGCAACTAACAGGGTTTTAATAACGGGCCGTAAATATGATTTTTCGGTGGAAACGGGGCGATATTTGTAATTTATTGCGGCTTTTGAAATATTCATGAAAATTTACGTTCATGTTTTCGGATTAATCACGACCACGGTTTTAATGCTGCACATATAATCCTATCGTAAGCTTAGAGCAGCCGCAATTACACCATTATTGCGAATCGATTGACTTTTAAAGTTCAATTAGGGCTGACACCAAACAGTCCCGCAGTATTTATCAATAAAACGCAGATTTTCATCGGAGTGTGTTCGAGTTTTTCGTTGAAATTCCATGTTGCGTAAGTCAAGCAGGATGCAATTGGATTTAAATCGCGAACGAGCCAATATTTGCCAAAGTATTCGATAGTTTGCCATCGAAATCCACCATGTCAATTTGCCGGCTCGGCGCCCTCAATATTTGCTTATTCTCACTTTCGATATCTCTCCTTTTCACCTACGAAACGAACCCCAAGCGTTTCCGGCGAGTATCAAACCGATTTTTATCGACATTTTGGGGTTGATTCAACTGGGGGGATCCATCTCAACCGACCAATTAAAAACGCTCATTATGCCGACAGTGAACAAGAATCTGCCGAACTACTGATTGGGGCGCAGTTTCAAAGACGTCAAAATTAGATTTGCCTTCATAAGGGCGCATTAAATCAACGTCTCAGCCCTCGCGGTTCGTTTAACCCAGCAAAAAAGTGCCATAAACTGGAATTACGTTTGCCAAAGCCCACGCCAGCATTATTACCGTATTATGGCATTACATATTATTCAATTTACAATTGAAATTCCACGATTGGCCCTGAGAAAATGTACGACATTAGCACGTTTCTTGCAGGCTTTACATACATAAAAATGCGACTTTTCCTCATTGGACTGGCTAATTGGACAAAAAAAGCTGGCGCCCAGCCGACAAATCGCTCTATTATGCGAAAAATGTCCTTGTTTTTTATGGGATAATAACCGCTGTTAAAAACTCGATCGAACTGAAATTGTCAACGACATTCACTGGGGGAAAGGAAATTGTATTCGCCCCTGGGATATGCCACATTTATGTCACGTGCATTCGCAAAAAATTGCCAATTTGAATTCAACTTTCGTCTGCCTCCTATCGGAAACACGTTCCGATGGCTCAGGTATCGGCGGAAACATTCTCTAATTTTCGTAGAGCAACCAAATCTCTTCGGGGATAAGCTTAAAGTAAATACAGCTGACAATGCGCAAAAACTCAAATCGAAATAAGCCAAATAATTGCCGAAAGCTATTTTTAACTTAAAGGTTCTTGACGGAATGTATCAGGAATTGATTTGATTTAGCTGATGAATTTATCGGGAATAAATTAAAATTTCCATCCGCAACACCCTTTTTCAGTTCAGCAGCTCTTTATCTTTCCATTCATTCCAACAGCGCTGATGGAAAAACTTCTCAATCCAATATTTAGCTTTCGGCGCGCCAAGTTTACATTTCCGTCGAAATCAATTCGCCATTCTGGCAATTTTCAATTGGATCGCCATTTTCATATAAATTTTCGCTAATACACAGTCGGACACATCTGATTTGCCCAATATTCCGGACAATTAGCTATGGAAATCGGGCTCTTTGAATCAACTTGTACCCTCCCTTTTTGTGTCGTCTATCAGGTCATTTCGTGCCCAACTGCCCCCGTTCTTTTAAATGTTGGGCGAAAATATTACTGGCAAATGTTGCTTGTGCAAAAGAAAATATTATTTTGGATAAATTTCCAAGCTTTAACGACTTAAGAGGTTTAGAAGCCCCATTAACTCCAGTTGAAAATAAACGGTGTGTCATACATTTGCAAATTATGCATGAAAATAATTAATCGTGAAGACCGATGCTCGTTGGCTGCAAAATAACGAAAATCGTGCTTTTTCAGACTGCATTTTCCATGTGGTGCCCATGACAGATTAGGCGGGGAAATTAGCCCACTTATTTACCTTTTTCCGGAAAATGCGTTATTTAATAAGGTACAGTTCCTGATTTATTAGCCACGCTTGGCTGGTGGAAAACGATCAGCCCTTTGGGCATTTCTCTTTATCCAATCTGCGTTTCCCATTAAAATTCGAATATAATATTTGCCTCTGACGATGCCTCTTTGTGTACGGTGGGTAGAAAATTTGAAAACGCCTCCTTAAAGTTCAGAAGTTAAACAATTTCCCACCGGCATACAGTGATGCATAACTTTCGTTCACTTATCAATTAAGGCCTGAAAATGTATACTTTAGTCTTCAAAAACGTCTTCCTGGCGCAAGGTTAATTTCAATTTAGCTAGCTAGTGTGTGGCCAAGCCCAAAACCTACACATTTTCGGCTTGATCTTGGTAGGTTCCATTGGGCATCAACAGCACATGCGACTGAAATTAATTGCTTGCATGTTTCGATAACAAATAATTGATTGGATAGAAATAAAGCGGAAAAGATCAAACGTTATAATTGGAAACCACCAAACTGGAATGACAGGCCTGATCCTTCTGTGTTTCATTTGAGCCGACAAAATAGGATTATTTCCAGCACCATAATGAAATTCCGAAAATGCTGCCGATTGGTAAATATCGGTGTTAATAAATTACGAAAATTGACGTGTTATTGGTTCTAAGCCATCGGGCCGGCAGTGGCTACCAAAGTGAATCGTGTCAGACAAGCAGCCAGTGTTCCAAACGACGATTTTTCGTGCACAAACTTTTCTTATTCGGAACAAATGCGATTTGAAAAGTTTGACTTCGAAGAGTATGAGCTATTTGCGGTCGCGATCGCCCGATAAAAGTAATTTGAGTAAAAGCACTGGGAAACTTACTAGATCGCTGTCTGCAATTACCATTTGGCACAAAGCAGCTGCAAGGCTTTCCATACACGATTTACTCCTTCAGTTAGTGGATGCGAGGCCGGAACCCGGTCGGGTCCTCATTCGAATTGCTTTTGCCGTTCACGTAAATCGAAAATTGATTCTCCAGAACTCCAGCCGCGAATAATAACCCCAATAAGTCAAAGGTGGAGGATGGACTTAAAAGGATGAAAGAAACCGTGGAGGAGAAATGCTTTTACAGCAAACCAAGCCGGGAACAATGCAAACAATTCCTTTTAATGAACTGCTTTGACGATAAGTCCTTTATAGAGAAAGGTTAGGGGGTGAAAAAAGGCCCTCAGTTCAAACAAGCCAGACTGTTTTTCTTGCCGAAATCGCGATTTGCCACTGATTCGCCATTAGGCAGATTCTCCACCTTTGCCTGGGGGGATTTCAACGCATTGACCGATATTAATTATTTTGACATGGACAATTCGGCCACGCATTTAAATTGGGCTGATTAAGCGGGAACGTGGCTGATTTGCATAGAAACATCGCTGTGTGCGGATCATCAATAGGTCACCACTAATTGCAGCATGTGAGCTTTACACCGTGCCCAAAAAAGGTGCATTCACGCTTAAAAAACTTTGCAATTACATCACAGTTGCATATCGGATTATTCCTAGATCAGCACCGAAAATGTTTCCGAAATAGATTTTTCTGATGCAAGAGACTTCGGATTGACTCTGGCAACCAAAAAAGAAAATCTGAAAAGTGGCTGTTTCCAACACATTCTTGAAGCTCCGAAAGTTCTTGAAGCTCCGGAAGTCTCCGGCTGATCACGTTATCAGAAATCAAATAGACTTCGTCCCTAATAAAAAGTCACTTGAAGAAGAATGTTCGAACAGCGACAACATACCCTGGCGCCGACATCAACAGCGACCACAACCTTGTCGCCATCAAACTGCAGTTTCATCGCTTTATCGAGCACGTAATGGAAGAGCACCAAGGAAGAAGGCTGGACGATCCAGTGGTGCGAGCTCAAGCAACAGAGAATGTTGAAAACACGCCTACAAACTACTGAAGACTTATGGATGGAATCTTGATGGGATACTGTGAAAATGCTCTTATAGATAGGCAAGTATACGACGTGGGGTATATACAAACCAACAAGAGACAGCAGTGGATGACAGATGAGATCCTCTAACTAATGGAGGAGAAGAAGGAACACATGGATAGCGATGGATAGACATGGATGGAGAGAACCGAATCAACGCCTTTGAGATGTACCTGTTCCGTCGTGTGCTGCGCCTGGTCTGGCTAAAGAGGGTCACTAATGAGGAGATACTCAGACGAATGGATAAAGGCAGAGAGCTTATGTTGGCCATCAAAGAGCGTAGGACACATAATGAGAGGAGAGCGTTATGGGATCCTAAGACTCATTATTGAGGGAAAAATCAAGGGCAAAAGATCGATAGGAAGGCGACAAAATTCATGGCTGAGAGACTTGAGAGACTCTCGCACACCATCGTTGTCAGTCGGATCGCCAACCTCCGGAGGGAGGACGGCGTCCTGAGAGGAAGAAGAAGAGTGGAACATTACAGTCAAACTCAACAACAGTGCAACAAAAAATTTTATCCTCTACAATAAAATGGCTTGATTTTAAAACTTATAAGAAAACCTCAAGCTTCCAGACACAACCTACAGAACCGGTTTACCAATGTGCAAATATCCGACATAAATCCACGCAATATTTACCTCTTTAATAAAACAACCAGCAACGACAATGACAATCTGTTAAAAACGTGACAATTTTTTAAAATTTTAGGGCAGTTTTTCGTGTTGAATGTGTATATCACCGCCCAACAACACGACTGCCAAGCGGAAAACTTTCGGAAAAATTAAAACGAAAGGACGGACTGAAACTGCTGGAAAAAACCCTGCAGATGTTCAAAGTACAGGAATGGAAATGGCCAGAAGATATCTGCTCAATGCAACAAAAATTGTAGGGCAACGACGACAAGTTGAAGAAAACCTGGCTTCATGGCTATAAAAATCTTCAAGCTGACCAAATTGCACCACAAAACATCTTCTTCTGTATAAAACGCCTAGAAAGTAACAAAACACGCGTGGAAAGCCTGATGGTGTGACTGAAATCTGCGAGTTCTACTCTTTAGTTACTTTTGCCACAAAATATCACAAGCCTGCCTCATTCTGCACAGGATTTTAACGTGTTCAGTGAGCTAAAAGAGAGGACTACAGAAACAGAAACCTAAACCAACGTTAACTGCCAGTTTTGCCAATAAAACTTCTGCACAAAATGGAAAACATGACTGAAACTTTTCAGCAGGTAATTGGAAGCTCTCAACTCCAACAACAAATTGTCCGTTCGAATCAATTAAGGAGTAGCAATTTCTACTCTCATGTTTCCAATCAAAAAACAAACTGTATTCACCGGAAACAACTTACAAAACCCCTGCATAAAAATTCTCACGTTTTCAGCCAATGGCTTCTGAATATCCATAACGACATCATCAGCCAGCAAAAATGTTTGCTATTTGCACTGTCTGCGCCAGCTCTCTCTCCGGAGCCGGCCAAATAAAGTCCTTCTATAATGCCCCTTTATTAGATTTCCCGTTATATATTAGGGACCCTCGAGCCTGTTCTATCGCCATTCCTTTTGCACGGTTTCACGTCAAACAATTTGTATAAAAGTGCGTGTTTTGAGACTTCAATAAAACACCCCTGGGATCAGCGTGGCTCACAGATAAAACAATTCCACTATTACATCGGCCCAAAATGTGTGTGCATGCTGTTGCTGGTGCTGCTGCTGCTGCTAGGGATCATTTCACATTTTACTCAGTTCACTTTCTCTCAGTCAAACGCAAATCCGTCATCAGACACACTCAGTTTTCCTCATCAAAGTGAGCTCTTTGCAGATAAATGCCCTGTTAAAATGTAATATGTATTCTTATAAACGTTGCATTGTTCTGGCGACAGTGACAAATTGTTCAGCTTTCTTCTCCATAAATACGCATCAAGCTTGAGGGGTGGTAGTTAAACAAACTTTCAGCTGTCCATGGAGCGAAGATGACAATCTTCATTTATCACCAGTACAAAACACACATTTAAGATGAGCGGGGGATAATCGAATGACGTGAATCCGCTACTAAATCCTGGTTGTATGATTATATAAATTTAATTTATTCACAAACTTCCGGACAATTGAGTTTATAAATGTTTACCCAGAGCGATTCTTTCCAATGGCCTTAACAACGCTGTTTATTATGAATTTGGAAAGCGACGCAAGATGAGAAATGGCGTTTTATCAGAAAGGGGTATTATTATCTAATTCTCCTGCCTCGAGTTGTGAAGTTTTAATAATAAGTCGCTAGATAATTTTAATTTCCGCGTCACAAAATGGAAAATTGTCGGCACAAAGCAAAGGAAGTAATCCTAGTGGATGCATGTAAGGGCTGTCGAGATAAGGCAAGTGCAGGTCTTTAATAAAATTAAGACAAGACAAAAAGATCTTTTATGCGCCCGTTCAGTGCTGGAATAGTTAAAATCCGCATAAGACGGTTAATATTCCCAGTTCAAGCACGATTTCTTCATAATTTACTTGCCTATGATGGTCGCGTTTTCTTATGGGCGAAAATGTGAAAATAATGAATCGATCTGACACAAAGCGATTTGTCCACCCAGCAGACGGCTGTCATAGATAAATGTGGGCCGACACTTTACCACGTCGATTGCGGTGCCATTTTTCTCAGCCCCCGAAGTTGCAATTTGTCTGTCTGCCCTCGACCCACATAAAAATCCTCCATCACTCGCTGCAGAATCTTTAGAGAAAATCAATCCAATCAAGTGCTTTGTTTATTGAAGTTAACGCGAATTCACTTTTTCAGCCGAAGTGCACTTTTCCGCCATCAAATCGCCTGGAAGCGCATAAAACTGATTTCCTCAAAAGGTTCCTGAGGCAACCGTCCTCGGCAGCGTAACATTCGTGTTTCCCTAATTTGGCAAAACAATCCATTTAGGGAAGATAAGCAATGCAAGTGAGCGTGCAACGAACAACCCATTTTCTGACGAAAATCTCGCCCCAGTTTAACAAGGTCCGGATATTTCAGCGCCGAAGGAAAATACCTCCTTGGTCGCTTACTGGCCCGACGCAACCGAACGATATTAAGTGTACATCCACCGCAATTTTGGGCTGTTTATCGGCGATGCCGAAGAATTGGCAAGGAAAAGTTACAACAATGACCAAACAAGTCGAACATGGCGGCAAAAGGCAACTACCTAAAGGCTCAGATTTATTTACGGCGCAAGCGGCGTCGCTATTACGGTAGACAATGGTTTGTTAACCGGAGGCCAAAGTTCACAAACTTCTATAGAAAGCAAGCAAAATGCCACCAGTCAGCTCGTCAGTTCGTTTCATCCACCCCCGTCCGGCGATATACAATGCCAGTTTTTATTGATAATCGAGTTTCTTCAGCGTAATTTCCTCACGTAGTTTGCAGACCATCGTCTCTACTCAAGCATTCAGTTGGTCCAGAAAATGCTTTTTGAAATTACTCTTTAAAAATCCACAACATTTTTAGGGATTTTAGTTTCCAGCAAACTCGATCATAACTGAAATATTGAAATATTCTTAAGGATGCAGGCAGGAAAATTTGAAGACCGAACCCTTCTCAACATGCAGACAAAGAGAACTGTCCACGACTTTACCTGGCATTTTCAGTGGCAAAACCACACACATTGGAGTTACATGTTACTCCAATAACTCCTTATGCCACATTGGAGGCCTCAAACTCAAACTTTTGCAGTTGAGTACTCAATGCACCAATGAAATACAAACTGAGTCTGAGACAAGTCAAGCTGCAGCGTGTTTGGAGCCTTTTCATCATTTTTCAAACCTCAAAAAGGACCTCCTTAGATAGTGGCAAATGAGACACATTCTCCATATAGGAAGGTTCCAAAATAAATAAAAATGCCTTTAGCTGGATCAATGAAAAATGCCGAAACTAGCTTGCAAGGAAAACCACTCAAAGGAGGTTAACAGCCGAGGCCAGAACGGCATGTAGAGTGTGGGAGCGATCTTAAAAGGATATTGGTTTAAGAAGCGAGACGGGATAGCTGTAATGCATGCGGTTCGACTGCGGGAAAAAATTGTCGGAAGGAAAACGCAGCCTCCGTGGCAAATTGGAGCAATCCTTTTCCCGAAATCGCTTTTCATTAAGCCGGGAAAAATTATGCCCAATTTACTTAGGCGTAGACAAATATTTGCTTTGCAAATGCGACCGCCGCCCGCGTTTTGATCGATTTCTAGGGTCGAAAAGAAACAATTTGCGATGCCGAGTTTTAATTTTTCTTTTCGGCCCACGAAACCGTTTAATATGCAAGCGAGGCTGAGAAAATCCAACAGAGGCAGAGCTGCTGAAACGATTAACTTCAAACGCGAATTCCTGCCATAATCTAATGATGTATGATACACACTTTATCACTGATAGGACATTCAAAGCTCCAGCAGGTAGTAGATGCACACTTTTTCGCAGGAAAAGTCCTCGAATAACAGAGCTTTTAGGTGGTGGATCCTGGAGCTTGAGGCCTCCTAAAAGGGGTTAAAACCCAGCTGGACGTTGTGGGGGTCCTTTAAAGGGCAGTGTCTCAACTTTCCGATATCCGGAGGCCCCCCCGATAGACACCATTGAGCGCATTTCATGGTCGCTCTATTATTGTCGGGTTAGTATCAACGCCAGCATAAAAAACCGGGCATATAGACATACAAAATTCGGCTTTTATAGTCGGGGAAATTGAAAGATTTATTGGGGTTTTATATCGATATGAAAACCGAATCCAATTTAACAAATGGGCGCGTTTTATCGTTCGTTTAGGGCTCTATTTGAATCACTTGGAAATATTTCTGCGGTTATTAGAATGGACGTGGGATCCGTAATGAGCAAACGGCTTTTTGCGTGGCATGGAAAACACATTTTCAATTCAATTAAGCCGAAAACGAATTGGAAATTGCCATGCAAAGAAAGTCAACAATCAAGATGAATATTCCATTATTCCATTATATGCATTACAGTATATAATCTTGCAATGGTTTTTTCACTTTGCAATCTCGCAAAGCGACAAGGGCAGTAAATCAAGCGGGAAAAAAGGGCCAGCCCTTCGAACTTTCCAGCAAAATAATTTCTTGAGTGGGATTTATGAATGTTCCTTCGGGTCTCTAACTTTATCGAGCAAAATAGGACATGTTGAGCCATGATCACCGTTTGAATGTTGTGAAAATTATCCTGCAATGGAAACGTATTTTTAGAACTCGAACAGGAACGTGATTTATTGGGGCCTCGTTTAAGAAACATGCGTGCCTTACGTGCTTCTAACGTTGAATTTATGGCGTTCGAGTGGCTTATGCGTGCATCCAATAGAATCTGGGTCGCCTACTTAAAAGTATCCAGTGAGGCAAAAATTACCATAAAACAAACTGTCCGCATCCTCCGGCACACATTTAAGCTCCCTTTTAATAGGCGTGGGCCTTAAAAAGGACTTGAACAGAATCAAGTGGCGGTGTGGGTGTTACAAAGGCCTGTTGCTGCACCCTGATAAATGGCCCAGCTTGTTTTCGGGCAATTTCTTCACGAATTAGCTCTGCAGATAATCTCTTAATAGCTGCAGAAAACTGCACTGGAAATATTCCCCCTTTCCAGGGCGCTGCTGCATCTGTTTTCATCCAGAAATTATCATCCCGAACAGAGTGAGCGCCTTTTGAGCCTGACAGTCGATTATCTGGGCCAATAAAACTAAAAACTTGGCGCAATTAATTTCAGTAGCTTTGCCAACGTTATTAGAGTGCGGAATTATAAAATTCCGCGCCCTCATCGATCCGAATTTTTCATTAAAATCCCCATTAGCCGACAATACGTGATCGATAGTTCCAGCTTTGCAATCTACAGCCAGCCGGCAGTCTATTACCAGATAATTATCATGTTTGCATTGTGGTGGGGGACAAATGGACCAAAAAGGGACAGTAACAGACAATATCCGAGAGGACGCGGTTTGCAACAGTCTTGGCCCTGAACTCACGAGGGAAATGTGAGGCCATCATTAGCCCCCAATTCACTTTAGCGCTGTTTCTATTATGGATGAGGACGGCCTTTATTGTCTGCGTCCTTCGATTGGGCTAGTTCGTCAAGGCACTTAGCTCTAAAGGGCAATGAAGAGATCCAATCTACTATTTAGGACAGACAGTATATTCAAAAATATGCCAGTGTTTTGGGCAAAGCCCACAGTTGCACAGTCTACACACACAGAAACAGTGTTCAAATTGCGTTCCTAGAGGTTCAAGAGGCGCTAAGTCGGGGCTGTTGGGGGGCCATGGGATAAGACCAGCTCCCGATTTAATTCTTCATCTTCATTAACAATAGTTTGCCGTCCGCAAAATCGCTTTTCTACATTCTTGACTGTGTT